>VZRE01009248.1:167518-301452 GCA_013396775.1 Cephalopterus ornatus
ATTAAAAAAAAAAAAAGAAAAAGAAAAAAAAGATGAGAATAGAGGTGAAAATTTTGAAAATTTTCTAATGGAGATTTACAACCCAATGAGAGCCTGCACTTGTGTCTGTATGGCAGATGCAGGACTGGTAGCAGCCAGTGTCATAGCAGGTGATGAAGGGGGCTCTGAGCTACCTTGCAGCCACCCTCCCAAAGCATTCCAGTCTCTTACAGGAGCAGATATACCAAATACATTATTTGCTAGCTTTCAAAATACAAGCAAGCAAAACAACTCCCTACTGCCAACTCCTTCAGCTCTCACCTTAAGGGAAAGAAACCATACCCAGTGCTATCCCGAACTGGTCCACATCCTACCCTAATAAGAAACCTTGTGTAAAATACAGTAACACTGGACATGAAGAAGACAATCCCCAAAAAAGTCCTGTTTCCATCTTTATCCTCTTTCCTGCATTGTACTGATTGCAGCTGCAATTTTAATATAATTACACCTCTGTTGCAGAAACAGCACAGTATCTAACAGCACTATTGAAACTGTATAGAATTTCTGAAAGCATTGGTGGTGGGAATTTAAATGCTGTAGCACACAAGGTGATATAAAAGTTGTTTGGCTATTTGGACAAGGAGAGGAAGAGGTTTCATCATCACAGAGATTGCACCGTGTACCTGCCTCTTCACTTATGCCTGTAAGACAGGGCGGCAGCAGGGCTACGCTGGTCCGAGCCCTTGCTTCTCTAAGTCCATTAAGATCAGATAACGCGCCTTGAAGAGGCTGGTAGAAGTCCTACTCAGTGAGAGAGGAGTGTTTGTTCATCTGTTAGGCTTGTCTCTGTCCCTTGTCAGCTGCCAAGCTGGTAAGCATCTCTCAGTAAAGCTTTTATTAAAAAGTAAGTAAAACTCATTTAGGAAGCAATTGCACAGCAAGTGACGGGAGTGGGATAACATGAGCATGGCACCCATTCCCTTCCCGGGCTTTGGCAGTCCCAGGGCAGGGCACTCGCCCCACTGCAGTCTCCCACACCAGGCACAGCACTGCTCCTGATGGCACAGCAGTGCTAGGTAAAGCCTGTATTGGCTCTGCCAGCACCGTGGTGTTTAGCTGCCATTTGTAAAGAGGGTGGGGAACCTGCACAGCTGTAACAAGTTGAGGGGTCAGTTTTCCTTTCTCACTCAGGAATGACCCCATGCACAGAGATGTTTAGAGAAACAGGTGAATTATTTCTCAGCCAGAAGGGAAAGAAAGCAATAGCAAGAGCAGTGGCATACCCTGAACCATCCCATCACACCTGAATACTAGGTCAGAAAAAGTATGACAGAACAGTTACACTGTAATAAATTCATTTGTTACCCACACCCCACAGCCCCTATTTATCTGTCACATTACACAAGTTAGAGAGATCACTCTGTTAGGGCCCAGATGCCAAGCCTGAGGACTCCAGGTTATTATTAGGCTTATTGAGAGGTGCACACAGACCCCAAAAACAAGCCAGGCTGCAGGAGGACACCCCAATGTATCAGCTCTCCCTGGGGGTCCCACTCCTCCCCAGCCCAGTCCAGCATCCTCCCTCCCATGCAAGAATGCAGCACTGCATTCCTGTCTTAATGAAGTTAATATTGCTGGAATGTCAACCTGCAGTGTAAGCCTTCATCTACAAAAACAAAGAGGTATTTCCTCTGCAGCCCTACTGGTCTAGTGTTGTTTGGGGGTTTTCTTTTCTTAAACTGGATTAGTGATGAAACTTTTAGAGATCTTTTGACAGATGCTAAAACTGTGTCTGGTTTGAAAACAAGCATCTCTAACAGATATGAGGGCACCAAATTGCAGCACTTCTGAGCAGTGCTGTGAAGGATAGTATAGAAATGCACAGATGGCCACCTTTCCAGGGAAGAATACGTTTGATGTGTGGATCCAACAGGGCTGGATACTCAGCAGGTGCAAACTGTCGTTGTTTCACTGGCCTCAGCTGAAGGACAACTGAAACGTACTAAGAAGCATGCACACATGAAAGGTACTTAGAAGCATGCACACATGCAAATACACACTCATCCACCTGCAGACACCGCGTTCATGAATTTCATCTCAGCGCTGTCAGTGACCTTATGAAATACATCAGCTTCTCTTAAAAGGTTCCCTCATGCATGTGTGTACAGATACCAGACCTGGCACAACACACCAGTGCGCTGCACTGCAACTCTAAGAAATGCCTCTGGACAGCCAGCTAGTTAGCAGTAATGCAATTTACACATTTCTCCCAATTTCAGCTTTTAAGAGCTCTCAAATGAAATTGAAAGTTTATGCTGTAAAAAACCACATTTCAAATTAAGGAGTTACCAGAAATGCAAACACTGACCTCTCCTACTCTGCAAAATTAGCTTAGCACATTTACATATTTGAGAAAATATAGGACATGCATTGTTGCAAAAAAATAATAGGCCGGGTCTCTAGTCAGAAGAAAAAGTGACACAGTTCTAGTGAATGATGTAGGTTTACAACAGGCATTATTTACACTGCAGGAAAAATGGGAATAGAAAATGATGGCTGTAATACAGGGTCAAATCAGTTCTGAGTCATTGTAACTCTAAAAGCCATTATTTTGCATTAACCAGTTCCTCCTCATCTCATTTTTTATGAAAGGTAAGTTCTCTGCGTAAAAGCTAAGTAATGGTGAATAACAAAAACTTGTTCTCCTGTGCCCATTTTGGCTAGAAGCACTGAGAAATTCCACAGAGGTGTCCTACCAAGAGAAGAGCCTAGGTCCCGTAGGCAGCCAGGAACATCCCATTAACTAATTTGGTTGCATCAAGTATATTTTAGTAATAGAACTAGACAGTCAAAAAGAATAGGATTCAAATAAAATATGAATTTAGTGCAAAGCCGAACTTCCACATAGCAAGCATTTTCTGCCTTAAAGCAAAGGGAAAAAATTATCCATAACTTCTCCCGGATGCTGCAAAAAGCCACTATGTCTCTTGAGGTGCAACATGAAAGAGAGCAGAAGCAGGACAGAAGGATGCTGGGGTTAGGGGAGAGCTAAAGCTTAAACTCTCCCACCCATCTCTAAAAAAAGAAAACTCAGAACACATGTTGTAGAGCTCACATAACCTGTTTAGCTTCCCTGAATACCAGCATGGATTTTTTATTTTTTTTTTAATTGAAGAGCTGGCTACATGCTCCTTTTGCATATGGAGCTTCCCAAGCTTCCAAGTGCTGGTGGTATTGGAACATCACTATCCACATGGCATCTGCTCCCACCAGCTCTACACAACTTCTCAATGCTCCTGGTGTTACCTTTCAAGCCAACAGAAAGAAACATTGTCTACTCTTCAGTACATGGTTGATTAGTTTACAAAGGGGTCCGAAAGAATTTGGTTCAGGATAACCTTGTGGTTTCAGCTTTAGTTGGAAAGTACATGTAAACCAAGTGAAGAAGGGAAGAATCTCAACAGAGGCTGGAAGTAAAGCAAGGGAGGTCCTAGCTGAGGTCTCTTTACCTGGGATGGACACAAGGCACATGGAGATTATTATGAAAGGAGACAACATCAAGAAGCCTGAGGTCCTGTGGCTGTTAGGAACTGCTGCGGTCTGAACACTTAGATAAAGGCTCAGTCATTCCTGGTAATGGATAGGTATTGCAGGAATTTTATGTTGGCATCTTACAGTTAGTAACAAGGCGAGCCCAGGCACAGACATTCAGACTTTGGCAGTGTCATGAGTGATTCTTCTGCACAAGAAGAGCTGCGGAACCATTTCTAGCACTCTCATCCAGGAGCAAGCAAACTCCTTGCAATTCTCAGGCAGGAGAGCCCTTGGCTGAATGCTGTACTGATGCTGAAGGAGAAACAATTTACAGCAGGTACAGGCAAAAAAATGCCTTCATAGAAAGAGACCGTATTAAGTACTTCAAAGAAGTACTACATACTCTCTGAACATCTGAACCCCTGCAATTCCCTCTAGGTGGTACATTTCTGTACATGTTTTTCTTATCTTGCATTTAACTCATTTGAGGTATCAAAGTCACTGTAATAGAGTTGTACCTTAGGTTAGAATACAGAAGAAATTCATAAAGGTGATGCAACTACGCAAGCAGATTTAAGAGGACAGGCAGAAGCAGGGCTAATGGGGAAGGACTGGGGTGTAGAAATCATCAGAAGGTATTTTGGAGAATTTCTTACGTCATCTGTCTCTTAAGAGACCCTTTGTTGTAAGAGACATCCACGTAATATAAAGATAATATGGTAGCATATTCTGTCCATGAACTTCAGTACTGGAGGATATACAGACGCAGAAGAATTAACTGGAGACAGAGTGGTCTTGGCAGAGTTAATCACTGAGCTCCTTGCTAAGTGTGTGCTGGGAAGCATGGGCCTGGCTAGGTGAACAGCCATAGCTGTAATAACCCAAGGATCCTTGAGGCAGGGGAGCTGAAGCGAAGGGATTTGGTTTTGTTAGAAAGCCAGCATGACAAACCAATAAGAGGGCATGGAGACAGAGCAGCAGGGTATAGGAGCTGCAGTCTTGCTCCCTCCCAGTTGAAGGTTTCCATCTGCTTGGGTCAAGCAAGGTTTGCTCCTAGAAAGGAAAAGCCCAAGACTCAGGATCGAAGGACCCATGTTATAACTACAAAGGAGGCCTGGCTGTTCTTTGTCTGCTGACAATCAGTTTTGTTTTAGAAGACTGAATGTGTCACTGCACACACTTTCTGATAACATGAGGGAAACCTCCCGCAGGGCACTAGATAAGGTTGACCCCTCAGGAGGATTTGCCACATAAGACACAGATGCTGATGCCTATGGAGCCAGATTGAGCCTGGCAGGGTCGTAGGGTCTTTCACTGAGTAAACTACAAGGAAAAAATGCACTTCAGCAGCAGCAGCAGCACACAAGGTATAACTTGCCTGACAATCCGTGACAAAACTAGAAGAGCAATATGTCCCAGGGTTTGTGCCAGTGTGGCCTCTCATTACTGTACACTCCTGAACTTTATATTCAAAGTGATCAACTTCTTATAGAACAAAAGGTATTTTTCCCCACCAAATATTTTTGGTTGAAGTGGTTTTTCTCTTGAGAATAAAAAAAGTTCAAGAGCAGAAGGGGGTAAAATTTCTATCCTGCTACCATTACCGCATCCTTTAGTCCTGAACTTTGCCCTCAGTATCTGCAACAGTCAGAAGAGAAGGCAAAAAATTTAGGCAATGAATGCTGGAAAACATGCTCCATGACCTAGAACTCAGATCTTACAGCATTCATGGTTTGCAGTTTGCATCATGCTTTGTGGTGCTGTTTTTATTTCTGCCACGCTTAGGGGTTAAACTTCTGTTCATGATTAAGGACCCCAACCTCTCCCCCTCACACACATACACTAATGCTCACTTGGTCTCATAGTAAGTATCTGTACAACGTCTGCAGGTCAAATGGGCTCCTAATCCAGATAATCCATGCAGTGTGATTGGCTACAGTGCTGTAGAAATCCTTTAATTTTCATTCTCTCTCTACTGCTGACAGTCAGGATTTTGTTGACAAATTAGCAGGAAAGTAATGGATGCAGGTGGATTAGAATACCTAGTTTTGCATGTGGCAGCATCAGACTCCCGAAAATAAATATACATTAAGAAACCAGGAAATATATAATTATTAAAACAGGGTGGCTGTTTTTTAAAAAAAATGGTGTCTTATAGCTGCAGCATAGAGGTGAAAGCATGATGCAGAAGAGGAATACTTTTTTCTCAAATGTAGGTGATTCCTCTTCATTTTTTGGACATCTAACCTAGCCTTTCCTCACAGACCAGCCCCATGCCTCCCCTTCATAGACTCCGTGGGATGTACACTGACTTGCTCCTGAGCCAAGGCAGTCGACTTAAGTACCCCCAAGACAACCCTGAGCAATGCAAAACTTACACAAAGCCTCCCCACAACCTGACCTGAGAGCTTCCCTTTCTTGAGGTGATAGCTCGTTATGAAGCCAAAAATCCCTGAAAAGCAGGTAATGCCTTAAAGGCTACTTCCAAATGCCAGACTCAGAGTGCTACCTCTGCTATAGAAGCAAGACCTCAGCCACCACGGGCAGCAAGGGAGATGATCACCAGTCTGTTGGCCAAAACAAGATGGGGGGAGGAAATCAAGTTGTGAAACAGAAAAAGTATTTCCTCTGCTACAGTTCTACAGTAATAAACCTGGAGCTATTTTAAAAACAAAATAAAGGAAACCTGAAACTCCTCCCCCCACCAGACTCCAGGCAACAACTTACTGGACTTTGACAGACTAAAGTTGGGGACCAGAGAAAGCAATAAACTGAGCAGGTTTGCTCCCTCTCTCAAGAGCTTGCTGCAGCCTTCCTGATGGCTATGCCTATTCAGGCTGAGAAACTCACTGCTGACACTCATCTGTCATCTGGCCCCAACAGTTTCTTAAACAGGGGGACGAATAAAAACAAAATCTTCTTTTCCAAAATTCTGGCACCTGCCTGGGTGGCAGAGGGAGATGGCTGTCAGGAGGATCCAGGGTGAGCATGAGAAGCCTTCAATTAAGCAGCTTTACAAACTGAGCTACAGCAAGTAGGAGGGAGGAACAGCGAGGAAAGCAAAACAAAACAAAAAGAAAAAGGTTAATTCGGGCTTATGGACTCTTGCAACTCTTTTCCTTTACTGTTGAGTAGTGAGAAGATAGTTTCCATTTAAAGCTGTAGACAATATACTTTAAGGTCTAGGCAGCAAAGCTTTATTATGGTCTTTGGCATGGGGTGGTTACACCGCATTTCCAACAGAATGAAAGGGATCTGCCACAATAGGGTATTTTGGGGTCAGAGCCCCTGTGTTTCACAGGGTGAAGGAAACTGTACCACATGACAGTTGGGAGGGAAGGAAAAAGTAGGGTACAGAAAACATGAAGCAAAAAACACACAAAGGGAGGGAAAAAGTGAAAGAAACACAGGAAAAACAGGAGAAGAGCACCTAATTCAAAGAAAATAGGAATGAAATTGCCCTGTCTTGGAGGGGAGGACAGCAGTTCCAATTTCAGCCAACATGTCCTCCAAGTGGAATAGGCAAAAACTGGTGTTAAAAAAATGAGGCAAAGGGGAGGACTCAAAACCACAGTTGTTTGTGAAAAAAGTTAAAAGCATTCAGGTGTTTCTCACATTAAAAAAAACTGCACTGGTTTAAGAGCACAGGTATATTTGTTAGCTACCAGTTTAGTTATTTTGATGGAATCTCTTGGAGACTCTACAAACCTTACGGAGATAAAAAGCTTATGTTGGTCTCAGTTTGACTGCTATATTCAGAAAAAGCAAAAATTCTTAAGGGAACAAGAGCAGAAAGAAAATGAGACAAACTTAAAAAGCCCATATTTTATCCCACATATTTGTAAGGGGGCATAAGAAACCTTATTTAGAAGGACTCATAAAAGACTACTCTCATTTCAATGAATTACAGTAGTAAATAACACATTTGAGAAAAATTTTTAGAGGAGAGAAAAGTCTTTCAGTGCTTTTGAAAATGTGGGGAGGCAGGCTAAGCAGGACAACAGATCCATTTCTAATTATTAAGAGTTGGAGGGGTGCCAATGCTCACAGCATCCTAGAAATGTAATCTCTCATATCAGTTTGCTCCTTTAAGGCATCATCTTAACACAATTTCCTAGTCAATACTAAGCTATAGGACCAAGCAGACTCGCCTTTAACCTACAGACTAAGAAGTTTTATATTTCCCATGTGGTATTTCAAAACCCAAGGTGTCCCACATGTGCATTCAGTCCCCTAAAATCATTTGAGTTTCCTCCCCAGTGCTCCATTCTTCCCGTGTGGCTTCAGAAAATAAGTAACACTTTCAGTCCCAAAGTCCTTTTTAAAATTCACCTCTTGTTCAATATTTACAGCACTATATATAGTGAAAAATATGTTGATTAGCAACTCCTGCTACAGGAGAGAAAGCCATAAAGAGGTGGAACCTAAGAACAAAGGTGGAGAACAAAAGCCCCCCCTTCTCCCAATTTGTCTACCCACATACCGAAGATCAAAAGAGCTCTGGGAAGCTTATGCATAATCTACATACTTTGTGACCTTATTACAATCAAATTGCCCCTGCAGGCATGGCCGCTGTGTATATATGCACACACTGTAAATACACAAGCGAGTCTGTGGATGTTTGCCAAGTCACTTGCTCGTGCACTGAGTTTGCTTACTTTTAACAATGCTGAGGCCAAAGAAGTGAGGCTCTTTAATCTTCACTAAATCACAAACTTGCTGAAAGAGCTCCTGTCCAGTGGCTTTGACCTGAAAGACACAACAAATCCAACATTACAGATGGCTCATGCACCTGGATAGAGCAACTCTTTTTTACGTTGGCCAATACATTTTTGGGTACCATAGCAAAAAAGCCAAATACAACCACCCCACAGAACATGCTTTGTTTTCAGTATTATTACAGAATAATAATCAGTAATAACTACAGAAATGAAAATACTGCTCTCTTGCAGATTTTGTTTTGAGAGGTTAAGAGAAAAAAAAAACTCGAAAACTTTCATTCAGGTCTAGAAACAAAAGTACACAAAGAAACACAAGACTCTGTGGTTTGAGATGAAATAGCTCATAGGTAAGAGATGAAGTTGCTCTGTAACCCACACAGAAGAGCTTGTTCTGTCTCCTGCTGACTTCTGGTTACACAGTCATTAACATCTTCATCTTCTGCTGCTGTCACCAATAGCCTTTAAGCCCTTGCCCATTTCCATGCACACTGAGACTTTCCAATACCCCTGCCTCCCGTAATGCTGTGCATGCACTGAGGAAGTGCTGGGAAAGCAGAGCTGCCAGCACACACTCCTGTGGGGGACTAGAGGCTGGGCAGTATTTGTAACCATGCCACAGGCCGTGAGAGCACCATGGCACTGCAGCATGGCTACTGAGTAGATTTGCTAGCAGGGCTGCTTGGAGTACAGGCTCGCCCAGAAAGAGTGAGATTCTGGTTAACTGCACGTGCAGACCTGGATATGTACTATGATTGGAAGGTTCCCCCACTAAACATCCCCCCATCTTTAGCCTCATTTCTCCCTGCCCCACTGCACCAACCCAGAAGCACCGACAAACCACGCGCACAAACAGAAACCCCCCAGCCCACAGAGGCCTAGGGGAAGGAGCTCTGAGCAAGAGCAGATGGGAAGAGCAGAACAACACTGACAGACAACTTCAGCTAAGGCCAAGGTGCAGCCAGCTGCAGCTGCAAAATCCGCCGGGACCTCAGTTTCATTACCCACTGTTGGATGATGCTGATTAGCAGCCGCAGGAGCAGCCATCCTGTGGGGTATAGTGCAGGGCTACCTTCAGAGAAACAAAGATGACAGGGCAGAATTTGACTGCTTAACTCTCCTACAAACCAATCACCATCCTAATTCTTCAAAGTCTTTTAGAGTAGGTGTGCCACACTCCCCAGAAACCGGCTTGCGCTCCCCTCCCTGCCCCAGGATGTACCATGTCACTAGACACGGACAATGGGAAACAGGAGGTCATTTAAGTACTCATTTTCTTCTACTTGACAAGGCATCACTAGCCAGACACTCACTACTGTTTTATCAGGAGCTTTGAAGCCTGCACTACACCAGTGCAAACATGTGTATGCTTTGTGAAGGGAGGAGGTAGGGCACAGTTCCAATAAGACCCAAACCCACATCTGGGTCTTATCACAACTCTCCACATGAGACTGTACCCTTACAGTCTCACTCCTAAATGCAGTATTTGCTCAGCTGCCAAGAACACACATTTGGAAGGGAAAGTCAGGCACAGATCAGTCTCCTTTCCCAAGGAAGCAAGCTCTGAGCACGTTCTTCTACCTGGGAAGGACTTGCTAAGAAAGACGTGACCTACCTCTAGCCAGAATGGTTATGGGCATACAAGAGTCACTGGCAGCACAGGACTCTCTAAATGCTATATGATGAGATGAATTTTGTAAGTGGCATGCTTTCACACCTAAGGAAAGAAAAACCTGCTTTATGATACTTAGGTCTAGGGAATGAGCACTTCAATGTTTTGTGACACTCAGCTCTAAACAGTGATTTAAGCAGATTTCTTGCACAGCAGGTATGTGACTACCACCTTGTCCGTTCTTCTCTTGGCACTCGCTTTCTGTATCAAGTTTTACTCCCAAACCTCAAGGATATGCAATACCAATTACATTTTCAATTGCTGTTCTCTCCTCCTGCTTTTTCCTCTGCTCAAAGCAACTAATATTTCCCTTTGCATTTTTCATCTGGACGCTTCTCTTTGGACTTTCTTCATTTGCATGGGATTCCTGTGCCAGCCTCCATCCCATAAATGCCATGAATCATTCCTTCCACTGATACTCAGCTTTGCCCATGTCAAACTCAGGCCTTCTTTACACATAAAATTTAGTCCAAAGTGAAGTCAAGTGCAAGTTTACAGAAGGTAACTGCTACTCCAAAGTCATTCTGTGTACAAATATTCATGTGCATTAGTTATCTATCTCTATTTTTCTTGTTTCATATGCTTTGAAACATCAGCTCTTCTGCTCACAGAACCATTGAAAGACTTCAGACCTATGCTTGCCATTTACCAACACACAGGACCTCACCAGATTTCCTCCCCTCCAAAAATTTCTGTTCATGCTCCCACCCTTACTCTGTCAGCTAGGCAAGGTGCAGCATCTGCTGTGCCTGCTCCTGAACTACCCAAACACAAGTGGTTGCCTGCCCTGCTCCCCTCATTGGCAGCTGAACCTTTGCTAGCATACATCTCTCCTTCTTTCAGCTGCTACCATCCAAAACAATTTTAAGAAATCTACTTGATATCGATCATAAAAGCTAGTTGATATTGATCAACAGGTTCAAAAGTGTTGATGAGATAAGCCACAATGCTGTCAGACAAACAAAACTGAACAAATTGGATACCAGTACAAGATCTTTGGTACAACCGATACAGCTTCTAGTTGCACCATTCTCACTCAGACCTACTCAAGCTCTCTGGTGCTCACATGCCATCTCCCCACTGGGGTTGCCTGGAACAAGAAAGACTGCTTTGCTCTGATGTCCATTCTCCTAAGCAGAAATCTCTCACTTTGCCTTGCCATCCTCAGGGCAGCTGGTCAGCTGCAGCACCCACTAGTGGGGTGCCCACTAGAGGCACTGCTCTGCCTCTCCTCACGTTCACAGTTGGTCCCAGGAAGACAAGTTTTCCTCCTCACCATCCCCTCAAATTCATTGTGCTTTCAGAAAGGTAGGTGCCAAACTAAGAGATACTCAATTTAGAAGGAAGAGAATTTAAAATGGCTCCTGCTCTTCTCTCTTCAACAGCACTATCTGTGAAGGGCGTAAGACAAATGCATTTTAAAGAGCAGGCTTCAGTCTGTATGTGACCACATAAAAAACATAGGTAAACTCTTATCTGGAAGGGTGGAATTTATATGGCAGAGGGAAGAGAGGAATTACCTGCATAAACACTGCACTTATCACTGGAAGGATCTATAATTTATTCTGCTGGAAGGATAACAATTCCTACCTACCTCACTGAGCTGCAAGCTTGTTTAGTATTTGCATTCCATGCTGAAGAGGTTAAAAGGCTTTGGAAATCTTTAGTAGTGGCATTATTGTTCTAATAAATGCACAAAGTATCATCTGTGGTTGTGCTAATTAAATTTGGGTTCTACCAACATAACTAGAAAATTGCCTTGATGTTTTTTTAAAAAAAGAAAGATCTCTCCAGCTGTGAAATCTTAATTTTTGTTGTTATTTTGAAGGGGTGTTGTGGCAAAGTCCGAAGCCAAACGAAAAGCTGGTTTTGGTGACTTGCCCAGCTGTAACAGGTCATGTTTCACTCTCTATGCAATTAGGACACAACTGTGTGTTGAGGTCTCATGTTTTGGCCCAGGCAGCTATTCCCTTTCACATGCAGGCATCTCCAAGTACACACTTTCCCATCTTCCCAGCCACAAAAGCAGCAGAAATGATGATGGTGTATGCCTTTAAAAAAGGAATACAATGGGGTGCTGTGGCAGGGACGCCTCTGTGGGACAAAATGGTGATGCTCAAGGCACCCCAGCTCTTTGGAGGGGCAGGCGCTCAGTGCAATAGACCATTTCTTATGCTTATTAAATATCTTGGGGGTATTAAAAAAAGATATGTAGATGTAGCATTTAGGGACCTGGTTTAGTGGTGGACTTTGCAGTACCATGTTTATGGTCAGACTCGATCTTAAGGGCCCTTTTCACTCTAACAGTGTGAGAACAGCCGCATGCTCAATTTGGGCACAGGCACAGAGAGAAGCAGTGACAATATCAGCCCTACTGGCACACTGCCCTCCTGCATGCCAGTCTGCACCTCCCCACAGCAGGACAGCTCCACTATCTCACATCTTTATCCCCAATAAAAGCTGTAAGAAGGTGAGATTTAGGGTCAGCTGCAACAGACCATTACCCAGGCCTGTGCACCTGCCACCAGGAACTTAATTAAATCATCGTTTTGTGGCTTGCACAAAAGCCAGCAGATTGCAGAAGCCTTCTGGGGCAGTGGATGGGCTGGATTTGAACCAGTAACCTAGAAGCAAGGTGTCCCAGATTTTGCTGTTAAAGCTTTATTCCATCCAGCCCTTGAGGCTGTTTCAGTTAAGGACACTACACTTACACACAGCAGGTAGGAAAATTCCTACATGGATTTTGGAGACTGGCACGCATAATTTCAAAAGCCACTGTTTCAATGAAGTGCTTAAAATAACAGTTCACCTCAACTGTCTTCTCCCCCTCCTCATCCCAGAGGGGGGAAAAAACCTACCCAAAACAAAGCAAAATCTCCACAGCTCACACAAGAGTGCACACACACGCTCACAAGAGAGCACTTATCTTTGAGGCTAGCTTGTCCTCTGAACGTGAAGTGCCTCTTGTCAGCTCAGTTTCTCACAAGTTCAAGGAGCAGCCAGCAGTGCACAAAGAGGCACCGTGCTGTGGCAGACACCATGCCACCCCAGGCTGCCAGCTGAGCCGCCTCTGCTGTCACTTGTGCACACTCTGAGACATTCGAAGCAGCAATCAAAGAAGTGAAGCAACTTACCTCTAGTTTTTTGTGTGCACAGTACTCAAAGGAGGAAAAAAAAAGCCCACCTTCAGTGGCTGTTTACTCTGCCTTGGAGGCTTTGAAGGGATCTGTGTGGTATCAAAGACAGTGATAGCTAAAATGCCAGAGTAAACACTCATGTGTTGGGCACACTTGCTAAGTCATCAAGGCATTTCAGGTTCAATTTCTCAAAAATTGCTGGATTATTATGAGTGGCAAAAACACTCAGAGATAATAAAAAGTAAATAACAACAGAAAAAGAGCAAAGGGGATCCCCATCCTGTAACACAGTCGTGACTTTTAAGGAGCTCTGCGAGTAAGTTGAAGCTGCCCAATTAGGAAACGGAGCACCAATTACCCTAAGCAGGCTAATAGCTTTTCAGTCAGCAGACCAGCACCAAGCTTTTGGGAGAACAATGGGAGCTAACAAAACTGAGCTGTGGCCATGATGCAGTGACCTCCCAGTCTCCCTCCTGGCCACTCACCCCGACGGCTAGGCTGAGCTGCTCACGAGTGGGCAGGAAGACGCAGACACTCCGGATCTCTGGCTGCATCCTGCCTGTCAGCAGTGCCCTGCTCATGGTGGGCAGCTCCACAGGGACCAGGGTCTCCTCTCCAGATGGGTCTCAGGCTCCCTTCATCCCATGCACCTGTTGAAAAGGCAAGAGCATCAGTGCCATGATTCTGTCGGCACTGGAAGCAGCTCGCAGCATGAATGTGATGGGACGTTTTCCTTCTTGCTGTTTAAAAACAAACAAACAAAACAACAGTCATCCATTTTCCAGGGCCAGCCAACGTTTCCACCAGCATCATAGTACAAACCAGGCAGCGTCAACCTTTAAATAGCTTGAAAGTCCCAGGAGAGTGCCATAAAGTAATGAGGTCTCTCTGGAATAACAAACGAGACTCAAGGTTTCCAGACGCATTAAAATGATAAGGCAGGTGACTGCTTCCTGAAAACACCCACGACATGGGGGAGCATCCTGTTCTTCAACCAGGTACCTCATTCTCAGCCAAAGCAGAGATTTCAAGTCTATCAGCAGGCATGCGTCAGTGCAGAAGACTTAATCTGATCTGTCTTCCTCATCAGGGAAGACTATCCCTAGTCCCCGGGAAACCGCTGTCTCAAATCCTCTATACCTCAACTCAAAAGAGGAGGTGGAACACAAACTCCTAAGGTTGAGTCACTGTCAAACACTTTTCGTGAGGTAAGCACTGCCCACCTCCTCTCACGGGCTGAGCCCAGGCTGCACGAGCATCGTAGAGCTGAAATGAAGATATTAACAGAAATAAGAGATGGAAATTCTGTTCGCAGCCCTAAGTGCAGTAGCCAACATCATTACAGCCAGGTTAGACACAGTCTCTTCAGCAATTTGTGACATTTTATGTACAGTCCTCTCCTCACCAATGCTCTCCAGCATTCCACTCGAGGAAGTTTCCTGTGGCACCTGACCAATTCATCAGGAAAGAGAGAGGCTCCTCGAGAGTGGGTTAGGTAGGAATGCCAGGAGAGACCTGAACCAGCAAGATATCAACCATGGGGTCCACTACATCCCCATGCAAGATTTGATGCAAGTCAACCCCCAGCCACCCTGAACAAAGTCACCCGAGCAGGACTCCCTTCCAACACCTGGACACTCATCACCAGCACAGCAGAGGTGCTGCTGGCTGATGTCTGCCCACAAACCCCCCCTGTATCCAGAGACAGGCACAGACCCCAGAAAGGGCAGCCAAATACACTGGTAGGGCTACCCTCTCCCACAACCCACAGCACAGCCCACCTTCAGGGGACAGGCTGTGAAGGGAGGCATGGGCTTTTCCTTCGCTGTCCACAATGGATTCAAAGATGAGGGATCATAAGCAGCAAGGAAGCAGGTAATATTATGCTAACACACAACATACATATATATATGTATGTACATGTGCACGTATGCATTATATGTAAGTTTTAAAATCATTTTGTATTTAAAATCATGTTTGTCCTGATTCAGAAGGAAAATATGGCAGAATCAAATTCTTATGTGAGAGGTAAGAAAAGCAAACTGTCATGGGAAAACAAAGTACAGTACAGAAAAGACAACTTGGTTTAATCCCTCTCCCTTCAACTTTGTGCTCAAGCCTTCTTTTTTTTTAAAATCAAATACAGGAAAGGTCTACAAGTCGCAAGTATAGAAGCTGTTCCATGCACCTCCTTCCCTGAGCCAGTATATATAATGCTTCTTAATACAGCAATTTTTGATTTAAGTTATGTAAAGCATTCCTTATGAGACAAGTACACAAAAAAATTGCAGAAGAGGGGATTATTAAATGCTATTATTATTACTTTTTTTTGAAAACTGGTATTTAGTTAAACAAGAACTAGGAGTTTTTAAAAGATTGCTCTAAATTATAAGCAAGTGACAAAAACACATATGACTTTCTGGGATGGGTGAAAGCTGTTATTAAATGAAATATTAAGAGAAAAACTGATTTATCTTCTCTTATTGATATAACTATACTGGCATGCTCTCTTACGCTCTGGACTACACATTATTAACAGCTGTATATAAATTACAGATGTCTACAGAATGACTTGAGGGCAACAAGTCACTATTATTGCCAACTGATGTCATACATGCCATAAACTTTATCAACAGCATAAAGACCTTGGAATATGAACTCAAGCTTTTCAACATAAGGAGGTTTACCTTAATTGTCCAACTGCTGCACTGGCCAGTACACATTCCCACGTGGAGGAGAAATCACGGCCAGACATTCATGGGGCTCATACCAGAACTGAAAATAGGACCAAAAAAGTGACCACGGAAAACATATGCACATAGTTTCCTGGGGACAACTGAAGAAACTGAATCCCATTTCCCCATAGCCTCTATAAAACAAAGCTTCTGGAAAACTTGTTCTCTGGTCTCATACCTGCTTTGTCCACTTCAATTTTTAAGAGGCCAGCTGCGGACCCTCAAAACAGGGAAGTGAGAAAAGCAGGAGTGAAGGTGTTTTTCTTCTTATGTTTTAAAACAAATGAGCTTGTGGACCCTGCCACAAGAGGTAAGAGGTTAAAAAAGAAATGTCCTTAATCTGAAGGGGGAGGTCAAACACAAGCTCAGCTCAATCTTCTCTTCCTAGAGGTATGTTAGGGCGTGATAAAACATAATGAATCATTAACTTGCTAGCATTGCGCGTTTACACCTTTTCAAAAAAAAAAAAAGTTGTGAGTCAAGAGAAACTGCCCAATGAATGAAAACAACTGGCCAGAAGGAATGCTGTTACTTAAGTATACACAATTTCAGATTGCCCATATGCCATTCTTTTGTTTACCACTGATTCCAACCTCTTAACCTCAATTAAACCCTAAAAGCTCCAGCAAATGCACTGCAGATGAATTAATAAAAGCCAAAGTCAATCATCGGCCTCTGGGACACCCCACAGGTGGTTTGGTTTTGTTGTGTTGGGGTTTTTTTTCCAAACTAACATCATGTTTTAGCTCCTGTAGAAGTGCATTTTGAGATGTAATTGCTTGGTCAAAGAGCCAGCAAGTCTATCAATTACAACAGTCAAAGGCAGTATTTATTTGTATTCTTCTGGTATCAGACAGGGGGCTTATTAATGCCCAGAGTGGTGGCACAGCTTATTTAGCAGTGTTTATTTTACCTAAACACACAAGCAGAGGAGCTTTGGAAAACATGCCTGTCATTAATTTCGAGCCTCCTCTGACTAAGCAGTTCAAACACGGCCATAAAACCTCAATTAAATCTTCCTCTCTTCTCTCCACAGACCCTCAAGTTGCCCCCCCACACAGGGCCAGAACCTCAGCATTCACTGGGTCAAAGCAGGACTGGATGAGGTTTCCCCCAGCAAGACAGATAATAACAGCAAAGTCCTCCACGGGAGGAAGAAGAGGAGGAAAACAAGGAGAAAGGAACCTGTTTGCTTTGAATATCAGTGTGATGGCTCACGAAACCACCTCATACCCCCTATATACACAATGACACAAGGATAACCTGCCACCACTGAATTTGGGTCCACACCACAGCCAACCTGTCGGGAAGGGCTCCTCCAGACAGCATGTGGGTTCACGTAACTTTATGAATGTCACTGTATTGTCCACATTATTTCATGGGACCACAGCGAATTGGGTCCTAATTCTGATTTCAGCCTTTAGGTACTGCCACAGCCACATCTCAAGGGGATGAAGTGAACAGATAAACGAGTAATCACCTACCAGCTCAGAATAGCAAACCAGAACAAAGTCTTCCTCTATCAAGAAAAAACAACAGATAACTCTGTGCTTCTCTCACAAACACCTCGAAACATGCTTTGTAAGGTTTATTAAAGTAAAAGACCTGCTTTTCCTAGAACGGATAGAGAATGAGCATTGAGCATCTTCCTGATGAAACCTTTAACATAGGGGTCTTACAGCATCCCACCACAAACTGTCCAGAAACATTAAGACTCTTAACATTTTCCAGCCATTATCCAGAGATGTCTCTGGCTTCTAAGACAACTAGACTCCCAGGCTGCAGTTACACAATCAGCTTAGGCAGCTTTAATCAAGGCAGTCCTGCAGCAAGACAGAGAGACAACTGCCTGGAAACAAATCTGCCGCTGGCAGCAACCCACACATGGGCTACCGTGTACTCATGATGAAACACAGAGTTAATACCGAGAAGCCCCCTCGTCTTCCAGGAATTTTGTCCCTCAGATGCACACTGTAGGGCACCAGTACTATCTGCAAAACAGAATAATAAAGAGCCTGAGTAAATAAAAGATGTCATAATGGCATATATTAGCCTTTCCCAGCAACTTTAAGACCCCACCCACCTGTTTTGCCTATCCCCTGCAAGGATGAAAGTTTCTCTGGGAAGATGCATCAGTCAGGAGGGAGGGGGAAAGAAAGTTGCTTGTCGGGGCAGAAAACAAGACTGAAGCTAAATAGCATTATGTCATGGCTGCAGATGACATGAAAAGTGACCAGGAGTCAGGACAACTATGTCACATCCTGCAGCGTATTCCCAGAAACACACTGACTTTTCAAATGCGTCTGTCTCAGGACTAGCATGACACATCCAAAGGCAAAGATGCCACAAGGAGGTAAGGTACCAAATTTGGTCTCCACAAACCACTTAGGACACACACCTGCCTTCAAACACTGAGCACTACTTAGTAGGAAGCCCCTATTCAAAGCCATGGAACAAGTCACTTGAGTGCTCTGAAGGACTGGATCCCAGAACTGCTGCACTTGCCTATGGACAGATGCAACACTGGCAGCAGGGACAACTAGCTTCAGCCTCCTAATGTGGGAGATGCAATTGCAGCAAGGCTTCTGCATCTGCACAATCCTCTTGCAGGGATGGGATATGGGCCTGGCTTCCACCTTGCTTTCAGGATTTTTATGAGGTGCAATGCGAGATGCCTTCAAAAACTCCAGGGCTGTGAACCCAAGCAGGTGGGACAGATGGGGACATTGCTGAGCATTGGTCTTAGGTACCAACCAACACACTTTTTTATTTTCTTCCTGTACAAGCCACACTCCCTGGAGACACTGAGCTTTAACAACAGCAAGGAAAAGCTTTCTCGTTAGTCTTCCTTGCAGGATTAGACACAGTTCTTAGTTAGGCATGACTGGTCACACTCCCCACCTTTGTGCTATGAAGTTTTCCTGCCTCACATCAAGCAGCACATGTGAGTGCTAGAACATGAAACATGCTGTTGAGCTTGTAACTCTTCTGCTCTGCACCCCTCACAATGTGGCCAGTGGAAAGAAGGGATCTCCCAAAATTCCTGGACACCCATTCCTGGGATGATGCTGCTATGCTACTCTGTAGGCTGCCCTAGTCCTTAAGCTCAAAGACAGAGATAACTCTCCTTACATAGGGATCGTAGCATCCTCTGGCAGCCAAGTAAAAGTGACTCACATTTTTGGGCACATTAACTAGTCCTCAAAGAGGAAAAATGCTTACCAGAGGACAGACCATGGAAGTGCAAGGGCAGGGCAGCACTGGCAGGACCACAGTGGGTGGCTGCCATGCTTCCATCCCACTCTCTCATGGGATGAGAAAGGCTTGTCAGCGGTTTGCTCCCTTTGAGGACAGGCTAGCATGACTCACCTGAACTTAATATTTTCCGGAAACCAAAACTGAATTCAGGAATCCTTTGAGAAAAATAGACAAATGAGTATTAAAGACTCCAGGCAAGAAAGGACAAATTTGGATCTCACAGGGATTATGTTTTCCCATCGCTTCCAAGTGATGGAAAGTGGCTTTGAATTTTTGTACACAAAAACAGGCAGTCTTTTAAAATACATTACTTTATCAGAAGCATATGCAAAACTTAGCAATGTATGTTTCAAAGAATGCCCAAACGGTAAAGTCTGCAGCTAGAGCATGCAATTCAGGTAAAATAGTATGTATCCTATTGCATCTGACTACTGACATGTAGTTTCTCATCACGATGAATCTCTTTACTTCTGCATAACCTGTTAATGGACTTGTCTATTGAATACCAATCACTTAGAAGACTTCCTCATACTTCATAAATCAAGCACATTAATTAAAATTTAAGAGTAAGTAGCACTTTGAGATATCAATTGGCCTAGGCAAATGCAGAAGCATAAGAAAAAAAAGCAAAAATATAGCGTAGGGTGTGAGCCAGCCTCAATATCCATTACACTAAACATGGGGCAGCTGCAGAGGAAGCCTCCTCAGAGGTGCCAAGCTCCATTTTCTCAGCTAGATCACCAACACAGCATCGCATGAGATCTTGCAAAGGTTAAGGGAAGTGAATTGCTTGAACAGCCATTCCGGAACAGCAAGCTTCCTCGTCTCAGACACAGACATGTCTCTTTTGAGATGAAGCCTTAGGGAAAGCTCATTTAAGTGCACACATACACAGAGCCAGGTGCGCTGTAAAGACAACGCCAGTCCGGTACAGTGTGAAGAGCACAAACAGAAGATTGTTGTTTAGCACTCCAGTGCTTGGCAATTCTGCCATGTAGTGCAATCTTTAGTAGAGCATTCATCTTTTCTATCTATGGGAAACAGGAGAGCCAAAGTACAGACACAGTGCTGCTCCAAGTTCCTTAAAATAAGGAAAAGTGAGGTTTCCTTCACAGCCACTGCAACTGTTGGGAAGCTTAGGAAGAGCAGGGAGAGCAGCAGCAAGACCTGTCTCTCTACTGGCAACTCAGAAGAGAAGCACCTTTCTATATCATGCAAATTGCAAATGCGCGAGGTCTCCTGACCCAAAAGCCTATCAGATAATTCTCCAAATGGAAGTATATTCCTGTTTTTTTTTCAGTCTACCGAGGCTGTAAACAGGGTATCTCCCAAGGGTATCTATTATACTCTTGTCCCAAGCACAACAGCTGAGAGATAATCTTCTAAAAGCCTGTCTTTGCACAAGTTATTTCACAGTGATAGTATTTTTTTATACTTAACCTAGGCTGGACTGATTTGGAATGGATCTCCAAGACTCCAGAAGTATTTTGCAGAGCTGTCCAAAAGAGTGTAAATAAACTCTCCCTGCATTTTCTGTTCTCACCAAGATCTTGTAATAGTTCTACAAGTAAGCAGACTATGAAGCCTTTATTTAAAAAAAAAAAAAAAAAGGCATCATTTAACTTCACAAGTAATACCTTGAGTTACAGGACAAATAAGGACAGACACAATATATTTTATCACAATATATCACATAACAAACGCTTCTAAGCAGGAATAGCTTTACTACCAGTAATAACCAGTAAAAAAAATTAGCTTACTTCCCCAGAGGAAGGAGAAAGTCCACTGGTGATTTCATGGCATTTGAATCACCACCTAAATATTCAGACCAACTAGGCAGCTTCTGCATCAGTTTGCTTCTAACTCTTTCCCCCTGAAGTGCACAGCTAGTCTTGAACATATTCAGAGCAGAGAGGAATACTGATTTACATAAAGTGGACAAAAACAATAGATAAAACTCCACCTGGACACAGCTTGCCTCTATTACAAGGGTGAAAATGCCAATCTGCCAATACCTTGATAAAATTAACACAAACAGCAGGGTCTTTATGATTAGATGCAGTTTCAGAGACTGCACACAACACTGCCAGGCATCAACTTCAGCAAAGCAATGGGTAAATGGGAAGACAAATATCAGAAAGAAACAGAACAAAAACACCTCAGCTTTATATAGAGTGCTGCATTTTTTGAGGTGATACAGAATTGTGCAAAAAGAGGAAATAGAAGGGGGAAAAAAAAGAAAAAGCAAGCATAAAAAATGGTTTAACAAGAAGCAAATTATCTCCTCCTGCGATTCTCCAGGGAGCAGCTCCTCCTTGTCTGAAGATTTTGTTTGGGCCAAGTCCACTGTTTTTCTGTGCTCAGGTACTAGCCACACACTACGGATTAAGGTACCACTGCTAAACACTGCCAAGATAATCAAGGAGCAGGGCAGTATCACAGGGATTTCTGCAGGAAAAGTAGTGTAACCCTGGAGCACAGTAAGCATGCAAGTCATTTACATTGTCTTGCGTTGGAGGAACAGTAGGGCAACAACTTTACTACAAATGCTATCTGATACAGAGCTAACCACTGGATTTATCTGCTTTTTACCTGCAGTGTTGAGAACAGCAAAGAATGCCATAGCCTGAAGGCACTATCAACTTTGCTTTTTAAAAAAAATAAACCAAAAAACTATTAAAAAAAAAAAAAACACAAAAAATGACCCACAAAACCCCTAATGACATGGCCCTCACCTCATATCTTAAAACTTCTCCTATTAAAAAAAGACTTAGAATGGAAAACTACATGTAAATACAAATGGTGTTTTGTGTCACTGGTGTTTATCCCAGTTTATCATATAAACTCATATAAACAACAACACCAAAAATTCTAAGGGAAAAAAACCTCTCCAAAGAACGCAAACAGTATTTTTTGGTAAACCACTGAAAAGAATCGCTACAACTTCTATTCTTCAATAGCATTGTGTAGACTTATTTTTGCTTGTACTTGTCTTACTCTTTTTTGTTTCCTTCCCTTTTTTTCTCCTTAAGGTGACCTCTGCAAGAATACTTCCACCGTTCCTCCCTCCCCCCCCTTTAGTTCCATTTTTTTCTGATGTGACATTCCTCATCTGAAGCCAAATCACTGACTACTACACAGACTCTCAACATTACCAGTGCTGAAAACAGAACACTTTGATAAAGAATGTACAACAATTAAATGGAAGGAACAAACAACAGCGAGGCCCAGACACTCTGCTGTCATTCCAAGATTACCACAAACAAAATAAAAATTAAAAAAGTTAAATAAACGAATGGGACACCAATGTCCAAACAGTTGTGGTTTGTTGCTTTGGGGTTTTTTTTAACATTTTTGAAATATTTATTGTCATGGCCTGGGCATCACGGCAGCACTCTGAAGAAGGGACAAGGTTCAGAAAACACATTAGTTTCCTGGTGTGGTGGAAAACCACAGATGTGCATTTTAAATGCCACAGGGGAGTTGACCTGAGAGCCTGTCACTGCTGAACAGCAGGAGAAACATCTCCCGGTGCAGACGATGACGATTTCTCGGCACAGGAAACCTAGAGCCTTTCCGTGTAAATCGTTACCAAAAATTCCAAGAGGTGGAGAACCAAAAAGGTACGGAGACTTTTTCACTTCTGACGCCCACTCACTTCTCCTGCGTGCACACACCTGCGGTGGCACTAATCTCCTCCCCTGTCCCGCCCAGAGCGGACAGACCAAAGTCCCTCGCGGCTGTCAGACCATTCAGACCAGCCCCACGAGATACCTCCAGCCCCTTGCCCCCGAGGCTGTCGCCGCGGAAGTGCCGGCCCAGTGCTGGACTCACGCGGCTCACCTGCCCCAGGTGCTGCAGCACGGGGGGACCCGCGGGGCCGTGGCCCTGTCACTCTCCTGCACCTGCGAGGCAGGTGGCTGCCAACCGAGCGCCAGCTGGAACGCGTCCCACACTCGTGCCATCGTGTGGCCCACGGGAGCTCCCTGGAGCCGCAGCCGGCCCCGGGTGCCTCCCATCGCGCAGCCGGTGTGTCGCTGATTCCACCCAAGCATCACCCCACACCACCTAGCACCGGCGAGACCCACCGGCGGCGCCCAGTCCACGACACGGAGGGACTGATGAGTTGTCACGGCTCCAAACTCCTCCAGAGCCCCGTCCCCTCTCTGCACCTGCCCGCCCCCGCCGCCTCCGTCCGGGCGCCGCAGCCACCATGGCAAAGGGACACCCACGGCGGCGGCTCTGACGGGAAAATCCCCTGATAACGTGACACAACTGGAGACCGCTCCGGCCGCAGCTCTCACCGCCCTTCACCGCAAAGTTGTAAATACACTTTCGCAGCCGCTGCCGGGCGTTGAGACCGACTGCCGCCCGGCGGAGCACGGAGCCTCTCCCGGCTCGGCGGGCAGCGCACACCCGTCCGAACGTCCTCGCCCGCACCATCCTCTCGCCCCGGACGGTGGGCGCAGCCAGGGGCTCCACGGGTCCCTCCGCCCGCAGCCGCACCGCGCCCACGGGCTCCGCCGGGACCGCTCCCCTCACCCGGGACCCGTCTCCACCTCCTTTGTCCCCCGGCAGCTCACCGGGACCGCGCCCGCCTCCCCGCTGCCGCAGGAATCCCAGAGGGATGCGGACGCCCTGGGACCCCCCCGCGCCGCTGTCCCGGCGGCAGAGCCCACGCACTTACCGTGGGGTGGCCCCAGCCGCGGAGTTCCGCCGTCCCCTCCAGTGCAGCATCCAGCGCACGCCGGAGCGCTGGAGGAGGACCGGCGGTGGGGCGGATCCAGGCGGGGCGGGACACGGGGAGGGGAAAAGAGAGGGCGGGACAGGCGGTGTGTGTGTATAGGGGTAGCCGTGGGGATAGCCCGCGTGTGGGCTGGCAACGGCGAGATGCTGGTGGGGCAGGCGCGGGGTTTGGAGACGATGTTATTCTCGGCGGGTACTCATTGCACAGCACTGACAGCCATGAAGTCTGCACAGAGGAAATTGTAATTAAGAGTGATCACAGCAAGTCACTGGAACTCGGTCCGGATGGCTCTGCCGCGGGCAGGTTGGCTGGGCGGTGCTGGCAGGGGGAGATGGCACAAAGCGTAAAAAGATACAGTCGAAGAGTTGAGATCGGATCTGGGAAAGCGAGACGCCCTGAGGGGCGCGGGAGTCACTGTGCTCGGGAACGAGGTGCTTGTGCTGCACACATAGCATGAACCCTCTTGCTTCCCTTGCTTCCTTCCCTCTTCTGTGATATAATTTGTTTTTTTTAATGTAGTAATTTTCTGAAAGAGGGCTGACATCATCTCAAGTTCTGTAGTGTTGCTCCCTCTTCCTCACAAATAGGCCATAGCTCAATTTCCCTACATATCCAGTTGCATGTGAAGATGCAGCCATCATGGGAACTGGGATGGCAGGGGGCTGTAAGGGGAGCAGGTGGGAAGGTTTTCACACAGTGTTGCACTATGCTGTAGGAGAAGAGTTGAGATTTGCCCAGGAGGGACCACGAGAGCAAGCCTGACTTGCTGGTGTGATGTGGCCACCTGACAGGGCGAGGGAAGCAGGGCACCAGATCTCTTGTCCTTGCTCCCAGTTTTAATTTTGCATTTTAAGTTGGACATGAGACTGACTAAAATCTCAGCCTTGCTGGTGTGGCTGACAGGGACAACAGCTTACCTTTGCCACTTCCCAGCTGGACTGTAGCAGTGAGGCTGCTCTGTGAGCACAGAGGGCATCCCATCACCAAGCCTTCTCTTTCCCCGACAGTCTTCTGGGAGAAAATATCAGTGTCTTAGTTATTATCTGAGCAAATAGGTAGGCACCTCCTTTCAGGAATGGTTCCAGGGCTGTAGGTCCTAGATGAACAGAGTTGACTCCCAGTGGCCAAAGTTAAGTCTTTCATGGTTTGTCCTTTTGTTAAGCCCAGCCTGATTTATGCAGTTGCCCTCTTAGCATGCCAGCTGTTTCTAGTGCTGTTCTGAGTTGCCTAACACATGGTTTCATGGGCAGCTGTGCTGGTCAGCTTCCCTCTGTCCATAGAAAGATGTCTCACTGTCCTCTTGCTTTTATTCCTTCCTGTCTTCTGTCTTCTTCACTCCCTTTGCTCACAGCTGTAACACCTTCCTTGAGCCTATGCTGGAGCATTTCAGAACTGCTAAACTGGTCAATCTCACTAAATGGACTGAAAATATTTTTGCTTGAAGAGTGTTCTGTCATGTTAGTGAATTAGATTGTCTCATGGAGTAGTCCAGCCAGTGTTGGAGTTAGCATCTTGTGATAGCACCTACATTTACTTTCTGGCATGCATTGCAGGATTAAATGCAAGGGCATAGAATCTAGTGCCCAAGTGTAGGCTCTGTTGTTGAACATGTTCTTATTTAATCTGCCCAGTACCACGCATAAAGCCTGCAGCAGAGCCAGCACAGTACTCTGGTCACAGTAGGACTTTCTGTCATGCTCTGACAGCTAGTGGAGAACTTGACATGTTAGCAAACAGCTCTGAACAGTTGCTGCATGCTTCTGGGTTTTGATAATTTGAAAAAGAAAATGTTAGAGTAGCTTAAAAATTCACGGCTTGAGTTTCTGTGATAGGGTCCTTTAGCTATGACAGGAGGAAAGCACCACATCTAGGCTGCTGAGACAGGGATATGATTCGTCACATGCCACGTTTACCTTCTGTCCCCATCATTTGCACCAGAAACCTTAAGGCTGTTACCTTAGGGCTATTTCCTTCCCACAGAACCTGAATAAGAAAAGTGTGGGTCATGTGCAGGTGATGCTCTCAGTGTAGACATGATCAGAATGGAATATAGTACAGAATGTCAGGTCTGATTACCTTAATTGGAAGTATAGTAATTATCCTGCATAGCTGGTCTCGTAGGATTGGCAGACCTTGTGTGTCACCCTGGAGAAAACAAGCTGCATTTTGAGAAACATCAGAACTGCAGGAAAATGGAGATAATGTCAGCCTGTTTGTTTTTGAAGAAGACATCAAAGTGTTGGAGACTGAAGATATCTGTGTTCCAAGGAAATACCGCTGCAAGTTTTCAAAGCGTCAGCTTCAGCTTTCCTTCTTGCAGTGCAGATAAGCAGTTTCTTCCAGCTTGCTCTGTAAAGAGGAAGCTGGAGAGGAGGATTTGTGGAATGGTTCTTATAAACCAGGTGTTTTCAGAAAATAGAGCCCCTTTTGTAAACTGTCATGCAGAGTTATGCTGGAGTCAGAGGGACCCCATGCAAAAATAGAAGTTTGCGTAAGCAGATGTCTTTACTCATGGTCTTGTCTACATTGCACATAGACATAAAGATCTAGTGCAAAAGGGAAAGCTGGGGTTTGCCTTCTCTGTCTTAGAAAAAGTATCCCTTTCCTTTTCTTACAATAATTATCCCAATGTGTAGAGGAGATAATTTTGTTGCTACTATTTGTTGTCTAGTTCACAGGCAGCACCTAAGCTTGGAGAGAAATGGGTTGTTTGTAGAGTTTGGAAACAAAAGGAGTTTTCACTAATGATGTCGGGGAGCTGAAGCTGGCTTCAAGCTGTTCAAGTCATGAGAGGATGACTCAGAAGTCAGAAATTTGAGGCATTCCTATGTCTAGCGTTTAATCAACAGGCAAAGCGTTGGGAGGTAAGCAGAGGAAATCAATGGCAAATCAAAGAAGAATAGGTCAGCTATTCATTAGAGAAAGGATTGATCTCAGGGATATTAACAAAAAGAAGGGCATGAAATGAATCCTAAAGGAAGTTTTAGCTAACTGTGGCTGCAATAAGCTGGCAATCAGGGAGCCTTAAAAAAATTACTTGACTGTCTTGCATAAAAGGCTATTTGCAGAACTCTGCATTCTCAGAGTGAGATTTAACCAGCTGCATATGTTACAGAGACCTTCCAGCCATAATGCAGCTCTTGCAGAAGTAATAATTGTGTATATTTGTCAGTGTTTATACAGTCATCATCGGTATTACACATGAAATGATAATAATCTACTTTCTGTTAGCATACATGCTGAAGCAAAATCTTATTTGGTAATGTTTTCAGTGCATGTTAGAGCTTGATTTTGCTGGCTCTTGCCTTGTTCCTAGAAAATCAGTGATAGCCTCAGTGGGACTATTCATCATCCTAGGGCTTTCATGTTTAGCATGTTGCAAAAGCAGGCTTTATTTTGAGCTCTGGGGTAGGGATTTTTTTTTTTTAAACTGTAAAATATCACACATCTAAAATAGCATGCAAACAATAAAAAATACTTAAAAGGTTGCAGGGTGGCTTACATTCTATTAACAGTATTGGTTACATTATTGATAATAATTAGCCATTATTATACCAAAAGCTGTATACAAGGTATAGATATAATTGGTGAGGTTTAGGACACCAGTTTACATTAAATAGAAATCAAATGTTTGTTGTGCTCATTGTTGACTGCCTTACACTGCAAGTGAGGCCAAAGTACAGACCTGAAGCCATAAAGTGCTTGTGGGCACTTGAGGGATGGCTCCTCTGCCAGGGATGTGCCATGTACTGCAAAGATGTGGCACACTTGACTTTTTGCCCTATTGTCTCTGGTGCCATATATGGCACTGTGTATTATATCTTTCATTCCAGAGGATCCTGATGTGCTTCTTTGGTAAGTTTTTTTGTTTGACATTAAAACAGAGACACCTTCGGGTAGTAAGGAACAGTTGCATAATGCTACATCAGCAGCCTTTGGAAACCAGGTGAGGAATCTGGATAGGGAGAATGGGCTCATAAATCAAATTTGGCCCCAGAGCACAGAGGCTATTACTCGTACCCTTGGCAGAGTTTCTGTGGGACTGCATTTACTAAAATGGTCACAAGCTTCATTTTACTTCTAAAGAGAAACAGAAAAACTCTCAGTAATAGTGAACCATTTAGCATTGTTATAAGCTCATGATTTTATTCTGACTCTGACCAAATTTCTGGGGCCCTTGGTTTCAAAATTTCATAGCCCAAGCTCTAGTCAAGCCCAAACCTGCATTCACTACACAGCCTCCTGAGACCCCAGCTAGTGGAGGCACAGCGCTGGCCATGAGTTTAAGTCACATTCTCTCTGACAGGACCCATTTGACATACGTTTGCCTATATAGGTGCTCTGGCAACTTCGTATCTGTAGCTAAATACACAAAGTGCATAAGCTGCTGGTATGTCCCTTTCTGGGGGCAGGAGTTGTATGCTGATTTCACCATACACTGCAGTTCAAACTGTGAAGGTTTGGTTACCTTCAGACAACTTTGAAACCATGCCAGAGTTGTTAAATCCCTGCCCAGGGCTTCTCAGTGGTTATCATGTCTGTGCTAGGCTTCGATCATAATGCTAAAATAATTTCATGTCCTCTGCATGGCAAACATATTAATTCAAACATTGTCATCCACTGCTTAATAAAGAATTCTTTCCGGCTGTCTGTTCCCTTCAAGTTTTCTTCTCTCAGCCCCTAGGACAACGATGCTACCAAAGCCATACCTTGCAAAGGAGTAAATGGCCTCTGCTGTCTCTGAAGATGGGTTTCACAAGGGCTTTTCACTTCATTTTACTTCCTTTCAACTATGTCTTTGTTTTTGCTCTGATTAGAATTACTGTTTGTAATATTGTTTTCCTATTTTTAACTTTTTCTCTCCAGCAGACTTAAACGTTTTTAAAATAAAATGAAGAACAGCACTAGGTGATGGGGAAGGGTAGGTTTTGGTTACAAAAACTAATAAATTTTGGAAATATTTGGAAAAATATTCCATGGTTAAGCTTTTTTTAAAAAATATCAAATGCAGATCTTCTTTTTTTTTCTTTTTTTTTTTCTTTTTTTCTTTTTTTTTTTAAATCTGATTTCTGTGTTCTTCCCTAGATCTAGTAACAGAAATGTCTGCAATTGCAAAGTGTTAGGGTATTGCTAAAAAGGCAGTAGAGTCAGGAAAGATTCATCTACAAAGGCAATAGAGCCAGGAAATATTCTTCTACAAAACCATAGATTTTTTTTTCCATGCCAAAAGCACTGCCCTTTCCTGTTTTTTGAAAATCCCGTGTTCCCTCTGATCCCCACCCCCCAGCAAACTGGGAGTGAAAGAAATGTAATCTTGGCTGCTGGGGTCCTGCCTGCAGCCTCCTGCCTGGGGAGCACCTTGCCCCGCCGCACAAAGGAGAGCTGGTGTTTCTGGTGGGGGAATGAGGAGGGGGGCTGGAGTGCATGGGGAGAGAAACGTGCCTGGGAGCAGCTCCACCAGGTCCGAAACCCTTACATCCAGGAAACAATTGGCTGAACAGAGGCCACTGCTTGCAAATACCCCGGCCCTTTCTCTATCTCCTGCTACCAGGCAGCGTTGCAGATTTCCCCACCTTGGGAAACCTTATGCCTAGATAAGAAAACACTGGGAAAAAAGGGGGAGAAAGCCAAAAATAAGGATACAGTACAAGTTTAAGGGAAGAGAATAGATACCCTTATGGGCTGTGTCATCCTGCTTATTAAATGAGAAATGGAGGATGAAAGGAGAAAAAAAGGGCATATTTAGGCTGAACATGTCCATGAAGTAATGGCACTAAGATGATTTGAATTACCCAGAGGATGAATTTAGCCTGATGTGTAAAATCTGTTTCTGCCATTATCACCACTAACCTAAGCCTATTCACAGATAATTACAGTCAAGTGCTTACCCTGCTCTTGCTCGTCTATTTTTCCCTCCTGCCCATTTAGTGAGTGCGTCAGTTATGTATTAAGACTTGTATGCTGTGTCAAAGCACCAAGAGCTCTGAAATTAGGCAGCTGGAGTAGAATATAATATGACAAGAAAGAACCACTGAAATCTGTAAACAAAGGGTTGTAAAAATAGTGATTAGAAGTAGTTATGTTCTAGCAAATTAAGATCTTAGAGTGAAATAATTTGAAATTACAACAATGTGGATGCAAATGAAGGTCAAATGTGGTAACTTTGGCTAAAGCATGTTTCCAATTTTTGCACTGCTTGTAGCCAAACTAATCTGAACATGAAGAAAAGGTATTGCCTGTACCTGACTTAAGATGCTATTGAAATTCACAAAAAATTACCTTCTGCTGTGCTGTGTGCACCTCCTGCATAGGCACATTCAATAAATATTCTTCTCTCAAGCATATTCTGGATAAAATTACTAACGTGTAGGTCTATCTGCTTCCTTCCTTATCACATTACCTGGACACTGAGCAAGGGATTCAGATGAATTCTCAACTTCTGTGCAAAGCTGAGAAATCAGTGGCAAGAATGCTATGATATCTGTCCAAACAGGAGGTGACATTAGGAAAAGTGACTAAAACATGCGATTTACTCCACTCTGAGGGTGTATTTTGAAGTACATTACTAAAAGAGACGTCTACATCTCCCCTCATTCTGGGTAAATGTCTTCTGAGGGGCTGGGTGGGTGCCCAAGGGTGGAGTTAGTCAGGATTTGCTCTCACCTCTGAAAATGGGGTTCAGGTTTAAAGGTGCTCCACAAGTTCCACCACAGACTCCCTCTTTCTTACGACAGGGCTCTACTGCTACCCTTCATGAGTAGCACCACTCAGGTCAGAGGCTCCCTTGGCTGTCATAATAGCTCCTGCCTTTTGGTGGTTTTGTCTTGTCTCTGGGGGGGGGGAGGGTTGTTCTTCCAGTACCTCAACAAAACCATTTACTCAGAATTGAGTGTTTCAATCAGTCATTCTTCTGGAAGAAAAAATGTCTTGTTCCTGAAAATAAACAGAGATAATTTGAAAGCTTACATAAAGAAATAATAACATTTCACCAAACTGCAATAGTCCTAGAGGCTACCTGGAGGTGTTAAAATGTCTGCTCTGACTCTTCTCACTGAACTGTTTCTGAATTGAAAGCTTTTTCATCACATTATAAACATTTCATCAAGTTATAAAAACAACCGAGGTATCTCATAAGTATAAAAAGTCTTGAGTACTGAAACTCCCTTGTAAATAAAGAATGTGGCTGTGAAATATAATCCTTGGTGAGGTTGGTTTCTGTCCTTTAAAAAGGACATTACTTCAAGACAGGCAAACACAAAGTCAAAGCTGGAGATGAAGGGTGGTAAGTGGAGAAAAGACAAAAGTAATAAAAAATGTATACACAGGGGTTACTAATCTGCAATGACGGCAAGCATGTCTCACTGACTTCAGTATTGAATAAATCATGCTATCTATACCAAGGTTATCTCCTTTTGTCATCATATATCAAGTAAAGATGAGAAACACAAGTCAGCCTGGTTCACATAAAGTTGCTTCCAAAATGTATTTATAATCTTCAAAAGGTAGGAAGTGTTCTCTAATTTTTTGTATTTATCAGTTATGTCCCATAAAAAAATGTTACTGCTATTGATTTTTTAATCCTCTAATTCAAAGCTGAGGATTGAGTTTTGGGGTTTTGTATGTTTGTTTGTTTTTTCCATGGGGAAGATGTCCACAGCCTCTTGGAAGTGATCCCGTAAAGAACTGAGTGCCACTTTTTAAAAATAGCTGGTTCTATTCCTTCCATTAAAATGACAGAAGAAATACTCGTCTTGTAACAGTGAAAGCAATTTTTAGAGTTATCCTTTGCCATCTCCAGTGGTAAAGCTGAGCTCTAGCAGAGGGAAGTCCTGCTAGCACAGAATAGAGTTCTTTGGGGGTGAGTCTCATGCTCAGGGTGTGCAGTGGGCTCTGGACACTGCCCCAAACATAGCACTTGGTCATGCAGTTACGAGCAAGTAAGCAAGCTGCTGAAAGAGGTTGTTTTTGCAGAGGTCAAAGCACGTTCAACCAGGCATCTTATGCTGCAGGCTCTTCCTTTTCAGGGCACAGAGCAATTTCATATTAAGGTACATAACACATTATAATGCCCATCCCATGTTTTTTTCAGTTGACTTGCTTTTAGATGACAAATACATTTTTTTCATCAGTTTTTGTGTTGAATTACAAGAAAATTAGAAATAGGTAGTAGTTTTCAATCACCACACATGTGCCAGTTGTGTGGCCATCTATGCTCATCAGGTATTTTATTTACTTTATTGTAACTCTGAAGGGTAAAAATAAGTAAGGTGTGTAATTTTAAGTAAATAGAGGTACCTTTGGAACTCTTGCAGTCATGTGTCAGGTGTAGAAAGCCAGTCCAGAGTCCCTGGACCAGGAGACATAAAGCTGTTTCATATATCACACCATTTTTGTTATCTAGCTATTTAGGTCTCCCCCCTGCAATCTCACATCTCTGAAACAGAAAATAGTATTTCCAATATGGTTTGGACTTGATCACCTCATTTTACTTCATCCATAAATATCCATGTGTGTGCATCCAGGCCTATCATACATTTCAAGGGAGGGGAGCATCATTGGCACTGATGTACTGGGGATGCCCGTGGTAAAGATTGCTCTTCTGTGTGCCCACACACAGAGCCTGAGAGCAGGGATGTCATGACCTGCTGAGGAGGCAAACAGATAGCATGGCTCATGGCTGACTGTGTCACTGCCGTGTGCTCCTGGCTGGCAAGGAGCAAATTCCTGCTATCTGTGTTTAAGTAACCTAATTTATGGTATGGTTTCAGGTTACAGCTAAAACTGGTCCAGCCAAAAGGAATGTTCTGCTCCTTTTCCTCTCTCTGCCTTCTTCTTCTGCTGCTTCTTTGGGGTGCAGCCTAGTGATGGTACAGCTGCAGGGTGAATTGGTCCATTTGGCTGACCCCAGAAGACTAAACTAGTGGAAAAACTGATCTAGGTTTATAACTCTGGGACAGCTGAATTGAACCACCTTGCTCCAACAAGATACAGGGAGAGATGGCAGGGACACTGTACTTGGAGATGTGACAAACAACATTTTCAGCAGAAACCTGTTCTTTAATAGGGTTTACTAAAATGTCAAGTGGCACCTAACCCACAGAAAGAAAAGGCACAAATCTTAAAATTTCATGCGTGTTTGATCTGATAGGAATCAGGAGACTGGGAGCGGATAGCCAGGGTGGTTGCAACTGGGAGATAGTCTGTGTTTCTAACAGAGTTACTACTTAGCAGAGGGGATTCTCAAACTTCCCATACCAAGCTTCTTCTCTTCTAGAAGAGTTTTGTGGCTTCATATGTACCTGCCTTTTCCAGTGTACCTTCTCCTCCCCTCTCCCCTGTATGGGGCACATCAGCCAGCTTAAGAAAGAAAAAAAAAAACTACCTCTGACTGACGCTGGGAGGCTTCTCTCCCTTCTGTGGCTATACAGGTTGTCTCACCTAAAATTAGGCAGCATAAATAGCTCTCAATAGTCTAGGTCTGCATTACTGTGTAGGCACCGTACTTCAGTGATGTGAATTAATTTGGGCATATAAATAAGACCTCAGAGATCTAGGCCTTAAGTATTTGATTGCACTGTTAGGAAAGAAAATTTGGAGTTTCTTGGTTAATTGTAGGTGGAATGAGACAGAGGTTTGCATATGGAACACTGTCTGTGACACCTTCAATTTGGGGGACAAGAAGCTTACCTGAGTCCAAGAAGGTATGCTAAGCCATGTGTACATTTAGGTAAGACTTGGGGCTGTAGGTAACACCTGCGGATGTTTGCAAGGACTTGATCTACCAAATTTCCCCTGCCTGGGACACAAGTCTTCATGAGGACAGATATATTTCCTTACTGAAATTGTCAGTAACTGGTTATTCATGCTAATTTATAAAAGGGAAGTGTTGTACTGTCACTACAGGCACTCAAGCAAACCCATTCTTTGTTGGGACAAAAGCTAAATAGCCTTATCCATCCTGTATTAACCTACCCTTAGTCTTACATGGGATAAACTGATGAATGAAGCCAAATACAATGAGATAGCAAACAAAAAACAATGTCAAAATTTTTTTGCATTTAGTCAGTAGCCCAGGAATGAGAGCTGTGGTGGTTGTGGTGATGAGCCGGAGGAATGCTGCTGGTATTAAGAGCACTTTGCTGTGTCACACATTCCTGTATTTTGCAGGATCTGAAGGAATTAGCCTCAGGAAAGCTCAGAGTTTATTTCAGGTGGGTAAACTCTGTTTTCTGGTCTTTTGGTCTCTGGTGGGAAACATTCATAGTGATTGAAGGAAAGATCAATGAGCTAGATAAGAATTTGTTATCTTCCAGATGGCAGATTATGGAAGCAGAGAAGAGGGCTGCGTCTGTCAGGTGTAGGCTAGGAATGACAAAGAAATTTAACTCCATTCCAAAAATGTTAACCATATTGTTCACGCTCAGCAGTAAGGAGGCCTGTGGCTGCTGTGAGATTAACCTTGTGACCCTGACAAGAGTTTAGACCAGCCTGTCAAAAGCATTATGCTTGAAGGCAGTAATCGTTCTTTATTAGAAGAACAGTTACTTTGCTTGGTTTCTACTGCCCACCTACGAATTGCATTTTGGCTGCAGCACCACCTTTAGGAAATGGTGTGTAGTTTAATTATTAACCACAGAAGATTCCTAAAGGCTGTGCACAGCCTCTTCGGTGTGGTTTAATTTGGCCTTAAGAAGCAGCTTGAGCTAAAAATGTCCTTATCTGGTAAAGCAGTGATTTGTCATAGGGCTCCTATGGGTTGGTAGTAGACTGTAAATTATTTCAGAGCATGTAAATATTTTTATTAAAGGAAATTGGGAAAGTTTTGCTTGTTATAGCTAAGTTTTTAGACTGGCTTTGCTTCTGTTTATGGCCATCAATTTCAGATCAGGCTGTTGGTACATCCTGTGAAACACAAGAGCTGCAGCGCTGAAACCATTGCTGCCTCGGTGGTCCGGAGAGGGGCTATTAGATGGCAGTAAGAGCTCATACAGCTGTAAAAAGTGAGTGAGTTTTTGGGCCCAGAGGCTCTTCAGGAGGTTTGCAGAGTCATAAGCTGCTCCAGAGTGCTCAGCTTCCATAGCTGGATGGAGCTGTGGCTTCTCTGCCAAGTCTACAGCGAAAGTTACGGTAGTACTTGTTTCCCTTTGTTGTGGGGTTTTTTTCACATCGACTGTTGACAAGTTCTCTCACAGATAAAGTGTGAAGTGATTTAGTATTTCATTCAATAGGCTGATTTACTAGAGTATCTCTCTAGTAGTGATTCAGATATTGTCTCGCAATCATATTACAGCATGTACTTGTAATAAATATGCACTGAACACTGAACAAGAAAATAATTTAAGCCACAGGATATATTCATTGTGGTCATAAAAACCAATATCAAGATCCATGAAAAGCATTTTTTAAACAAGAAATACTCCTTTAATAATATAATTTCATTCAGAAACTGATGCAGAAATCTTACAGCCACATCAGACCACTTATATAGTTTCCTGCAAATATCTGTATACTTATTGCATCCACCTGCCTAACTTTAAATCTTTCTGATCCCTCAGGCTGTGTGAATGCTGAGATTTACATTTGGGAACATTGTGACTGAACACACCTCCTGCTTCTTTTTTTTTACCTTTATAACATAAAAGAGAAAGACAAAGGATGTAATTTCTATTTCTCAGGAGCACTGTGGCTGTTCATTCTAGTAAAGCAGTCTGGAACTACAAAATCCTACTGCTGCTTACTACTTATACCCTAGAAGAAGCTAAACCAGTGGTATTCCTCTAAGTTCCTCTTTCCTGGTTTCCATGCTTTTCACTTTCCATGTGATTTATGCCTGTGTTTATTTTGATGGGGATGCTGTCACCTGCTTTTTGCAATCAATAGACGCTGCCAGCGTGGTAGTAATAGGGCACGTTCAGCTGCAGTCTCCCTTGGGACTGGCAAGTATCTCTCTCCTAGCCTTTCAGGACAAAAAGCTGCAGCAAAGCCATTCATCTCAGGGTACGGGCATTACACCACAGGGGGAGGTGCGGAGTTTTTAATGCATGAAGTCACTGCCATTCACAACGAACTAATGAAAACACTGTCTTTAGCTATGTTTAAAATCCCTTGGATGCCTGTGTGTGTGCGTGCGCACTGAGAGACAGATAATTGATACTGTGAGGTCTTTGATACCTTTTTTCAATGAGGCTAATTGTCTCTGCATAATTTTTGGACAGGCCCGCAATAGCGATGTTTGGTTGCTGCCCAGGATTAGCATGTTTAGCAATAGGAGAAGGAGAAAAAGAGAGAGATGGCATCCAGTACCTAGGTGATGGGCCCGGCTCAGTGACATGCATCTGAATAAGACATGCCTATTTAACCCTAGAATCATTTTTCTAGCTAATCATGGAATGTGCATGACATTTGTTATTACTGACATTATAATGCATCCATTCACACTACGAGGACTGCTAAGCTGTTCCCACTGAAAGTAATGGAAGCTTTGTATAAGCTGAAGAGAAGCAGAATTGGATCCCACTAGAGCAGGTCAGGAAGTTTCTCTACTCAGCTTCATTTTTAGGGAGCCCTTCTGATGCAGTTTTGGTAGGAACACGTTGGGCAGACAAAGTTATATGCTTTATATTCATCTCTATTTCCATATTATAAGGTTGCTTTAAGAGTATTTTGAACTTCTTGGCTTTCAATAATGTAGTTTTATTTGATTTTGCTTTACTTTTATTATGGAGAACACTGTAATTCAGGTTTCATTCCCATCAGAAGCACTGTGTGATCACGAAATCACCTCAATGCATGGCAGGTAAGCTAGAAGGCTGAGGGAGCACTATTAGCTCCTACCCTCCTGGAATTAGGAGGAGTTCTTCCATCTGCATCCATAAGCTTCTTGTCCCAGTTTTGTCACTGACAGTGACCAAAGTGCTTACTGACCCTTTTGCTTACTGATTCTGCACTGGGTAAAAAACATCATCGGTGCACTTGACTCGCCTGCCTCTCAGAAGTGCTACAGAAATGTCTGAGGTAATCTGACAAGGTCCCAGTACTGCAAGTCACAAATGGGAAGGCATATGGTCCAAAACATTAGACACTTAACTCACTGATGCATATATGCATGTTCTGGCACCCTATGTATATTTGAAAAACTGGGCCAAAATGTGCTAGGACAAGATGTCAGTATTAAAGCACTCTGTAGTTTGCAAATAGGTGTGGAACTGGGATGCCTTTGGTTCCCAGGCAGGAGTTTTCTCAGTCCTACTTGGAATTACATATTGGTTTGCTGTTGCACAACCAAAGAGCACTGTAAAGATTGTTTTGAACACTTCATATTTTCCACTTGCTTTTTTTTTTTTTAATATCCTTTGAAATACCTCCATCAATTTCTGGTTGAGAACAGAAACTAGGTTCACAGAACAGGCACGTTTCTGTTGTTTCTCAATCAGTCTGGCACGTGAATGGTCTGATGATGAATTTTTTGTTAAATTCAAGGTGGTGTTAAGGAATTAGTTAGTCCCTGCAATGCCCTGATGAGTTCTATTTCTGCACATTATGTAACTGAATTTAGACATCCATCTAATAAATGGATTTTAAATGTAACAATAACATTGCCATCTCTTTTTTTTTAATCTGGTGGCAAACCTCCAATTCCTTTTTCAATATTCATTACCTGTAGAATGCAGCAAAACTTTGGGGACAAGAATAATGTTTCTTAAACATTTACACAGTGTTAGGTTTACATCACTTCACAACTCCCTGGAGCCTAAGCCTCTAATCAATATGAACCCATATCTCTTGATTCTAAAGTGTGGTAGAATTAGTTCAATTATTGAAGACAGTGGGTAAGAGTTCAGCTGTGTGCATAGCTGGGATATGGATCTGAGAGGAGAGTTCTTTCATACTGTGCAGCACTCTTTTCAGTCCCATACTCAAGCATCAAGAAATAAAAATATTCTGAAAAAACCCTCCTGACTGTATGCCAGAGGTCCATGTAGGGATACATGGGTGAGTACAGCTGACAAGCTGATGGCAACACCTGAGTCCTGTCCACTGCAGAGCTCCTGCCACACTTCAGGCAGGAGAATAGAATAGTTTGGGTTGGAAAGAACCTTAAAGGTCATCTAGTCCAATCCCTCTGCAATGAGCAGGGACATCTTCAACTAGATCAGGTTGCACAGAACCCCATCCAATCTGACCTTGAATGTTTCCAGGGATGGGGCATCCACCACCTCTCTTGGCAACCTGTTCCAGTTTCTCACTACCTGCACTGTAAAAGAACACATCTACCTTAGATCTTACCTGAACCTACCCTCTTTCAGCTTAAAGCCATTCTCCCTTGTCCTATCGCTACATGCTCTTGTAAAAAGTCCCTCTTTAATGTTCATATGATCCCCTTTAGGTACTGGAAAGTTTCTATAAGGTCTCCCTGGAGTCTTCTCTTCTCCGTACTGAACAACTCCAGCTCTTTCAGCCTGTCTTCATAGGAGAGGTGCTCCAGTCCTGTGATCAACTTAGTGGCCGTTCTCTGGGCTTGCTTCAACGGGTCCATGTCCTTCTTGTGTTGGGGGCCCCAGAGCTGGATGCAGTACTCCAGGTGGGCTCTCACCAGAGTGGAGTAGGCAGAGAGAATCACCTCTCTCAAACTGCTCGTCACACTTCTTTTCATAGAACCATTAAGGATGGAAAAGATATCCAAGATCATCAAGTCCAACCTTCCATCAAATACCACCATGCCCACTGAACCGTGTCACGAAGGATATGATGCAGCCAAGGATACTGTCTCTGGGGTAGTAGCATCAGGGAAGGAGAGGAGGTGAAATATGGAAGTGGAGGTGCAGGCCGGAGTGAGGCAGCCTTCATGGGGGCCAGGCAGCCCGCGCTTTGAAGTCATGGAACAGTTTCCAAGTGCCATTTGTGCCCCTGGCTTGGTTTGCATACACATGGCATTACCTCATCCAACAAAGCCGCCGTCAGCCGGGGCTGCACAATGGTGGGGGCTGGCTGTGCCCCATGGGGGGCTCCCAGTTGCCCTGGGAACGCCGCATTCCAGCATCAGCTGCTAATGTGCAAAGCATGCTGCTGGGGGCTGGCCCAGGCAGAGCATGGGAACATTCTTGCATACTTTATGAGACAGAAACAAACCAACTTTCAACAGAACCACAGCCAGGCCTAATCCCCCCACCCCTCGCCCCACTGCCTTCGCCCACCCCTCTGAAACCAAAGCACTCTGGATCTTTGTGTGAGAGCTAGGAGGTTCATTTCCAGGGTGTTTTCCCAATAAAACAAACCAAAGATATGTTCTGATCCAAGAGTGAATTTTCCATGTCTCCAGAGATGAATGGCCTTAGCGTTTAATGTCTCAAGTGTCATTTCCTACAGTGCTTTACACCAGGGCACCTAGGCTTCCTCGGCTAGGCCCTCCTGTGGAAATTTAACACCTGGGACAATTGGAAAACTGTCTGACCTAACTTCATGAAACAGCCTTCTGCCTTTTTCAAGCCCCTTTCTATTTCTCTGCAAGGACAGCTTACCACCCGCAAAAATAGCATCAAAACATGACTCAGTTGTCCCCAGAGCCCCTATCCATGTTGAAGCAGCCTGCTTATTTACCACAGGGTAGTAGTTCTGGATATCACCACAAGGCTTTTGGTGGGGGGGTGGGAAATGAGACCAAGGAAGGGAAAATGGCACTGAGGACAACTCACTGCAGGGTTCACTAAGGGTAAGTGCATCAGTATGTGCATGTGTGGGGTTGTCACCTTAGCCCCCACTTATGGGCAGAGCTGGCTTCAGCAGAGGCAAAACTGTTCAACTTGGTTTAAGAAGAAGATAAACAGTAACTTTATTGAGTGAGTAATTCAAGGCACAGCCTCCATGTCTCTGTAGCACATTGATGTAACAGAAGGAACGGTGATGTGGAGATCTCGTTAGCAGGATGCATTAGAGAGCCCAGTTTTTATACTGTTCGTGGACCTCTAACTATTGCAGGTGTCCACATGCAGCAGAATTACTTGTGGTTTTTTTCTTCTACATGCAGAAAAACATACAACATCACCTGTGTAAGGCAAGGTGCAGGTACTCAAGGCAGCTCACATCCTTTCGCACTGAATTACTTCAGATCCCCACTGTGCTTGCTTCAAAAAGCATGTTTAGGAGAAGTGATGGGCAGGCTCTGTACAGCTGGTTTGTAGTTGATGGCCACTGGGGATGCAGGTTAAGTCTACCACTGACAGTGGTTCTCAGATGCTGCAAATCAGTGCTTTTTGATGTGACTACTGAAAATTAGTGACAAGCTTTTTTAGCGACATTTTCCTGCTGGTAATCCAGTAAATAGTGTTTGTTCCTAAGCCAGGATTTTAAGAGACAGCAGCAGCACATGGCAAACTCTTTAAAGGAACATCAGTTTCAAGTCTCTTTGTCTCGTCTGTGCTGTGCTGGTGCTAATAGCTGCATACTGTACACAAGGCTCTTTTAACTAAGATTTGAGAGAAGGTTTGCTTTTGTCTCCCCAGTTTGTTTACTTTGTAAACATGGTGTTACGCACTGTCAGTTCAGCTATTTCCCCCCCCCGCAGTCTTCTTCTGGAGATTCTTTATATCTTGCTTTCACATGGCATCTGAGGAGAGAAACTGCTGTGCAATATGTCTGTAAAACTACTGTTTCAGTAGGCTTGATAGTAGATATAGCACTTACTGCTACTTCACTTTTTTTTAAAAAAAACACCTCTGTGTGTGTGAAGATGCAGCATTTTTGATCTAATAAGAGCACTAAAGCTGGATTTACAACATTATCAGGTTATGGCCTGGATTCTTCTTAGGGGCCTGAAGAATCTGGGGACACATGTGTAGTAAATCTGTTCCATCTCTAGTTCAGTGCTTTCAAACCATGTTGGTCACAACTGAATACTGCTATTGTTCTTCGCCTCCTGACACGTCTTCATCCAGTTGATCCACATTTGAGTGGTTGCACATGTCTTTGCAGGCTGCCTTCCCCGTGATGGAAGGATTCCTGAGCTGTGAGAGACCAAGCCTGGCCATTTGCAGCAGTAGACAGATGTCCTATAACAAGTCTGGAAGCAGTCCAGCGATGTTTACACTGAACTGAATTTGAGTTGGCAGTTTCAGATGTCCCTGCATCATGTTCCCCATCGTGTCTGATTCTGTTCCCACGGGTGAAGGCAGACCCAAAGTTTATCTTGCAGTGTTCACAGCATTCCCCAAAGAAAAAGGACAAGTAGCAGGCAAGGTGAGCCTGTCCACCAGGATGCCTGCCCCCAAGCACTTTCAGCCTCAATAATTTATCTTGTTCGAAGTGTAGGCAGTGACCAAAGTCTCCATCTGCCAGTCTCACTCCCTGACTCCACAGGGGTGTCTCTACACCCACCACCTAAGCCACGATCAGCAAAAACATGGTGTCTTTCAAAGAACCAGTGTATGTTTGCATTAAGAAAAAGAAAATTCCTGGAGACATCTCCCTGATTCTTACCATCAGGGAAAATCTGTTCCTAGGCCAAAAAGAGGGAAACATACTGAAGAACACATTTTCTCCACAAAGCGCCTTTCTGATGAGCACCCTTCCCCACTGACTGTGGGAAACCACACTGGGGTTTTCAGCTTGAAGCGCTTCTACTCACCATGACCTTTTTGTCTGTCCATTGCTGCAGGAATAGCTGCTACTGTTCAGAACTGACCAACCTGTGCAGCCCACCCCAGAGCTGGAGCTGCTGGCTGTGGCAGCTGTTGCATTTGCGAAGCCCAGCTTTGACGGAAGTGCTGCAAGGAGTAGGGACAGACAGCCCAGAGCAAGCCCACCAAAATTTAGAAGCAAAATTTAATGCAAAATTTAGAAGCTGCTTTACTTAACCGTGTGTGTAAATGTCACAGCATTTCTCTGCATGGAGAGATTGGGCTGGGCCATTGCTGAGCTCTTTATGGCAAAGTTATTACTAAAGGGCTTGGCACTGGGCTGAAGGGCTCAGTAAAGTAGGCAATTCCACCAATTCTGGGAAAAGCGCCACTCCACAGGTGAGGGTAAATGCACTGTTGCTGAAAGCGTTGCACAAGCACATCCCTTCTTGGCAAATAAAAGTCCATCTTTATCGCATTCTCTGGAATTTTGTAATATTTGAATCTCCAGTTCATGTAGCAGGGTCTCTGATATTCCTGAGCTGCTGACTAAAGTAAACCCCAAACAGATTTTGTTTGGCTTTCCCATGGCTCAGTAGTCCCCAAAAGGTGTTTTTATTATTTTAAGTATTAGGCATGTGCATGGGAAAGAATTTTGTTAGTTTAGCTCGACCACTCCCTAGGAGTTTTCTTGTCTCTCTCAGCGTCTCCTTACCCTCAGGCTGCTCACATCTTTCAGCAGATCTCACTACTGGACTCAGCAGCTCTGCTCTTCATTCCCTAGCTTTCCATGCAGATCCCAGCAGGGCTGGGCACCCACCACTCTCACCAGGCAGGGGGAACCCACGGCCTTTCACAGGGAAGGGGTTGCTCTTTTCAAGGGCAGAGACTGTAAGGCTGAAACTCATGGTCAAACGTAAAAGCCAGTACGAAGCTGTGCACTTCCTGGATGCCAAACAGATTTCAGACTCTATCTCAACCAGCATGTAATTAATATATAAGTCTTATGTTGGCCTTCTGCATAGTAGTGAAATCCATTGCTTGTCCTTTATTCCAATCCACTGTTTCTTGCTTGTTCTGTCTCTTGTCTGAATAACAACAGTGTAGTGTAGCGCTTTTCTCTGGCTAAACAGCAGGAAGAAAGGGCTGCACTTTACACCATGTGAAATTTTTTCCTCAGTATCTGAGCAAATGATAGGTGAGCTGCAATGAAAGGAGCAGGCAGACAAATTCAAATTGGCAATGAGGAGCATGTTTGAACATTCAAGCACATTCAAGGTAAAGCTATCAAGTACTTCTGCAGCAGAAGGGCCAAAATGTTGTTCAGGAGTTCCTTAAGGTCTGCAGGTGTCTCGTATACTGAAATCATTTGCGAATAATGTAAGAAGAGATGCCGCATGCAAACAGAATATTGCAAACCAATTCCTTCCTATTTGCATTTAATACTGTTTGTATTACTTGAAAGTTATACCTCAATTCATCAGAAAGCATCATGCTGATTTTCTCCCGTGCTCCAATAGCTTGTCAGTCATTACACAGGAAGCCAGAAGCTGCCCTCAGTCCCACTGTCCTTTGTTGGAGCTGGCCAGGTTCGCAAGATGGGCACAAAGATGAGGCTACCATCTTCTGTTGAGTAAGTCCAAGTGCTCTTTTCTCACCAGACTACTGCTGTGACTTTGTCATCTGTTAGCTGGAAATGCAGGCTCTCACAAGGCTGAGCTGATCAGGTCAGGCAGAACAAGGAGTAAATGTGGGTGAAGTGATGAGATGCAAGAGACGGCAGAAAAGAGGGGGATCTGTGGAAACACTGGTCCTCAGGTGTCACCAGTCAGTGCCTGCAAGATTATTTGCAAAAGGTGAAAGGGGCGAAGAAAGAAAATGCCACGTGTATGGTGTTACTGGCAAAACAGCCTCAGACCAGGGAATTTCTACTTACTTTAGTTTATTGTCAGTTAACAGAAGCTTCTGATCATTGATGTGGATATTGAGAATAAGAAACTATGAACAATCAAACAAACACTTGGATAAGCAGCTTTCTTGACTCTTTCCCAAGCACAACTTTAGCTGAACACCTTTTCTCTCTCCTTCCGAGTCTCACCTCCCCCTGATTTTTATGTGGGTTACACTGAATAATCCCAGAGGTTGGGGCTGTACCCAACCTTAGTGGTTTTAATCTGCTGCTTTACCATGCTTTTCACTGCTATTCCATCTGTCATTTTTACTGCTTTTCCACTCTTCTTCATGCTCCTTACTGTTTTGCCTGATGGCCACAGTCCCTCAGACTTGTCCTTTCCCTGGTGTTGATCTGCCATAGCCACAGTCCCACAGGAGTGTCCCTGCCCACTCCGAGTTGCCCATGGTCTACAGGGTGCTTCCTTTTAACATAGAGCTCTTTCTTCCAAGAGTATTTCCCCAGCTCCATGTCTCCACAATTATCTCTCTCTTCATTTGTCTCCCTAAAAGTATTCTCTGCATAACTCCCACTGCAATGGCTGCTGGTCTTCCTGAAATATGTCTGAGCTGGGATACTGTGGAATCCCCTTCCTGCCTGACTGCAGCTCTGCTGTGTAGTGGCCACCCATACTGGTTTCAGAAGTGGCTGGACCCAGTTGTGACTGCCACTGGGTAGCTCATGGCTTTTCTCTACCTGCGTCCCCACCACAGTCCCACTGCTGAAACCCAGACATGCATGCTCCATGCATGGGGAAACGTATCTTCAGTAAGACTGAGAGATAAATGATATTTTTTTCCCGGAGAATGGACAGACAGTGGAAAAGAAATGCAGCACGCAAGGAAGGCGTGCAAAAGAGTGAAGGTATAGTTGAAATTAATCTCTCCTTGTATAATACAGATTTATTCTGTAAAATGGAAAAGTAGCACTTTGAAAAGGCTACCCCAGAATTCCTGCTGTAAAGTATAAACCTTATGTGGTATTAGGGAACAATAAAAGAGCAGGAAATAGATCTCTTCCTTCCAGTGGTGGTCCCTCTTTCTCCTGCCAATTTTTATTTTCCCTGCATTTTCTATACTGATTCAAACACCAAAGATCCTATTGCAAATGATTCTACTATCATGTCCCATTTATGTTTGTCTCCTGACAGGGATGAAAAGGCAAAGAACACCTTGGCCCTGCTGCAGGAATCCCAGATATCCCTGCTCTGGTGTCCACCTTTTGCAGAGAGATTGCCAAGGGTTCTCATGGTCCTGAGGGGAAGGAGGGGGAGGATCCATCACAGGCTTGATCTGGACTTTTAATTCCTGACCTGAGTGAACAAGCTTGACCTGTCCTCCTAGCAAATGTCCTACATGAGTGATAGTTTTTGTGACTATTGCCAAAGTCCTAATTTTGCAGTGCAGAATTGCTTTCTAGGACTGAAAGACCTGTAGGGATTGTTGGCACAGGATCAGTACCCTCCTGGAATAGAAGCATCTGACCAGATTCCTTAAAATAGCTCTAAAAAGTGATTTTGTTCTTACAAATCATTGTCCATGCATGAAAAGCCACATTACCAAAGTCAGAATATTGACAATGGAGTGGCTACAGCAATCCCAGATGATATGGTAGAGGGGTCTTGCAATAAGACTTGCAGTAATCTCTGTCACATTTCTCCCATTTCACTGCTCTCATACCAGCCTGTGATAAACAGACAACGTCAGTTTAAAAGCCTTTCCTACATCACAGGATTGCTTTTCCAATCATTTTTTTAAGGATTAATGTTAAGAAGTTGTCTATGATTGCCATAAAAATAATGAAATGAGAGAAAGATGTTGTTACCTTGGCTGTAAATCATCCCAGGGATTCTGATGTAATTACCTACCCCTCAGATTTTCCTTCCAGTGTTTGTGATACAATCAGAGGGCCTGGACTTGCTCAATCCCCACCTGGTACAACCTAGCTATGCTTGTTAATGGGTTAGTTCACCACAGAGCAAAGCTGCGAATCATAGATCCAAACTGCCATTGCATTCTCTGTTGGGAAAATAGAACACAAAGCCCCAGAGAGTTTGGAGCAGCCCTGGGATGGGCTTTCAGTGAGCTCTGCAGACCTCTCTGATGCAGAGATCACAAATGTCCAAGGAAGCTGGGAGCTTAGCTTGGGCTGCAAGTTGTATTGCAAGTCAAGGCTGCTTTTTATTCACTCTTGGCTCAGGAAGGACAGCATCAAATAAATTTATCCTGCAAATTTGCTTTTTTTTTTAATTGTACTTCAGAGTTTTAATCTGTCCTTTTACAGGGATCCTTCTCTGCTTCTTCCCTCAGGTAACAAAATATGTGATCAGGCGTAAGAGTTACTCAGCTTTAGCCCTCTAAAATTTAAGCACTTAGTCTGTGCTACTTATCTGGATTTTTAATCAATGAAGATGAAAACCTCCTCCAGAGAGCAACTGATCCTATGCTAAAATAGCATGTCTAACATATGTGGGAAGAACCATCCTTTTGAGATGCCTTTAATGCTGTATCCACTGACTGTAGATGAAGCTAGGATAACTAGATTAACACCCCAGTTTTAGATGGCTAAAGATCAGTTAATGGCTGGAGAATGGCAGAAGCTGCCTTTTTTTAACTGTGATTGGGGAACCAATATGACTCTCCATCAGCCTTTTTGGACATGACACTTTTCTGGGCTTTTGTGAGGAGGGAAGGAAGGTCAAAGAGGAGGTGAAAGGCTTTCCACCTCCGCCCGACCAGTACCACAGGCAGTGTTAGGCATCTTCAGGCTCAGTCGATGACTGGGTCTGTCATGACATAGGAATGGTACAACAGGCTGGGTATTCCATCGTATGCCACACTGGAGGGCTGAATGAATTTGAAAAATTATGTGCAAGATGAAGACAGTCAGGTTGTGGCTGGCCCTGCTCTATGCAATCTGCTCAGGGATGCTGCTGTGTGGTAGTCCAGGAAGGAAATGTATGGAGGGTAAGATGTGTGAAGCAATTGTTACTGGCCTGAAGCTGAAGGATGCTTAGGGATATGGTAGCACTTTAAACCAAGGATTTCACCATATATCAAACATTATAATAAAACATTACTTTCATGCCTTGTGGTTAGTATTTATGAAAACTTAATCATTTTATGAAGTTTAAAAAGTAGTGTCACTCAGTTGCTTTTTAAAGATTTTTGTGTAAAGTTTAGATTCTACAGAGATGGAAGAAAAGATTTATTTTTATAGCTGCAGACCTGAAAAAAAGCCAGGTAGGTATTTCTTCCTGCTTCATTATGATTCATACTTTATCAGTGGAGCTGGAGAGTCACAACTGTTCCTGGCTGGAGAGAATATCTGTAGCTCAAAGCCCAGAGTATGATCTGTTTATTATTTACGTATTCACATACTTAAGTAGAGTTGTAAATAAGCTCTAATGAATTAAAGAAATATTAAAATTAAAGTTTGACCACTGGGAACATGGCCAATGTCTGTACAAACCACTGCTGTCCCTAACCCTCTTTGCATTCAATGAACAAGTCAGCCTCTTCTTGCCTCACCAGGAGAGATAAGTCTTAAGCTACATATGCTGTTTAATGGAGAAGTTTCAAGACTGTCTTTTGTTTGTTCTTCAAAGCCTAAGATGAAAGCCCCCAGCATGAGTTGCCTGCTGTGCTCAGCCCCGGTACCTGTTCAGTGAGGTCAGGGCTACATGCGATCACGATCACTGACATCCTGCCAGCAGAAAACAGATGCATTCCAAGTAAGCTGAGTGTGAGAGGCTTTGTCACAGCTGTGGGATGTCCCCTGGGTGAAATCCTGCCTTGCTCAGCCTGGGGAAAATCTTGCTGATGCCAGATGGGCCAATGAGGCCTCAAGGGCTATAGCTTTTCTTGCAAATTAAAGATGCCCAGGGCTGTCTTCTGCCCCTGGAACTGACTGGCACAGTCTGGAGATTCCCAGACTGCTCAGCTCGTTGCATACTGGACTCAGAAGTTGCCTAGGAGAGTGCTTATAAGCTCACAGTCAAGGCAGCAGAGATACAGCTCTGAGCCCTGCACCAGTGTTGGTAGTCTGACTGAAATTGAAATTTAAAAATAATAAGAAAGCATACAAAAAGACATGTCACAAAAACACCCCGTCAACTTTCTGATTTTCTTAGATGATTGATAACAGATAAGACAACTAATTTGTGATACTGAAGTTTTGGTTGCCTTTGTTGAGAATTGAACTCCTTCATTATCTGTAGAGCTTCAAAAAAGCCTACATGAATCCCAGGCCTACATATGTGTTGAAGCACACAATTTTCAAGCTTCTGAGTATTTAAATCTAAATCCTTGGAGCCTCACTGGGTTTATGCATTTGTTAATATGACAATTATTTGGATTAGGGTTCTCTCAGCTGCTTGTCATCTGGGAGGTGTGAAAGCCCCGTTACTCACATTGCGATAGCTTTTAAGATACCAAGCAGTATAAAAATACTGAGGCTGTAATCAGAACAGTTTCTGAGCAAGTTATGATCAAGGGCTGGTGCATCATGTCCTGTGAATCCAGCATTTGAGATGGTGCAGATGGCAATCAGGATGAGGAGGAGGATGGGAGCAGAGTCTGAATGTGCTGGTCAGGATAAGCCAAATGAGGTGTGAAACTTGGCTTTGAGCTTTTACTTTCTTGTTATATTTGAGAATGGGCTGAGGTCCATAGCCAGGCAGAGCAGGACTGAGGGGAGCTGGAGATCAGTCCTGCTGCAGGAACTGAGAGCTCTTGAGAGGACTGACATGGACAGGGTGGGGAAGCCCTGGGAGGGCTGAAATGAGATCTGACTGTGTGTTGTGGTTTAACCCCAGCCAGCAACCAAGCACTGCACATTCGCTTGCTCACTAATCCACCAGCAGGATCAGGGAGAGAATAGAAAGGGTCAAAGGCAGAGAACTCATGGGTTGGGTTAAAGACATTTTAATAGGGAAAGCAAAAGCCACGCACACAAGCAAAGCAAAACAAGAAATTAATCCGCTGCTTTCCAAGGGCAGGCAGGTTTCAGCCATCTCCAGGAGAGCAGGGCCCCATGATGTGTAATTGTTACTTGGTAAGTCAAATGCCATCACTGCAAACATCCCTCCCTTCCTCCTTTTTCCCCACACTTCATATACTGACCATGATGTCATATGGTAGGGGATATCCCTTTGGTCAGTTTGGTTCACCTGTCCTGTCTGTGTCTCCTCCCAAACTCCTATGCAGCCCCAACTTCCTTGACAGTGTGACAGTATGAAAAGCAGAAGAGATCTTGGCTCTGTGTAAGCCCTGCTCAGCAATAACAAAAACATCACTATATTATCAACCCTGTGTTCCTCACAAATCCGAACATAGCCCCATACTAGCCACTGTGAAGAAAGTTAACTCTACCTCAGCCAAACCCAGCACACTGGGACAAGTAGGACTGGCAGTGCCCCAGCTCTACATCCCTGAAACCAGCACCCCCTCAGTCCCTCGTGACAGATGGGGAAGGAAACACTGAAAAGCCATTGCAGTGGTTATTGTGGGTGCTGCAGGTTACAACTTACAGCAGTTCCTTGGCATATACAGTTCTCCCACCTGGTTGTACACCGTGCAGGTGTAAATAAATTCTCTCTCTATATATAAATTTCCTATAAATTCTCTCCTTGGTTACACATGGCCTCTTCACAGATGCAGCTACAGGACCATAACTGACAAAGAAGTAACAAAAAATATTGTATTTAAATATGTTAGAAAAATCACACAATTTAGAAGTCAGAGATAGAACTCTCTTTAATTTTTGTCTGCTGAGGAAACTGCGCCACTAAATTCCTCTGGGAGTTTTACAGGTGCAAGACATGATCACCCACAGACTTCAACTCTAGTCTAAGGAGTTCAGAAAGATGTGTAAGAAGTCTGAGGAAGAAGCTTAGACCTGAATTTTGTCATAACTGTAATCTTCCCCCTCCTCCCTCTTTTTTTTACAGCACAGCTGAAGATACAAATATTTTTCCAGTGCCTTCACTGAAGGCTTTTCTGTTCCACTTCTCTTCACAGACATTTACGATTTGTGCCTGGCATAGGGCTGGCGCATTTAACAGTGAACAACACTCTCTGGGGCCACAGTGGAAGAGAAGGAGAGAAAAAAAATAGCTTCTGTGGAATGAAGAGAGATTGCTGACAGCTGGTGAGATCTGTGTGAGCAAGGACTGGGCTTTGTAAACCTGTGAGCCAGCCAGTCACCCCGATGTGCCTGTGCATGCTGTCAAGGAGGACTCAGAAGTACACTCTGTCTTTGGTGCCATCCTAGTCTCTCACACAGGTCTCCTCTGCCTTCATTCCCACAGATGTCTACACAGGATAGCACAAATGCTTTCTCTTCAGAGGCTCACAGGCAGAGGTAGGGAAGCTGCGCATTGCACCTTCTCCACACACCCGACCCCAGGCTTGCTGTAGGAGTCAACAGCATCGTGCCAGGGCAACACCATGCTCTGGTGGCAGTGGGGTGACAGTCTCTCAAGCTGTCCTGGCAAATCCAGTCATAAGACCAGTACTTTAAAGTACTAATACACATCCGATTTAGTCAGAAACTCTGTTCTTAAAATTAGAGAGAGAGAGTGAAATTCTGTGACACAGCCGTGCCTGCATAGGAGCTCTTGGCCAGCACGGTTGTGTCTGTCAGGGAAAACTGTTCTTCACACCTTTGACAGATGTATCATTGCCAAGCAGAAGTCTGTTTTGTAGACTTGGCCTCTCTCTATCCTTCATGTTTGAAATGTGCTCTGAGAACCACAGGTATTTTTCACACAAGATAAGAAAGCAGAGGAGGAGGCTGAAACAATGGCCAGTTGTTTTCCACTCAGGACAGTATTGTTCAGCAGGTTTATCTTATTGGTATTTTTATCACATCACCTCTCAAATATATCTGTACTACTTGCAATATCTCAGGAAAAAAGAGAAGAGGCGAAGTTGAAAAAAAGGAAAGTTGGAGTCAATTAACCCATTCATCTATGGGACCGCACGGCCCAGCTCCTGCTCCAGCAACCCTATTCTCAGTGATAAACTTCCCAGCTTTGAATGAGCAATGGGCAGATGAACTGTGCTGCAGTGCTGGGGTTGGCAGAGAGTGTCCCAAAGCAGTGCTCCAGCCTTGGCAAAGACCAGTACACAACTGGTGTCTGTGAGGATGAGCACTGAAGCAAACTTGCCTCTCAGTGGCACTCTGAACACTGTTCCATGTTTAAATAACTGGTGGACCAACAAGAGGAGAAAAATCCCAATTATTCTGCATTGCCTTTGCTGTTTGTGATGTACCTGATATCCATTTCAGCAACTGGAGGTGGAGGGAAGGAAAAAGATAATAAGGAATAAAGAAGTGTAATAAAATGCCAGACAGGCACATTACAGAAAGAGAACAGGGAAAGCATAGCCACCTTGGGTACAATAAATCTTATCTTTAAATATTTTAAGCAGCTTTCTCACAATGATGGATCCCTTGGAGAGACTTATACTAAAATAGATAGTTAGGGAACTAAAATCCTAATTTGAAATCAGCTCTTAAAAGCAGAACTAAAGCCCTATCTGTATTAAAATTCAAACTGAACCTGTCTAGGCAATGATATATGTCTCTAGGGTGACTTGGTAGCCATATATTTCCAACAATACTATAAGCAGCAGAAGGTTAGAATGAAGTAACCTCTGATGGTGTTGGCATGCTGGCAACAGATAGAATTATAGGAAATCTGATGCCAATATTTGTCAATCTTTGAGAGCAAAATATATGTATATACTTCAAGACAAAAAAAAATACAAAAAGGAGACATTTAATAGACACAGTCCCATACTTCCCTGAGGTGAATTCTGATACAGAATACGTTCTCTAGCTTACATATACACACCCATAATGCTCAAATCATGTCTGTGTCTGATTGTACATTGTGACCTTTCCTATTCCAGTAGCAAACTTAAAGGAAAGCAATGAAAAACATTAGACAGGAGAGCCAGCACACTGCTGTGCCTGGAGAAACCATCTCTGCTGCAATCATATAGAGCCAAAAGTTCTCTCTGTGAGATCTGGGCTGGGTCTGACCTTGGGAGCCCAAATTCATCACTCCCATCAGCACTGGCAATGGCACCTGGTACAGCTGTTCCTAGCTTCAGCTGCCTGCTCCCACTTTTGCTGGGGACCATCCCTCCCTCTGGGGCAGTGGCAGGACAGATACTGTGCTGGTTCCTCAGCTGGTACTGCTCAATCTCTTTTAATCTCTCTCTATAACTACCTGAAGGGAAGTTATAGCCAGGTGGGGATTGGTCTCTTCTCCCAGGCAGTTAGCAATAGGACAAGGGGGCACGGGCTTAAGCTCTGCCAGGGGAAATTTAGGCTGGATATTAGAAAGAAATTCTTTACAGAGAGAGTGGTCAGGCATTGGAATGGCCTGCCCTGGGAGGTGGTGGATTCACCATCCCTGGAGGTTTTTAAACTGAGATTGGACATGGCACTTAGTGCCATGATCTAGTAAATGGACTGGAGTTGGACCAAGGGTTGGACTTGATGATCTCTGAGGTCTTTTCCAACCCAATCGATTCTATGATTCTATGATTCTATGATGATTGACTGAATTTTGATTGGTAAACAGGGCAGTTCAGCAGAGGACAGGCTACCTGTTCTGCCAGCTCTCCTTCTATGGGAACTTTGATCATCAAGAGATTGGGACAGGTTCTGACAGCTTTTATCATCATATCTAACAACAGCATTCTGAATCAGAGGTCAAACTCTCTGATTAGGCCACTATGAAGGGCATTGAACTTTACGTGTGATCACAGTAGTGGGGTGGGAAAACAGCTACAGGTGGTTACACTTTGAACTATAGCAGCCTTATCTGGCAATGGCTGCAAATCTGAGCCATAAGTCCCACTACAGGTAACGCATTTTTTGTTATATGCTTTAACTGAAATATGGCTAAGACTCATGAGGTGTGACTTTTGAATGCTTCAAAAGACTTTCCTTCTCAAAATATAAAACCCCTTTAAACAAACAAACAAACAGAAATGCTGTGTGCTCAGGGCTACTTTTTCTATGAGATCTGCAGATCTGCATCACATGTCACAGGTACCGGCTTGCATGGGGGATTTAGTTGATTCACAGTTCAAAGACATATAGTTCTCTTTTACAACTATGTAAGAAGTTTTTGAAATTTCTATTTGGGGCTCAGGAGGAGGTTTTGCCACAATATGGGCAACTTGTGGGCAACTTTTCCAGCACTCCTCTCCTCACACATGCATAGTCATTGCCAGTACCTCTGAAGAACTGTTCCATCCTCAACACAGGCATGTTGGGGGGCAGGGGGAATGGTTTTAAACTGAAAGAGAGCAGGTTTAGATTAGATATTACGAAGAAATTCTTTACTGTGAGGGTGCTGAGGCATTGAAACGCGTTGCCCAGAGAAGTTGTGGATGCCTCATTCCTGGAAGTGTTCAAGGCCAGGTTGGATGGAGCTCTGAGCAATCTGTCTACTGGAAGGTGTCCCTGCCCATGGCAGGGGAGTTGGAACTAGGTGATCTTTAAGGTCCCTTCAAACCCAGGCCATTCTATGATTCTATGATCTGTGAGGAAATTCTCCCCATCAAATGTAATGTGTTCAGAGTTTAATGAGTTACAGCAGCACATCCTTTGAGGCATAGAATTCCTGCTGAAATGATACTTGCACTCACATCTCTCATTCACCTACCTGATTATTTTTGTACAATCTCTCAACGTTGCTCGTACATGTGCAGCTACATATTCTGCAAATGACACGTCTGGCTTGGTAAAACAAATAAGGCAGCTCTTTTCTATATCTTAGTGGAGTTATATTTTGCTAATATTTTTTACATCTTAAGAAAAACATCTCTGATTCATTATGGAGTAAAGTTAACCAAGAACATTAAAACACTATCTCCCTCCCACATGACTGAAGCTGAATGACTAAAAGTAGGTAGGTTGAAAGAGAAACTTTGTGGGAGTTGTTATTGGCCTCCAGAACTCAAAAGCAAATGTTCTTCATTTTGTTGCAATGGCAAAAACTATATGGTATGCCTTCCAGTGCCATGTGGCAACTGCCCAGAGGGCTCTACTCATGGGTTCCAGCTGCGTGGTGTGAAAAGTAGCTCACCCAGAATTAAAACCAGCAGATTTGTTCAAAGGTTACAACTTTGCACACAGAATGATGTGAGGCTTTTTTCCCCAAACAGTGCTGGAACTCAAAGTTTGAAGCAAAAAACATGCAAGGGCAGCTTAATTCAAGTGTGTTTGATCTGTTTTTTACCCTTCTTTAGGCAAGATGAGTTAGTTGAGAAGCAAACTTCATTATTATCGCAAGCTGGTAGTGAAATGCGCTAGAGGTATATTTATTTGTTAAATAAATGCAGGGAGTATGCTTCACTGCTTCACCACACCCACACGAAGCTCTGAATAATTACAGGCTTGTTGCCAGACAAGCTAGGGTTGTTGGATTTTTTGGTTGTTTTTTGCAAACAGAGTTCTTATTCATAAGTCATAAATAACTGCCTTTGATGGAGAAGATAAATTATCACAGAAATGCTTAATGATTGTTCTAAGTGGACTTCTGCAACCAAAGTGGGGGTTGTATTTAGTTATTGCTAATAGTCATTCCATGTTAAACATCAAAAGATAAGTTTTCTACCACATATAAACCAGACTGAGAAAGCAGAACATTATGTAGAGTAGGAATTCTCTTTCCAAGCACCAATTGTTTCCAAGCACCAAGCACAGCATGTTAAGAAAAATTGGCTTTAGTAATTTTGAAATGGCTATTGTAGGTGCAAAGCTTATATAAACGTCAGTGTGTCTACCTCCTATCTCATAAACACTGAGAATTTTGTCTTGGAGTGCATGTTGTGCCATCTAGGATTGTATCAGTCCAATACTATCTAATTGTATCACTCTGGCAGAGTTCTGGCTCTGGGTATCTTCATGTTCTGGTGGCTGTCAGCAGTCAGTGATCTACCTTCCTTCCTTGCCCCATTTTGTGGGCCTGCAAAGGGCAGTGTGAATATTAGGTTTTTGCTGCTGACTGCTTTCATTCCTTATAAACATCTAAGTGGACAAGTGTGAGCCATTGCTCTGTAAACCTGGTCACTTTGTGGCATAGGGGGAGGATATTATGGGAAATCATATCCTCACAGCTTTCCAGCTGGCATCTTTCACCACATTTACACAAAAACTAAAGGAGAAGGAGGGATTGCTTGCTCTAGATATCCTTCCCAGATTAATGTTCTTAGTCACATCTTAAGCTGTCCTTAATGGCTGGTCACCAGTAAGGGACTCAACTACTAGCAGAGCTCCAAGCATCATGTGGCCATGCTGCTGTGGTAATTACAACATAGCCAGTGGCCGAGAAAATGGTTAAAGGGTATCATATACAGCAAGTTGAAACCTTCGGCTTGCTCGCCTTCTACGTCCAACAAATCTACAGGAATGTGGCCTTGAGGCAAGAGTGGGAGAAAGAGCATGTTGAACACTGTTTGGGAGGACACATGGTGGGCATCCACTGCTGATCAGGTACCCTCTGTGCTGTGGGACTGCAGCTGAGAACCACAGCCATATTTCCCCCGTTCTGCTGTCTTATGTTCTCTTTTTACCTTTCATTGCTCTTGTTTAGAATTTAGCCAAGTAACAAAATTCTTGGCAATTCTCTATGAATTCCATGGGGTCTGTGCAGGTCTGGCCACATACTGATAGTGCTGGTGGGAATAGCTATGGCTAACAGGCCTTGAGTATAAAAGCAGCTGATAAACAGAGTGAAGCAGAGTATTTGTCTCTCAAATTATTCTCCCTATGATAAATTGCCCCTTTGGGAATCAAGGGGATCATTTGCTATCTCTTAATCCTCTTTCCTCTCCCATACCACTTTTGCTTGTTCTCCTATTAATCTTTTTTCCCATTTTGATAAAAAAGGCACATAAATATGTCAAAACATTCCAAAGTATTAATACGCTTTCTACACAAATTTTCTACACTTTTTCCTACAACTCTCCTAAGGATGGGTACACTGTGCAGTGAGTTTGAGTCTCGTAAACATTCACTTCTGAATCCATGTCTGGATTCTCTTGTTTTAGAAGCTTTCCAGGCTATTTGATTGGGATTTATTCCTCCCATAGTTTCCTTATTCTCAGTCTACTCTCTCTGACATTTCATCATGGTAAATAATGAAAAGGCTGTCACTACTGTACAATGACTATTGTTTCAAGCACCCTTTATCTCTGGCTGATTTATTTTTCTAAAAGTCAGGGCAGGAGAGAATGGTTGCAACAATGTGTGAGGAACAATGGCATCCTCTGTCTTACACAGAGAGGCCAGAACACAGTCAAGAGAGTTGGAGGTAAGCCACTCACTAGATTAGAGCTGCAAAGTCTACAGTAGGGTGAATGGGAGAGGTGGAGGGGAAGCTGTGAAGAAATCTTTTTCAAAACCTTTAATGCGTGGCATTTTTGTGGCTTTCCCTCTCCAGGAGCTGATATTGCTAATCCCTTTCTAAATGGTGTTTGAACACTGCTGTCCTCAGGGGTCCACCCATCTCTCGGCTCCACCTACTTCTTCCCTGTTCCTTTGTTTATGCATCCTGGTCTAAATCCTTATGGGATTGATAAGGAAAATAACTGCCTTGGCATTTCACATTGCAGCACCAGAATGCTTGCTGAAGTTGATTAACAGTGGTCAAAGAATATTTTAGGTTGACTACTTGCCTGGCTCTGGAAGTAATGGAGAGGAGGCTTGCATAAGAAGTGAAGGTATTCCTTTTCACTCCCTTGAGAAACTGGTCCAAGGAAGCTTTGTAGAGAGAGGTGTTAGAAAAGAGTACAAAATACAGTGCTTATCATAGCAGTGTTGTCAATTATTCCCAGATTAGTGAGGGCCCATCATTTTGGAGGAATGATTGGGGAAGATTGATCATAACCCATGGTTATATCTAGCTGTTGGAGATCAGTGATATAACTATTCTGCTTCTGGAAGTGACCTTTTGTCCGAGTGGACAGAGGTTCCTTTTTGCTCAGGTTAATGGAGCTGACCCCAGCTGAAGGTGTGGCTTAAAGGCTGTAGTCTCAAAATCTATCCTGGCTTTTTCCTGTTGCTTTTTATTTACTAGTAGAAAACCGATCCTCAATAGGATATAAACACCCTGCTGATATAATTTACCGTGAAATTTCAAGGGGATGTGATGTTCCCCCTCTTTTTCTTGTTATCTGTCCTATTGTGCACCCTAGTTACATTTGAGAGATTATTAACCAAATACACATTGTCCACCCTCAGTAGAGAACAGTCACAAATAAACAAATAGATTACTAGTTATTGGCTTTTTATTATCATCTTTCTGCTTTTACAAGTTTTGTTTACTAAGTGGAAACATGCTAAGTACGTTAATATTAAGAAGATACAGAAGCGTGATGGAAATCAGACAAGTCGGATAATAAATATGTTTGCTTTGTGATAACTGGTGGGAGCATACTGTGTAGGCAAGAAGAGTGCTCTTCAAAACAGGATGTAGGCATCTCCAGAGATTTACAAAAGGAGTGGTCAGATGCTGGACCACTCTCTTTAGCTGTAAAGATGGATAAAGGCATACATTCATTATAGTTTCCTTTTATTTTATAGCATCACTCCAGCAAGTGAGAACGGAGCAAGTAGCACAGTGTGCATTCGTCTCACTGGGAAACAACATGGGGTAAAGTCAGTCAATAAAGCTAATTGTACCTGGACAATCTGGTTAAAAGCATCATTAGCCAGTTGTCAGGACTACTCCTGTCCTGGCTATCAACAGACAACCACTAGATCAATCACACTTGGACATTTCCAAAGTTTAGGAGTAGCTCTGGCCCTTCAAACCAAAGCTACAGACCTCTTTCAAATGAACTAAAGCAGTCTGGCTCGTGCTGTTTGTAGATGTGCGCTCTTCAGGGATAGGCACCGTCGTTCAAACTAATGACAATAACAATAGTGATGTTAGTAATAACAGTACCAACATATTGAAATGTGAAATAACAGGCCCCTAAGCAAGAAGTTATGCTAGTCAGATAGTGCAATGGATGTGGGTTTGTTTGCTGGATCCAGACATTGCTAACCATTTTTGAAATAGTTCTCACTGAAGGTAAGCTGCCATTTTTGTCTCATTAAAGTCTGTGTGAAATGGAGGGGCTGACTGTGGATAACAATATTATTGAGGGTTATAGTTATTGATAATACTACCTTGAAGGAGGCACTGGAACAAATTGCAACACAGTGTGGATGTCCCATCCCTGGAAGTGTTCAAGGTCAGGTTGGATGGGGCTTTGTATAACCTGATCTAGTGGAAAGTGTCCCTGCCCATGGCAGAGGGGTTGGAACTAGAAGATCTTCTAAGGTCACACCCAAACCATTCTATGATTCTATGTTTCTGTGTTTCTATGATTCTGTGATTCTATGGTTCTATGATAAGGAGTGTTTTAGAAGAGATATGTCAAAAGAAATCTATCTTCAGGGGATGCCACTTTTTCAGCCAGAGGTTGGATGGGGAATAGGAGGCAGTGTGTCTGCCTACTGAGGTCTCCCACAGGCTCCTTTGAGATGTCCTCTTCTGGGTCTTCTCTGAAGCACCACTGAACGCTGCATCTGCAGCCTGACGTAGTCAGTCAGGCCCTACTTAACATTACTTTATTACCAGTAAATTGCTGAAGCTGTTTCCTTCAGGCTTGGCTTTAACCCCAAAATCTCTTTAAAGAATTGAAGGGGAGAGATGACAGAAAAGTAGAGCAGCACTAAACTGGAGATGCTATCAACAGCACCAAATAAAGTCATTGCCTGCACCGAGAGGCAGCACAGTTGCATAGTCTCATACTCAGGCTGGTCTGGGGGGGGTCTCCTGCTGCCACCTTTCCTTTGCAGGCAAATCCTGGCCCCTTTGATTTCTGAGATCTACCGAAATACTCAGAAATGATCCAGCTGTGTGATAATATAATGAGAGCTGCTGCCCTGACTGTCACAGCTCTTGTGGCTAGGCATACAGGAGTGACATGCAGTCTGCTGGCATGCAGCCAGGCAGCTGGGGCTGCTACTAGTTTTGTCTTGAAGGCCAGAGGAAATTTTAAATAAATATTCTCTTCAGGAGGGCAAATGCCAAGGCTTGGATTTAATGGAAATATTATTCCCAGAGGGAAGTGTACATCATGTGGGGCTCTCACAATGAGAGGCAGACTTCTGAAGATATTTCTTAATGACATTATTTATGTTTATTTTTCAGTGCTGTGGTAGCTCCCAGGAGCTATCAACCAAGTGCCTCTTAACCTTGGGACTCTACAAACACAGGCTGAAAGGGTGATCTTGTTCCGGAAAGCTTTCTCTCTTTGGCAAGCTGACATTTGAGCTGATACTGTTTTACTTAAATCAAGCTAGGAAAATGAGTGCCTGTTTTTCCAGCTGGGTGCTTAGCTGTTGCTCTCTCTCCCTGTCTTTTGCTTGGCCATGTCTCTCACCTTTATGCACTGTGGCATTCCTTGTGTGGCTTCATCATTTCCATTTTCAAGTGTGTGGTCTGATTCAGTCACGTGTAATAGTCACCTGGGATAGTGTAAATAATTTTTAAAGAGTTAAAAAACGCTGCCCCCCTCCCCAGTTTTCCTGACTTTATTTCACCATGTTAGGAGCTTTCTGATAGTGATAATGATGGTCTGTGAAGGAAGGTATAAAGCATTACATCTGAACCCTGCTCAGCACAATTCCTGCTTAACTTGAAATAGGGGAAAAATGAGGAGCTTATACAGCATATTATTCTGACTGGACACATCTTGCTTTGTATGATGGGCAAGTGGCAGGTTCCAGTCTGCTTTCCACATTGTTTATCACTCATTTTCCCTGCTGCATGCACTAAAAGATATGAACATTCAAGAGGTAACTTCTGCTTTGGTCAAAGTTACAGCTAAGTGTAATTTAATATTCCTTAGGGAAATAAGAAGCCACACAATTCTGATGAAATTAGGTTCCTTCTCTGTATAAATTAGGTCCAAACTATTTTTAAAATGGTAGCTGGAAGCACCATGGTCACTAATAGAGACATCCCATAGAGAAAAGGTATTTAATTTAAATCAGTTTATTATGTATGTAATTGCTCTAGCCTAGTTTGGCTCATTAAAGTTAACCAGGAATTAGTACTTTAGATGTTAGGCTCTAAATAAGTGGTTTGAGACAGCTGTTCCATGAGTGTCTGAGCAGTGCTTGTGGCTCAGCTGATGATTTTAAAAGCAGAGCTGGGCTTGAGTATTAAAGGCAAGAACTGTTTCAGCCATTCTCAGCAAGGCAGACCCTTCTGGTTGTGTAAGGGACTCCCAGCAGCAGGTCTGTGAGGACCACTGTAGTCCTGCCATGCACCTCCATGCATCCCTGCCCTCCTGACTGGTGCTTCTCTGCCCTCTTAGTGGCTTTGTTTGAAACCTGAACAGGCTAAAAAATAACCCACAAATAAAAGCAAATAGTCTGCAGTTGGTTAAGATCCCTGAGCAGATGGCAACAGACGGCGTGGCCTCATGATGAGGAAACAGCAAACGAAAGGCAGTGACCGAGTGAGGGATTATATCAGGGCAGACTTAGAGACCCAGGGATGAGAAATATGGAGCAGAAAGACAGTACTGCACCCACCATGAGTTGGAAATGTGAATCATAACTTAACTACATGTGGAATGGGAATTCACCTGAGTGTTGGCCCCATTGATCAGTAATACTGATGATACATTCAGGTCTTCACAAATATCATGGGGTATTAAAAAAAGGTGATCAAGAAGGAAGTACAAGAAAACTGTAAAGCACCATGAGAGGTATACAGAAGAGAACAATTGTGTGTCTACTAATTACATGAGGCACTAAGGGCACCCACTGAAATGATCAGTGAATTAAAAAGAAATGGAAGGAAATGCTATGCAGAACTAAGCTGGTCAGCGAGGGTCCATGGAACTCAGATGTCCAGAGACACGGAGTGTTGCTCCATACACAAAACTACACTGCTCAAGCCCAGAGGACACTCACCAGCAAGAATTGTAAGAAAAATCTTTATATATCATAACATACTTTGGCTTGGAGAAGGTCTCAGAGGTCACCTGGTCCAAGCCCTGCTCGAAGCGGGACCACCAGTGGTGTTAAGTTACATTGTTACATGATCAAGTATAATAAAAATGTCCACATTGTATTGGTCTAGATGTGTATGGACCACTTTTGATCTCACCTTTCCTAACTTTTGAGTGCTTTTTCAGTGCACTAGAGTATTTCCTGGTGCTAGACTTGGAGAGGCAGTTGGGTAATTTGCTGTGTAAGAGTTGCAACTTGTCCTAGCAATTATAAACCCCACCTGCAATTATTTTTAGGCATAAAAGGGTAAGCTAGCTTTAAAAAGCATGTCTTAAGAGCTGTATGAATCTAGCAAAATTGCAACATTGCCATGAAGAAATGTGCTGAGGCATGTGAGCCTTCAGCAGATTTAGTCTGCTGACAAGCTGGATCTTGAGTGGCACCATCTTGGTGAACCAATTAAATAACGGGTGCTAGTTTCCTAAGGCTATGACCTGAAGGAATTTTGCATTGTTCAGCTGAAAGTTGGAATTAGTGAGTCAAAGTCTTCCCTGAATTAGACTAGTTAAATAGTGACCTCAGCTTTGTTACCCCAGATTTCCATTTGATAAGCACAGGGTCTTATACCACAAATGTACTGCAAAAGTAGAAGGCATTAAATTTCCATCCAGTTTTGGAATTAAATCTTTCTCATTCTCTCTGAAATGAAGTTGCTACATTGTGTTTTCAGTATATGATAAGGAAAAAAGTTTGGCTTAATTAGGAATAAAAAGGAAAAATTATGGGAGAAGATAGTCTACATGAAGGAATGCTTCATGCAGGTCATGAAGTTAAAAACTTGGGAAAGTTTGAGGTTATGGATTCATGAATAAGCAGGAAATAAAATTAGGACATAAGCTTACAGTTCAATCTCTGATCTTGGTTCAGATGTACAGGACAAGGGATGGGGTTGCATGTGAAAGGCTACACCCCATCAGTCAGTGGAACTGAACGGAATGGTGGCTGATGCCTTCATAGTCATGTGACAGGCAGCCCACATTCATCCGGGAGCTCTGGGAGCTCCAGAGCACTTCTGCCTCAACTGTCTTTGTATGCACTGGGACTCTGAGATCTTTGCAAGGCGGCCTACTACAGCACAAAAAAAGGATGGCTTGGAGAAGAACTTCAACAAGTACATCCAAGCAGTACAGAACAAATAAACTAATAAACTAAAGAAACCATGAGGCAGTAGACAGGTGGGTCAACAGACTGTAGAAAACAATGCTTGCATATATAATATATAAGCTGTGCAAAGCAGTTCAGTAACAAAGTGTAAACAGTGAAATGAAACTTTACAGCTTCGTACAGGGCAAAATAAACCAGTGCTGTCTTGATGGCAAAACCATCATGGTCATAGTTCATCTCTAGGAATGGGGCACCCACTGAAAAGCTCTGATCAGGAAGCAGAAATTCTGCTTTGTAGTATCTGGGGAAACTTAGGGCTACATCGAGGTCACAAACCACCTATGAATTGATGTGATTCAACAGTAAATCACATGAAGGAAAGATGCTTCCCCATGAGGACTCACAAAGCAATGAGGAGTGCAGGCAAGGAAGGGTTTCACAGCAAAAGCAATGTAGGGGTATTTTCCTGCCAGTGTTACTCCATTCCTATTGGCTATATGTAATTACTATCTCCTTGCAATGTGCTAGGCTTTGATGGGCTGGGTGACCAAGACGCTGATTTCTCTCAATGAATCTGCCTACTGCAGCCTTCAGGGGAATGGCATCCCATGGGACACAGAAGCCAAGAGATTATCATTTCTTGGCCAGGCAGTGAAAAGGTAAATGGGAGCAAAGAAGATGAAGAATAGAGCCTGCAGACCCATGAGGAGGTCAGAGTCCCACTGGTTAACAATCCAGCGAGACGACGACAAAGGCAGGAGCCCTGGTAAAGCACAGGTCATGTGAGATAGCAAGGGACTGGGAGCAGTGGTGACAAGATCAGTAACACAGTGATGTCTGCTTGCCAGAACCTTAGGAAAGGTCCAGAATGTCCAGAACTTCAAGTCATCTGCTGATGGAGAAGAGCCACAAGCAAGGTAGATGGGTAACCAAAAGGGACAGCCAGACCCTGCCCTGCAGAAGGAAAGCAGCATGAAGACTCAACAAAAAAATACGAAGTGGATTCAGTGGGCATCCCAGGGCTTTGAGGTGCATCTTTCTGCAGCGGGAGTTCACTGAAAGACATGTCCTCTGAAAGAGTTACACATCAGGAAAATTCTGCCACAGTGAGTCAGAAAATTCTTAAGTAGTATAAAGAAAATAAGACTTGGAGAAAGTCCTCCAGAGGCTGGAGAAGGAGGAATTTGCATGCAGCAGCACAACGCTTGTTTTTGCACATCAGTTCACAGGCTACAAGGATAAAATATCTGTAGGGAGTTACTGAGCCACTCAGGTTTCGCTGTCTGGAATCCTTTGCATTGATGTTCAGCATCCAGCAGGTCAAACAGCAGCACCCTGTCACTGAAGCTGATGCTGGTTTTGGAACTGGTGCTGACCTGATCAGTGACCTTCTGTATTCCTGCTTTTGCCACAAGTAGAAAAAAAGTGTCTAATCAGTCTAAATTGTTCACCCAAAACTTTTGGGTTTTCCCCAGTGCCTGTGCTAGGAAAAAACCCAACCAACAGACCAACCAACTAACCGAAAAAACTAGGAACAAAACAAAAAACACAGAAAGTGTTTGTTATCATTTTACAATAGGCTTCATTCTCTTTGGCACCAGCAGTGAAACGACTGCAGTGAAAGGACTGCCCTTTCACTGCTGGCGTACCTCAGAGCAGGGCTCCGCGAGCTGCCCGGGAATGTCGGAGCACGGCTGGGTGATCTCCCTCTCCCAGGGAAGCGGCGTCGTTCGGGCGCCCAAGGCATCGCGTCCCGGTGGTAGGTCTGGGAGCGCGGAGCCGCAGCGCCACCTCTCGGCAAACTCCGGATCATGGTTTCAGCTGGGATAGAGTTGATTTTCTTCCCGGTAGGTGGTACAGTGCTGTCTTTTGGATTCAGTATGAGAACAATGTTGATAACACAGTGATGTTTTAGTTGTTGCTAAGTAGCGTTTGCCCCAAGTCAAGGACCTTTGAGTTTCCCATGCTCTGCCAACGAGCAGGTGCACAAGAAGCTGGGAGGGAGAATGGCCAGGATAGATAACTGGCCACAGGGACATTCCCCAACAAAGAACATAATGTCCAGTATATAAACAGGAGTAGCTGGCCGGGAGGGGCTAATTGCTGCTTGGGAACAGGTTGGGCATCACTGGTGGTGAACACCTGTATTGTGCATAATTTCTCTCTTCTGTGTTTTGATCATCTCTCTCTGTCATTTTCATCATCATCATCATCGTTGTTGTTGTTATTTTTGTTATTACTAATTTATTTATTGATTTTTGTTTCAATTATTAAACCATTCTTATCTCAAAGCATGAGTTTTGCTTTTTTTCTGATTCTCGTCCCTACCAGGGAAAGGGATAGAGTGTGAGCGAGCAGCTGCGTGGTACTTAGTTGCTGTCTGGGGTTAAATCACAACATCATATCATGTACATTTTCCCCTTGAAATGCTGTTGCTGCTGAGGTCTTGGCAGCACACCTCTTTGGAGGAAATGTATTTTGGTTTCTGTGACAGATCTCACAGAAATACCATGTGAATTTGGTTTGTAGATTAGGAGGAGATGGGCTGTGTGACAAATTTCTCCAAGACCTACCCTTTTTGATTGCTGAATTTCATCCAGCTGTGGCAGTTCCCCACTAGCCCTGGGTTTGGACGCAGTTGTTTTTCTGTCTTTTAGGCCCAATGAGATCCTACTAATACAGAAGAAGTTTGTCACCCATAAGTTAGTCATTTCATAATCTTAATGTTCCAGATTGTTTCATGAATTATGTTAATGTGCTGGACCCAAGATTTTTTTAAAAAAATCCTACTTTGAGTAATTATCCCATTTCATAATTTATAGATGTAGATGTCAGTCCACCTGGGAAAGAGCTTCTGGGCACTACCTCATTCCCTGCTCAGACACATTCATTTCAGCCTTCCTTGTCACTGGAACAGGCCTTGTGTGGTTACAGGTCTGATCTCCTGCAGTGGCAGGGAACCGTGACCATGTAATTGCTTTCCTTTGCCCATGTGGTCAAAGAAGTCTGGAAAATCAGTGGTTGGGGTAAATGCCCCAGAGAAATCTTTCAAAGTCTAAGTAAACTAATGAGCTGAGAAATTTATTTGCCCAGAGTTGTTAGTTGTGATTTATTTGCCTCTACTGAACATACTGACCACCACTGAATGGTTTCCTCAAATAATTTCTACAGTGCTGGATAGCTGTTGAGCAAAAGACATACAGATCCTCTCCCAGCTGGCTAGAGAAATACATGATTTGAAGTCACACCCATCCTCAGGACTTGCTCTGCATTGTTCAGAGTTTACCACACTGGCTGATATGGACAGCATCATTTATATGCTCTAAATTGCTGTAAATTGCCATGTCGTCTCCTCTTTTTCATTTATGATGTATCCAAAGTGAAAGAGCACTGAGTACTAGAACTGGGCACTGAGTTCTCTCATCACTGGCCCTTCCTAGGAAGCACAGTCTGGATCTCTTGAGCCTCTGGTTTGATTGCAGCAACCTGTAGGCATGTGTGTTGCAATGCCTTGTGCGGGACGGTTTGACATCTGTCCTCAACTAGGCTGAGAATTCAAACCCAAAATCTTTCATGAGTTTCTGGATAAAAACCTTCCAAAAGGGAGGTGTTTAATATGAAATCAGTTTAGATAATAACTCTGCTTGGAATAACTCAGACTTTGAACTAGATTTGCAGACATTTGACTTTCCGCAAACCTTTTGGTGGGACCTGAGCCAACCTTTACATTTTTCCGACAACAAGTTTTAGTGGTTAATATCTTTTTAATGTCACTTTTACATGTACTATAGAGGCCTTTCCATAGACCACTCTTACTGAAACCAAATAAAAATAAAAGTCCAAGTGCTACATGGAGTTCAGATTCTGAATGCTTCACAGAAATGTCAATAATTGCTACTCCATTTTCCTGAAGCTGCCCAAGCAAAATCATTTTCTATGTCATTGGTGTTTATAGAAACTCAGATCACAACACCTGAAAACTATTTGAATGCAATAGCTATACCCATGTGTATAAAAAGTGTGTGTACATGTATGTATACAAACACACACACATGCACTTACCTTTAAGGAGGAGGGGACAGCTGCTATACTCCTCTGAGAACAGATTTTCTGATGATTCAAGTCTCACCACGTCAGTATTTTGAATCCATGAAAGCTAGCCTCAGTATAATTTCTATTCACTGCATTTTCTAATCCTGAGGCTTGATCCACATCTCAGAGCTTGACTAGTAGAAATACTGTGATTAGAGGTCTAATTGTTCAAATAAACCCAAAATCTGGAGATAGGTGAAAGCCCAAGCCTTGATATCATTGTACCAAGATGTAGGTGATACATGCCAAGTGTTTCATTAACAGGGATTAATTAATTATCATATGAGGTTTTTATGTGCAGGAACATGACTATGTTCTGGCCAATTTCACCTCTAAGCTCGCCTGCTCCCAGGTTTGTAGCCAGCACATACAGCCAGGATCCTATCTACTTCAGCATCCTTTATAGCTAGACCCCTGTGATTTTTTTCTTCCTGGTTGAATACCACAATATCATTTTAAAGTATGTTTATCAAGATAACACATAACTGTGTCTGAGCTCTGTCTGTGTGTGTGTTGCAGTCCTGCTGGGTGGGTGTGCAAGGGAAAACTGGACCACTTTTTTAGTGTAAGTGTGGTTAGATAAACATCAGCAATGGTCAAAATGGTGCATTCAGGTTCAGTAAAGTGTGCAAATAGGAAGCAAAAGTCAATATTGTGCCAGAAACTGGCCACACTTTTTTCTGCCTGTGGTAGATAAATAGCCCCAGTAGTTGCTTAGTGTGTTGGGCTATCCCAGGCTGTGTTCTGCAAGGTGGAGGGAGTGCTTGCACATCTGCTGCCATCTCCTTCCCATGCTGGTTGTGGGTAGTCAGATAGACGCCTGGTCTTCTTTGCAGCCAGAGTTTCCAAAAGTTAGCATGTTGGTGAGGAGTTTTTGGTGAAGTTTCTCTTCAGTGACTGGATTTTGTGTTTTATTTGTTGGATATGTTACTCTTTGAGAGCCTCACTTGGGGTCCTGCTGCGTGCTGGAGGTGGTCATTGATAAGGGGGATTTAAAAATTAATAAATGATAAAAAGCCATTTAAATTACTGTAACGTACTTTTAGTGTACTTTCTGCCACTTCAGGATCAGTGCATACAGGGGAAACAAGGCAAGTGGTGATGAAGCGTATGGAGTTTACTGATGTGCATGTACGACTCAGCTTGCTCAGTTGAGATTTCTGTGCTTGTGAGTTATGTAGACCTTTGGAGCACTTATTTCTAAAGCTCTGACACTTCACAGTGATATTGCTAAGCCTAAAATGACCATCAACAACAAGACTGAAGAAAGAAAAAGAATGGCTTGGGTGAAAAGGGAAGAAATAGATCCAGAGAATATACATAGATGAAGGGATAAGGTGGGTGGGCTTTGGTGGAGGTAGGGGGAATTGGCAGAAGCAATATGTGTTTTGAGATTAAAAAGTAAAACGGAGCTGGAAAGCTCTTAGCAAATGGTTAATGTTATTGATTTAATCCACTGTGCCACACAGATCCATGTATTCATGTAGGAGTTTTATTAAATGAAAAAAAAAAACCATGGAGTTTAAATGCTGTGCTTTTGGTAATGAGCTGCTCTATCATATGACTGATTTAGACAAACAAAATACAGTTCTTTTAATGTCAATTTTATAATGTCAATTAACTGTTTACATTGAAGACTTCTAAACTGTGACAGCTTGGCTGAGATGACCACTCAAAGTCTATGCAGCTCAGAGCTGCTAATCTGAGTCATGGCTTGAAGTTGCTATCAATCATCCACATCATCCAGGCTTCTTCAGGTCATTTGCCATAGATGCACACACATTGTATGGCATGCTCATTTGTACGCAGTGGGGCAGATGTATCAAGGCTTCTGCAGGAAGAGGGAGCTTAAATCATATTGCATTCACAGGTCTTCCTTCTTTCTCAGAATGAAGCTCAGTCCTTCCCATTAGGATTTAGCTTTGTCTCTGAGTCACTTCCTCAAGTATTTCCTAGGGAAGTATTGCTATGTGAAGCATGGACAGAAGTGTCATCTGAGACTTTACTAGCAGAAGGTGACTGCCTTCACGTGTAGTTATCCCTGCGCAAAGGACATGTATAGAAAGCAAATTTTCTGTCTAGTTAAGACTTTTCCAGACTTAATCTTGCCAGGAGTGCAGCAGAAGACACTAGAAAGATGTCAACACAGAAGGAATTTGTCTGCCAAACAGCCAACCTACAATCTTTTTTAGTTAGAGATGCCGTCAGGTGCAGGTAGAGCTGAGAAGTTGCTAACTAGTTACTTTAATGCTTAGTGCCGAGGACAGACTTTCTTGTAAATCTCACGGAAGTCAAAAGAATCTGCACAGTGTGAATGGAGGCTACAGTGGCTGTGTTGTGTATTAAGCCACCGATCTTGTGTTGTGTGCACACTGCATCACAGATGGAATGAAGACAGTAATGCAACTCTACCATGCGGGTATGCCCGTGGTAGGTAGGAAACACCAAGAGAATGGAGATAAGATGTTCCAATTCACCAATTTTCACCAGTTTAGAGGTTTCTGATTTGCCTTTTGGCACTCTCAGTGATTGAACTGGTTCAGCAAGCAGGATGTCATCTGAGTTCAGAGAATCTAATAAAAAAAGTCATACCTGTCAAGGTCTTTTTTTCCAAAAGGCTGCTCTGAATCAATACACTAGAGATAGCAGCCTTGAACTGGACTACCTGGAGCAAGGGTTGTTTTGATAGTTATGAATTCATGAACTTCTCCCTCAGCAACACTGTGACTTGAAGCTGAAATATTCTTAGTGATTGGAACACTAAATCTCAGAAATGAGGAGGGAGGGAGTCACAGAGGGCATGGAGCAGATGAAAGGGAGTGCACAGTGCCAGCAGGATTATATTTCCCTAGACCTGTTGCAGCCACTTTGCATGATCCTATGGGATCCTTTGTGGATCACATAGCAGAGCACAACTGTGATGTTTTAGAGTGGCCAAGCAAATCCCAACTGCCTCTTCCTACCAGAATGGATCACGACACCTTTTTTTTTTTTTAGCTTTGCTTCCCTTCTGTTCATGTGTTTCAGACTGAGAACACCACTGAGTAAAAGCATGAAAAAGTCATCAGTATGAAAAAGTCATCAGAAGAGGAGTGTGATTATTTTCTAGGAATGATAAGTGGAGGATGAAATTATCTTAAAATAGCAAGTCTTGACTAGATCTTCCTTGTCAATTACCTTATTACTTAAAATTTATTACTCAGGAAACATGACCATTTCTATCTAAGAAGGACTTCACTACAAGGAGAAGTACATATGATAAACACATAACAACTTGTCAAGACCTCAGCAGCTGAGAAGATAGATAACAGGCTGGATAACTTGTGTCTCCAAGGTTTCTGGTTCCAATGCAGATGCTGGCATAGCCGAGTCACCCAAATGTAGAACAGCATTTATTCCTGAGGACTTTTCATCTGCCTCTTTTCAGTGATGTAAGGGTTTTGCTCCAGTCTCTGGAGGACCTCCTGGATGTGGAATAGAGGCATTTTCTGTGGCTGAATTAGCACAGAAAATGGCAGCTGGGACAATCAGTGACTTTCAGCCATTGTACCTTTCCCACGAGTCAGTACAGCAGCTGAGACAGAAGTTGCCAGTACTGTTTCAAAGTGCTTTGGAAAGACATGTGCTTATTTATTTGAAACCTTCTACAAGTCCCAAAGAAATAAAAAGGGAGGAAATCTACAGAGGTAACAGGTGCTTATAGAAAAGAGGTCATTCCTATGTAACAAGGATTTGGGTAGAGTTGATTCTTCAGACTGACACGACCAAAGGAAGGATGTGCATGCAACTGATGGCCCTCTCTCTGGCTGAATTATCTCCTACGAGTTAACCTTGAGAGTTCTTGACAACGTTGTTGTTTTCACTGTTTCTCAGACAGGAAAATAAAAAGTGATAAACAGCATAAAACTGGTCAAAGTATAGAAGAGCATTTCATGCTAGGAGGAGATCAGTCTAGCTTTTCCTTCCTCCAAAAGTGCTCTGGAAGACATACAGCAGCCTTTAATTCCAGCACTTTTATATTGGCATTTTGAAGCATTTATATTCTAATGGTTCTTTAGCTTGCTTGCTTTTTCTTTTCTCCTTTTTTTTTTTTTTTCCTGGTTAAACTAATGACATTGCTGGATATATATTTAATTGACCCTTCAGGGCATTAAACTGTCTGAACATTTAGGAAAAGCAGCCAAGTCTGACATTGTGTCATAAAATAAGGGAGCTTGCCAGAGCCTGGACATAGAAACCTTGTGCGTGAGAGCTTGACTAAAGGACAAGCAGAAATTTGATAGCTGAAGAAATACCCTGTAGTTAACGGGCATGTAAACCAAGGAACCACTGTGAGATTAAGTATCAGGTACTATTACACTCTGGTGCACTAGGACATCTTTTTGGCTCAAAGACCTATTTATGCTAGAGCCCTTTACCAGACCTGAGCTGAGTGTATAAATGCAGACCCTCTCTATGCATAAGGAGGCCTTTATTTTCTAGTAGTGAAACAGAGGTTCAGCTGTGACCCTTGCTAGCCCTGGCTCCCACCTCTTCCCAGGGCTCTCCTCAAGCAACTACGTGACTGTTTGAAGTTCAGCAGACCAGCAACAAGGGGAAGTTGTATTTGATTCCACTAAGTCTTAATGAGACCTTTATTACAGCTTGTCACTGCCTCTACTGATGCTGGAGCTCAGGGAGTTTTTTAAACAGATCAAGACACACTTTAAACTCTTACCCCAAGGCAAATTGGCCACTTTGTCTGATCACAGCCTTGGTGCTGATAAAAGGGTCCATCTGTGAGATTGTACAGACAGCTCTAGTAAAAGCCCCACTGACCTCGGTATATGCTTCAAATGTTATGTACTTAGTACCAGTCAATAGCTTCTCAGCTGCTAGAGTTTTCTTAGGGCTGTGTGTTTGTCTGTGTTTTTATCACCATAAGGGCAATATGTATTCTTTGAAACAGCTAAGTAGCTTTTAGCAAGATATTGGAAAGGTGAGGTGGTAATAATAGTTGCAGAATAGCCTTCCTTGTTAGCCAAAGTGCTATGGGAAGGATCTTGGCATTTTACACCATACAACTGCTGTATTTGGAGTAGGAAGGATTAGAAACCTTGAGGTTCTATGTCTGCAGTAAAGCTGTACAAAGAAGTGATTTGCAGTTTACTGTCTGCTAAAAAAAAATATCCAAACCAAGAAAACAAATCATTTAAATTGACTTGACTTTAAAAAAATTTGAAAGCAAACAAATATTTTTGTATAGCTTTCAAGATTGTTTTTATCTTTATCAAGCAAGAAAGCATTTTAGATGCATTTTGTAACAAACTGGTTTAAAATAAAAAAGCAAAATAATGGTTTGAAAAGTCAGTTCACAATTATAGGAACTAGGACTATTGGGCACTTGTAGTTGCATAACAATAAAAGCAATAGCATGTGTTTGTATATCACTTCTCATCTTCCAGTGGATGAATCAGTATTTGCCGGAATCTTGTTTAAAAAAGGTTCTAGTCATGGTTCATTTCTTTGGCAGAAATGCTTTTTGTCTTCCATTTTAAATTTTTTTTTTACTCAGATGTGTTTAAAAGTCCTTAGCACACTGAGGTTGCACGTTTCACAGAGCTAGGCACATCACTTCCTTTTGTGTACCCCACCAACTTCCGTATTCTATAGCTTGTGGTGCTAAACTAAGGTTTTAACTCACATATTCAAAACATAGTATCTAGGAGCCTATATTTTGAATCAAATTAAGTCTCCAAGTCATTCAGAAGCTTTGATTTTTTTCCAACACATCTGATTACAGAAGGAAAAATGAAATTGTAAAATACTGTTTGCACATTAAAAACTGAAATAATAGAATAAAACTTCAAATCACATGAAATACAAAAACCCCCCATTCACAGAGGCACTGTGAGTTAGCAAGATAGTAGGGAATAGCTCTGATACACATCTACTGTGTATTTTAATATCCTTTCTTGATGCTTCAATTCTGCTTTTGAAAATAATTTCCTACATTTGTAAAATGCTTTAAGCTTTAGCTGTAAGCATATAATATAGGGCTATAATATCTTGTAATTCCCATGAGCATTACTTTTGATGTTTCAGAACCTAAACATCCTGTATCACTTGCCTTCACTGAGTATGAAAATCACTCCTTCCTCCTGGAAAGACTTTGATGTGAGGATAGCTAAATAGCAGCTGAAGCTTGTGCATTTCAGGCATGCCACACCTTTTAACTTCCTGTAGATGTTGGCATTGAACTTCCCCTCAGAGTAAAATGCATGCATCAATGTATATAAAAACAAGGGGCAGCTGCATTCTGTTCTTAGACTGAGTTCTGTGTTTTAAAAACTGCTGTAGCATTTTCAGATTGTAAATGAAAGCAAATCACAGTCCAAGCTGCTGCTTCTCGTAGTTCAATCTCCAGCTTGTTGCTGTAGCCTTTTTTTTTTCATGAGAGGGCTCCCATTACAGTAGGACATCTGTCCAGCTAGAGAGCCTGGTGCCCTTAACAGCCTGAAACATTTTGGAGTCTGGATCTTTACAGATGGGGTAGATTAAAATTGGATTGTGGATCAAAAGCAGTTGCTGTGTTGTCCTGTGATCTCTGTGACCCTTGGCTGCGATCTTACATCCTCAGGAAGGGGCACCACTATCACTGTCATTTGGTGGAATCATATATTTTGTTAGTTCCAAGAAGCTTGATTTCAAATGCTAAACAGCACATTAAAAACTAAGTAAATCGATATAAAATATTCATACTTTATTTTTATTTTAAAACAAATTATTTCTTCCATTTGTCTGTGGTTATGTATCTGTACACAAGGTACAACAACAGCACAGCAGTTGTTGTCTTCAGGAAGCAATTTCCCCTCTAGCTATGAGGGCAAGGTCCCTCACCCCTCCTGGGGTGATGAGCAGTCATGGAAGGAGAGTGAATTTTAATTTCTTTACCGAACAGGCCTAATGAATTCTGTATATTTATAAAATTATAATATAAAAATATAGTTAAAATATATAAAAATTATATATATACATATTTATCAGCTAGAATTTCAGCTGCATTGCTTAGTGGGCACTGTTATGTGGGATAGGTCTTCAAAGGTGAATAAGTGTTGGAAGATGTGGGATGTGTACGAGCTTGTAAGTAGATTTGTTTCTTAACTTTCCTTGCCTGCTTTAGGAGATTTTGAAAGTCTTGATGGGCACCTCTTGCAGCTTTCAGCCAGCTAAATAACTTTGAAAACCTTCTCCCTGATGACTGGAAGAGGCTGAGAATACATGGAAGACTAGCAGTGAATTATAGCCTTCATCTTTTTGTCCAGTAGAGTGGCCAGCAAAATGGGGTGGGCAGACTTCTGGCAAGAGAGGAACAGGCTTTTGTGCACTATCCCCACCATGCAGGCTGAGCACTCCATCTAACCTATCTTGTATAAGCCCCTTTGTGAGGCAAATCTGTCATGAGAAATCAGAACTGATGAGAATACCAGCTTATTAGTTTTACCCTGAAAGTCTGCTGCTAAGGGATTGATGTTCTGTCCTGTCCCATGGGGTTCTCCTCTCCTGCTTGGCAGGATGTTTGCAGTTTTTCCTGGGGAACAGCTGGCTTTTCAACATGAATGAGAGCAACAGAATTAGGCCTTACATTTTTCCTCGGTCCAATTTCAAGCCAAACTAAGAGCCCTCTTCCTAATGAGGGTGGTAAGGACTTCAGATTTCAGCCTATAATTAGGTCTGCTGTAGGTCAGAGGGTGCCAGAGCAGATGGTTTAGTTTCCCCACAGTGGCTGATAGAAGAAGACAGTCCAGGGCGTTGGAAGAAACTGCTTTGCCAGGGCTGTTGCAAGAAAACATGGCAAACCCCCCCAACTTATTTCCCTCCATATTTGTATGATTTTGCTGGTAATGTCTGTTTTATTATTCGAAGTATAGGGGTGTTCCATTGAGCTGCAGACAGTGAATTGAAAGTCTCTTAGGTTATCAGAAATTTGGAGTAGTTAGACTGGGTAAAGGGGACAGGGAAACGACATTTGCTTTTCAGTGAGGGGTGGTGTCATGGCTCATCCTGATAGTGTCTGGTTCCTCTGACGCAGTGGGACTCGTTGCAGCTGCTGCTGTGAGGGAATATCTCTTCTCAAGGCATATGCTGCTGTTGGAGTATAACACCTATTTCCTGCTCTGGAACACACAGGGTGGTCATCTGCACTGGCACACAGGCGCCGCAGCGGGGCAGGCAATGATGCTGCTCTGCAAAGCAGAGGAGAGCTGCCCTGCAGGAAGGCAACAAGAGAGGAAGAGGCTAACTCAGGGTCTTGCACTCAGAGCTGACATAACAGACATGGATTTCCCCATGGAAAGGTATCAAGATGTCTGCAGCTTGGGAAGGGTATTAGGATACTTTCTCACTAGTCTTGCCAATCACAGCTGGTAACTGAGAATGGCAACACATGAGACCGACAGGTCCATTTCCCCTTTGCAGCACAGCTCCTGGCAAGGGAATCTCTGAAGTCCTGGCTGAAACATGATTTTGTTAAATAATCAAGAAGTCCCAGCAGTAGGTTTATGGGTATTTTCAACAGTAACTAATGACCACATAGGCGGCCCAGGTGAACTTTGATGCCCCAGCTAAAAATCTGATTGAAGTCTGAAATTGCCATTAAGTTAATCTTTTATTTCTGGTCATAGTGAGACAACAAATAGATCTGGAGTTCTTCCAGTCTACTTCTGATTTAGAATTATTCATTGGATTTCTTCAAGTAATTGACTTTGCAAATCTTTGCATGTTCACAATAACACAGTTGCATATCACAAATCATGCTGTGATAGTTAATAGATGTAAAGCTCTGATCCTACTGAGTATGAAATCCTAGCATTAGTAAAATCAAACAGGAATTTTAACATTAAATTGAGACTAGGATTGAATCCTGATGCAGTCCTACCAAAGCCTTCTTTACACTCTCTTATTCCTAGCAGAGATGAAGTTTAAATGCGTATGTTGACTGGGTAATACTTGCAGCCAGATCAGTTTGAAAGAGAAGTCAAACATCTGCGCCACATCAGTTGATTAGCGAATTTTAAGAACTCACACATGAATCAGTAAATTAGAAGATTAAATTCCCTTTCCTGCTAACAGGTCATGGCTAGTGTTTTCCCTGAACTGCACGTTGCTGACAAGGTTTGACAAATGCTGAATTGTTTTGTTTTTCATGAATATTTTTCAATGGCTGATTGACAGGTGACAGGCACTTCTTCTTTAGACAAGAATAAACCAATTTACCCCATCATTGTATATATGAAGGGATTGCTCTGCTCGTTTCCAAATGTGACGTGGGTTTGTATAGTTGTATGGGAAGCTCACAATCACACACTTACTCATGAAACTTTGCAGGAATGGGGTACCGTACCCAGCATCCCAGGACTTGGGGCCACCGAAGGCTACCGCAGCAGGAATAGCCAGCAAGGAAAATGCAGGTAGCTCTTGGCAGTTTTCCTATTTACACAGGCCGGGACTGATGTTATTGGGCTTCGCACCAGGAGATGGCAGGGTCGTGCTGTCCATGCAGCCTTTACCAGCACTAATTACTGATACCGTGCCTTTCTAGGAGGGGATTTTAAAGCTCTCCCATGAGCTATGCTACTTTGTTTAAAATATATCAAGCCTGTGACTCGCATTTATGGAATATATACTGTCTGTGGGCAGCAATATAATTAAAGAGCTACCACTCTTGAGACTGACCTGAGTTAAATGCTCCAGATTCAGACAACCACAAGCTCTGTGAGAGTGCAGATGAAGGACAGAAATTTCTATTCAGGATATTTCTCCAGACACTTTGGTTTCACTAGCTGTTCTTCAGACACCTAGAAAACTGTGCAATAAGTAATGCCAACCTAACTTTTATCCTGACCTTTTATGCTGCCTCCTCCTTTCCTATCAGTTCTCTTTTATTGAGGATACACTGAAAGTGAATTTGATTTTGGTGTTGGGTTTTTTCCTTCCTTTTTTATTTCCTTTTTTCTTTTTTTTTTTTTCTCTGCTATACGGTCATCTTCATCACAGGTTCTGTTTTTCAAGCTTTGAAAGCTAGAGGAATGATTGTTTCATGCATAGTGTATGGGGAGAATCCTTAACTTGTTCTACTCACTGAGCTTATCTTCTCATTCAACAGTCACAAAATCTTACAGATAAAGAAAACATTGCTGTCTGTTGCCATTAAGGGAAGAGGCTTGGAGAAAAGACAAAACCAGGTAATTTTCACTGATCTCTCAGTTAATATAATAGTTTTCCACTGCTAAATTTTATAGCCACAGACTAAATGTGAATTTTGTGGTAGGGAATTTTTGGACATTTTTTATGTTAGTGGCTGAGGTCATGCAAGCTGTCTGGAAAGCTGCATTTTTGCTATTCTGTTATGTATGCATAAGGGGCTTGCAATAAAATTGGAATTGTATTTTGCAGATCATTAATCATAGTAATAGCAATAGCAGTGCTTAATTGATCATACAGGAAGCATGTGCTTGATCCATGACAGTCACTAGAAACATGGTCTGACTTTTTAGTCAGTGGTAATTTGTTGCTTTAAGTCTGGTAGACCACAATCTCTGCCACGTCTGCGGACAGTACCCAGGACAGCACAAATGCCTGCAGAGCCCATCCATCTTTCAGTGATAACTCATTTCTGACTGCCTCCAGCTATGTCTTTGGGGTGTTTCAGTGCGAGAAGACTCCAGTTCACCAGCTAATCCTTCTCACTGCCAGCCCTGATGGCCTGGTGCTGCAGTTGCTCTTGTTGGCTGCCTGCACTGTTTCAGGCAGCCCATGGGGAAAGGTCAATGGCATCTATGCTGTCCCAAAATGTGCCTGGGCATTGCTTGGAGAGAGCCAAACCCACACCAGAAACTAGGCTGACCCTGTTACATTTTAGAGGGCCAGGGCCAGCGCATGAAGCCATGCTCCAGGAGTGCTGTGCACTGAGAGTTGGGGAAGTGCCATGTGCGTGAGGCTGATGGCCTGGCAGGACATGGCAAGTTTGCAGGATCTGCTGGATGACTAGCTGAGGAGTGGAGGAGATTTGGATAGAGGCTACTGTGCCCCCATTGTGCCTGTCCTGCTTGGAAGAGTGCAGAGTCAAACCAAGCCAGTTGCTACTGCATATGGGAGAGCCAGCGAGGCTTTGGCCAGATGGGACCCCTTGCTAAACCCATATGTAGGCAGGGCAGCTGGCTCACCACTCACTGACCAATGCCCAGCCTGTCCCTGAGGAGTGATCAGCCCCTCATGTTCAACTCCCTCCAGTTTATATACTGGGCATGACATTCTGTGGTAAGGAACGTCCTTTTTGTCAGTTTGGATCAGCTGTCCTGGCCGTACTCCCAGCTTTTTGTGTACCTGCTCATTGGCAGAGCATGGGAAACTGAAAAGTTTTTGACTTGGGGTAAGCACTACTGAGCAACAACTAATACATCAGTGTGCCATCATTATTCTTATACTGAATCCAGAACAGAGCACTACCAGCTACTGTAAGAAAATTACTCTGTCACAGCCGAAACCAGGACATTGGGCAGGCTTTCTCACCTCTCCCTCTGCTGTGGTGCCATAGTTTGGCCACGTGGACAACATAACACTATCAGGATAGGAACAACAAGTAGACAGTATTAAGTCTCTCTTTGTCAAGCACTCTGGGTTGTTATTACAGTACACGCTCTGACTCTGGCATGGGTCATCAAGCACAAGCGGGATTTTAGCCCTGAGCAGCACGCATGATTTACAGCTGTCACCTTTATATTATCCCCCTGCAAGAGCCTCAGTAGTACCCAGTGCTGTTCCACGCTGTATTTCCCCTGCAGTGACTGTGACAAATGAAACACAGGGCACAGCTGAACTGCTCTGCAGTATGACAGACACCAGGGAAAGAGATCTGTGTTAATGCTGAAAGCAAGTTTAAAGGTTGTTCTGAAACAACCTGACCAGACAGGTTTAGTCTGGTACCACTAGAGGCATCACTCAAGAGAGACAATTCACAACATGGGGGAAAAAAATATATTCAAGTAAATTTTCTCTTCTCAAAGATTCTCATTGAAAGCTCCCATGTAAAACAGTGCTTTGGTACCATAGGATTCAGACAAACCAGCCACAGTATCTTGCTTCCAAGTTACTGTCTGAGGCATTTTGAGATCACTATAATTCACTGCTATTTGTACCCAGACTACTACAGGAAGAGGATGAGGTTGGTGTTATTTGCATGAGTTATTTGTGCTGTCACAAAAAGAAGGGGACCATATTCCACACCAGGCCTGGAAATTAGTTCATTAACATTAACGCTGACTTTTTTCTCAGCTGCCATTTCTTTTGTTCTGGTGTAGATCCCTTTTTGTCAGCTTGTTCCCATCTGATTCAGAGGACCAGCTGGTGTTTGCACTTCTGAAAAGGGCCTTGCTGTGTCCTCCAGTAATTGCTTTGCATACCCTTGCGTACAGCTGGGGGAAGGCATTGCTCCAGTCATTGGTAAGACACATTTGTGTTTTTTACAAACTCAGGGGAAGTTGCAGACAGCCTGCAGAGGCGGCCCACTTTTATTTGGTTGCCTGATCATTTTATAAATTCTTTCAGACTAATGAAAAGTAGGAGGAGGTCTTTGCATGTGCAAGTTTGAATAGGCAAAGACAGCTAAACAGGGGACTACACTCTTGGCCCACTGGGTGCGTTTAGCAGCCACCACTCCTGCAGCCCAGACATGTTCACAGTGGGTGCTTTATCAGTGCAGGTTCACCTGGCAATGGCCTGGGTCAGGCACACTAAACGGCACTGTGTGGGAAGGAGTGTTACAGAATTACCCTGTGGACTTGCTTAAGCATCACAAAATTATTTTTTCAAGCAAATTCTTAACTCTTTTATTTGTTTTCTCCTCTTAAAACCTTATAGTTTCTTTTTTTTTTTTTTCCCCTGAGATTTTAAAGACTGGATCTTCACTGTCTCATATATCTGTATGAAACCTGGAGTGAGTGTTCTAGAGAAAATACCACATATTCTGGCTATGGTCTCTATGTAGAATATAGATATGGGTCAGAAAAGCAAGATCAGCTTTGGGACTGGAAGTACCAAGTATCATGGCACAGAGAAAAACTGAGCATCATGAGCACTACAGAGCATCCCTGGCAGTGGTGGATCAGCTAGTGGCATCAGGAAGAAAAACACCCAGTTGTAGTCCTATAAGGTCATGTTCAAGTGCTTCCTAAATATTGCAGGATCTAAAAGGGCATTTATTACTGGACAAAATGAAAGGATTTTTGGAGGAATTTCAGGTAAGGGCTGTCCCTTTGCCCCTCTTGAAGCTCTTGGACACCAAAATACTTTAAAAAGTCCAGACCTAATTCTCTTTCAAAGCAGAAAGCTTATGCTAAGCCCTTTTCCTTTGAATTTCTGGTGACTAACCTAAGCAACCCTTGGCGTGGTAACTACTGTGAGTTGAATTAGGTGTCTGAAGTATCCATGAGCCTAAATCTAAAACTTGCCACTTATTTTCCTTTGTGCATTGCACCTTAAGTGCCGGCAATTGCCAGGCTATCTCCAGAGTTGTTGCCAGAGGGTGCTTGTTCCTTGGGCTCAGTGTTCAGGAGAGACCTGGGCAGGAAAAAAGTGAGTGTGTTCAACAAACAATTTCAGTGCTGTCATGTCCAAGTTTTGCTTTCCTTTTGGAATCCATACAGGATGTTTGAAGCCTCCTGTGTGCAGGGATGATGGCCTAGTCTTGCCAGGTGCTTGCTGGGTGATTGCATTAGACTTGAAGACCTCAGGGATCTCAGGGATCAGGGACACCACATGACAGCAGGCCACATGTGAGCCTGGTATGGGGCATACCCCCAGGGGGCTGAGACAGTGTGCTCCAGCAGGGCTCTACCAAGGTGGGACTGTCTGCATGAAACTTCTCTGCTTCAGTGTCTTTGCTGACACCCTGGTAAAGCAAAAAGAGATCATTTTGGACTACATCTGTAAGGCAGGTCTGAGAAGCTGCTGAAATCCTGCTGGCTGCATAAGGGAACTTTAGTGCTAATTTGGTAACACTCCATTTCTAGAGGCTCTTCTCTCATAAACACCTGTCCCTCATGTCCTCCTTGGCTAATTTCCTCTGTTACCCACTGCAGCCAAGATGTCATTTACTTTTGAAGTATTAGGAGATGCCACTTCCAAGCAATACCTGGAAGAAATTACTTCAGCAGCAAAAGATCCTCAAACAGAGTTGCTGGAAACATTACCTCAGAGCAACCTCAGAAACAACTTGACATAGCAGGGGTGCCCATGGTGCAGCCTGAAGGTGAAATATAGCCTGTAATGTCCTGGAGCATGGGCCATGGCTGCCTTCCTAGTGACTGAAGTCAGGGTAGGGTTAGGTGCCAAGTTTCTCTATTTTTTTTTCACTTAGAAATCCTCTTTTTTTGCCAGATAACCATTGCTTCAAAACCAGATCTTTATATTTCCTGAAATGGGACCACAGCTTGGCCCATTTGTTTGACCACTTTCCTTGGACCACTATATGGATTCAATTTTGGAAATTGCTGTTCATGACAGTATTTGAATGTGTGGGGTCAGATTTATCAGACCACCTTCAGGACACAGGGACACAGAGATTGTGCCTCAATTACCAGTTTTCGCCTCTGTTTCACGTGAAGCACATACTGGAGTCTCGTCCTTTCTGCACGATGACAGTAGAGAAATGATCAGTATGGCTAATCTCTGCCAGATTCAAAAGGAGGTTCTGGGTCTACTTCTACCCCAGATGTTAAGCCATTAATCACAAAATTAAGCATCAAGAAGAAGTCAGTATATGTGAAGGACCGAGGGTACTTAGGAGACTTTCTTGGCAGAGAGTACAAGAGAGTTACTATTCCTAGAAGAACAGATGGAGACACCAGGAAAAGACGGAGGAATAGAAGGGAGAAACAACAAAGTTAGACTGTGAAAGGTTATGTCAAGTCCCACACAAGAAGAGAAAACACATGCTTTAGTGCTGTCTTGGATGGGGCCCAGAATGTCAAACAAACATGCAGCTAACATAGAATAGTCAAGTTCTGTTCTGCTTTAATTTTGGTATATCATGTTTAAATTAGTGTGCTAGCTCACGTCAAGTACATGCTTTGTAATTAAATTTTGAAATGGCATTTTCTTTTCTGAGAAAGACTTTAAAAATGAATTGGTTATACTTCAACTTTGTTGACAAAGATGGTTTCAGTTAATGAAAGATGAAACTGGACGCATTAAGAATGAAAGGAATATAAACCATATGCTGTTATGTTTGATGCACTCAAAATGGCTCTTCTTTCTACTCAGTTCCCTGGGGCTATTTTCAGACTGGTGGTAATATGTGTGTTTCATTTGGTGCTTTAGCACTAGACAACCAAAATAGGTACAAGCTGGAAGAATCAAGTGTTCTTGGTCCACTTCGAAGTGTCTTTCTGCTAAAAAATTGAGGAGACTAAGTCTGAATGTCTCATTCTTCACAAGTCAAATCTTAAAACTAGAATAGTTTATTTTCAAGATTGAAACTTGCTCTGTCTTGCTGGTTTTCTGTATTTTCTCTGAAATTTATGGAATTTATCAAGCCCAGAGTGCATCCTTTTTGAATAAAGAACATCTTGTACTTTACACTGAAGACTTTGGTATTCTTTTCATGGAAGGCTGCAAACCACTCTTTGGAAGGAGGGCTTGTATTGTTTTCAACAGTTGCCTATTAACAAGAAGATGAAGACGTTCGACAAACTGCATGAACACGTCTCTCATAACCGATTTTAATACTTTCATTTTAGGATATTTCATTTTAACAACAAATGTTGGCCTTGGCTTCAAGAACCACCAGTTCTTGAAAGCTAGATTATTATCTGCAGGGAGTACATATGGTTACAATAAAAAGAAGCATGCACAAAGTTTATTGTAAGGAAAAGCATACCATTTAGTCTGATGTTATTCTTATTCTGGTTTTATGAGATTTTGGACAAGTGATGGGTAGTTGTGAATATGTTTATGAATCCCAATTCTGTTTTGCTAGAAAAAACTCTTTTGTTCTGTCTGTATTCAAAATGCATTATGTGTCCTCCAGTTCTGGAAAGGCTTTGAGCAATTTCACTGATAAGATAGCTGTCTTCTGTTTAATACATTCTTGATTGACTGTTAAAATCGGCATTGTAGTTCTTGTAAAGCTTGCAATATGTATGATCCTGTTTTTGCTTGAAACAGTGGGAGTATTTTAATCAACTTCAATGTATGTTAATAGAACAGACAAATTCCATTTGTCACAGATAACTAGCATGCCCACTTCCTCCCAGTGAAGTACCTTATTTAGCATCCCAGCATCCAGGCTGTCCTGGTGAGGTCTGCAGGCTCAGTCTTGCATGTCACTAAAGAATGGTGGGACATCAAATAGGGAAATGAAAAACCTCACCTGTATGGGAGAGCATACCTGTATGAAAAGTTGATAAAGTCTGTTACCCAGAACTGAAATGGAGAAAGCTTTTTACCTACAGCTGTACCACTGCTTTTGGATGAATCCCTTTTGCTTGTCAAACACTGCTTGGGAGACAAAAAAGTTTGCATAGTTCCAAGCAGTCACAAATGCCCTTGCTTATCCAGATCTATCCTACCTTCCTTTTCTGCCACGCCTGATGCATCTGTAGAGAGAAAGTTACTGTGTGTTGACAGGGGCATCTTGAGTCTTGAATACTCTGAAATTAACTTTGAAATCCCTGCTGTTGCTTTTGTCTACTAGCCTTTTGCTGCTGTTGTACTTGATGATCTTTCGAATTTTTGTTATTGTGTGACACTTTTCACTCTTCTGATTCATAGATCACTGGTTGTATCTGTGACAGGGCCATCACATGGACACAAATACTGGTTTCTGATGACTCTCCCAAGCAACAGCAAGCTCCTTTAGGGAGGCGTCTGTGTTTATTTCAGTTGGAAACTGGGGCACAAGGAACACTGGAGAAGACATCTTGTAGATTAGTCTTTTGTCTGCACTTTAAGTGAGGTATATAATGATGACTTGTCATTGCTCTTTGTGAAGATTTGATCTCCCTTCTCTGAGTCAGTGTGAACTGTATCTTAACTGGGTAGTTTTTGGCTTCTCTGCTAGACTTTCAAATATATTCCTTAGTGCTGCAGTTTAGTCTTGTCAGCTCAGGTTTCAGGCTCTTGGCCTTACTTGGGATTCCTTTGTGAATCAGGGTGTTATACCTGTTTGTATCATCATCTCATCAATGCTTTTAATCTTCTGAAATTAATTCAATATGAAAGCACAACTTACAAGTGGAGACTGCCTTTTGTATTCCTTAAGAAGCAAAACAAAAGCCCAGTAACATCAAATAAGTGGAGCTTGTGCTGCTCCTGCTGTGGTGTCCACACATCCACTTTCTAAGCTTATTTGCCTATTCAAGGTAGGTGCAATGATTGTCAACCTCCATATATGTTGATCTTGGTTCACCTACCAAAGCTTTGTGAAATTTTACAAAAAGGATAGAACACTTTTCTTCCATGCTTCCCTGCTTTCTTGCTTTCTCTCTCTCTCTAGTCAATGACATATATCTAAGGAACATCACGCTAGAGCTTGCTGTGTATAAAAAGCACAGTCTTCATAGAAGTGAGCTGAGAACTGAGCCTAAGTGTTTATACTTGCCCACATCCATGTGTGCATATATATATGTATATGTGTGTATATATATATGTATAATGTGTATACCATATATGCTTGCATTTGTGTGTGGTATATGTGTACACCACAAAGGCATTTATCTTCCGGAGCTCGCAGTAAACCCAGCAGATGTTGCTTTTAGAGTCAAATGGACCTTTTCATTTTTCCTTCACAAAGGTGTTTTCTTATAAGCCACAGTCATGAAGACACAGTTCTGTAGAACAGGCAAATACATTAAACATTATCCATGGTTATTGAGAGGACTGCTCTGTTACGCTTACCAACCCCAAATATCTATGTATGAAAAGATATTTTCAGAGTAGTTAACCTATCTGAATAGAATCAGAAGGAAGCAAATTGTCATAAGAAAGTGCTTTTTTTCAGCTGAGTAATTGAGTCAGATGAGAAATGTGTGGTGGTGATGCTCCCAGCTTCCAAAATGCATAGTATAACAGGCATCTCTCCAACAGCCAGCAACTTATAGATTGGTTAGTGCTTGAGTTTTTGCTCATTTTCTTGTTTTGAATGTAGTACAGCAACTAGAAAGAAAAGGGAGAAATTTGTTGTTTTACAGGCTGCCAAACAGTAGTCGACCAAGACCATTTCAGCCTGGGCTAGGCTTCACCTGCTAGGGTGGTGTTCATACATGATTTTCTGAATAAAGAAGCTACTAATAATGACATTTAGTATCACACAGAGCCACCATGAGATAATTTTACATTTGAAGAAAGGTAAGTATAAGCAGCCTTACTCTTGAAATTATGTATTTCTATTTCAGAACAGCTGATCCTAGCCTAATTAAATAAAAGATAAGATGTCTCAAATAGCAAATCTGATTATATTTCTGTTAAAGTGGATAATGCCTGTTCCCCTTTGGCAGCATCCCTTTTCCCTTTGGAAGTCTCTGGTTTTAAATAAACTTCTGAATCTGATGATTTAACTTTGATACATTGATGCATGGATAACCATATCTTTCCTTTTACATAATTAGCATCTTTTAGTGGAAATTGCAAAATTACTTCTGCTTTCTTGTCTAAATTGTTCTGCTATAAAACTCAACTGCTTTCCCTGCTTCAGTAATTGTGGTTTTTAATATTTGTGTCTTTTTAGCTGCATGGGCTTATATTAAAATAAAATATGATAAATTTTGGATTTGAATTGAACAAATGAAGCAGCTCCTGGCATTAATATTCACTTATATTCTGACATCCAGACTAACTATCAGATTAACTTCTGTTAAAGGAGGAGGTTATATATTGCTTTATAATTTCTAGCAGAAAATTCTAATAATGTTCCTATGATGTCATATTTTAGAAGAATTAAAGAAAACATGCTTACACGAGGAAAGCAGAAAAACAGTCATTCTTCTGTTTTTCCAGATCTAAGGGATTTTTGTTTGAGGTGCTTTACTGAAGGTCAGTTTCTGTTCTGTTTGATTTTCCCCTATAGGCTTAGCCAGAAACAGAATTTAGCCTTTAACTTGATACCATTTGAAAAGCCATAATCTACAGTTACAGGTACATTTTGGGGCCTCCTGCCCTCTTTACAAGGAACTCCCATCTGTGATGTCTTTCATGGCCCCTGCCATACCCCTGTTTGGGTAGTTGCTATGTTGCTTGAGGCAATTCACAGTACAGCCCAGTTCTCCCAGCGCAGCTGTGGCACCACTGTTATTCTACCACCCCCCGATCCTTAATGACGCCCTGGACAAGTAGAGCAAGTTGTTTGCTTAGTAGCAGATGAAGCTCAAAATATTCCTCTGATATGTGTTTAACTACAGATTCTAAATTGCTTTTCCATTGCGTGGGTACGATTAGCTTAGGAAACAACAAGGGCTGGTCTGAAAGTATGTACAGGGAAATACTGCCATACAAAAATGACAAGGCGGAGAACACGTTTCTTTAAAAAGAACTTGTGAGTCTTCTCAAGCCCAATGATTTCTAATTCTCTTAAGCTTTGATAGGAAAAACCCAACACTTTCCAAATCATTCCCTCAGCCATTCCCTTCCCCCCACTCCAGCTAAAAACATAGCTAATGATTTGAAATGTATGAATATGTATGTGTAAAGCTGAACTTGGAATTATAAGCATTTAGATATTGAACATTTAACTATGTCACCTTTTCTTGCTGGTGTCCTTTGAGGTTCTTTGAAATTCAAAGGAACTGACAAATGTGGGAATTGCAGGTTCATTTCAGGAAAAACTGTCTGTGACATATGTACACTTGTACACTTCTTTATTTTAACACAATGTAGGAAGATGAAAGCAAGGGTAACTGCAGATAAAGCACCTTTTCTTCTTCAACTGTAGACTGTAAGTTTCATAACAGTTATTTCTAAATATTGCAGAAACTCCATGATGGCATGTTAAAAATCTCACAGAGAAACAGACTGCTCACATAACAAACAAAAAGCATTGGATGCTGAGGCAGGGGAGTCTACCAGCGTACTTGGTTATGCCCTCACTCTCCAGCGGAGAGTTGGGGTCTTACAAAGTCAGCAGCTGGATCTCTGGATACCAGCAATTTTGCTTTTAACAAATCTCTCAATTTATTAGCAATTACCAAGTGGTTGCATGTTGTGGTGGTGGGAATCTGTTTAGTGTTTCTTCCCAGAATCACTCATGAGCACAGCTGGGAGAGACAGGGCCCTTGAGGGTAGAAGACCTCCAAGCAGCAGTCCTTAACTACCAAGATATGTGGAAGGTAGCATCCTTCTCACAGGTAGCTGGGAAGAACAGCTGACACATAAGCAAGGAAGAACCCATGAATCTGGGATGCTGAGAAGTGAGGAAGGAGCAGACTAGCAACCTTCTTCTTTGAGATGAGATAGAGGGATGCGCTAGAAATACTGAAGGTGTTGTTGGGTTATTATTTTTGTTATCTCCAGTGGCAGATCATCAGGGTTAGAAGATAAATGTGCAGTAAGCATCTTCTGAGATACCTAGGCACTGGTCCTCCTGAATTTTGTAGTTCTTAAGAATTATAACCTTTTGGCCTAATCGGAGAAAAATTCAAATAATGGATCTCTGTAGAAAAGCAGTAGGAGAGCAAAGTCATATTACAGACCTTGAGTTGCATGATCCAAAGCAGCACATTCTCAGCATCCTTACTCAAGGGACTAGTTAAAAAAATCTGTATTTTCAGCAAATAATGCTACTCAATGACATTTTAAAAATGAAAATCCCTTCTGAAAACAAAAGCATGTGTAAAAGGAAGAAAATTAAGTCCTGGAGAGAGTCATCCCTGAGGTTGATTAGTAAATACAACCACAAAGAGACTTTTATCCTCTTTTTCCAAGCCCACAAGATTTTTACCATTTCTTTTAATGGCAGAAACTTCAGCCTACGAAGATTTTCTATACAAAAATCGTGATTTTTCTTTTCTTTACTCTAAATTTAATTTATACTTAGACCTACATCTGACCTAACTTGCTTGTGTACAGAAGCCTGTATCTCTTTCCTCAGTGCAGACCTCTTTCTTGCTATGCTTCCCCATCTCATAAGGAATATAGGAGGTCTGGGATTTCTGTTATTTGTTTTAGACATGATAAGTAATCATTAAAAGATGCTTTTACATGACTTTACTGTGTCAAAATCTAGTGACATGCCATAAGCATTAAAAATAAACTTTTGGACGAAGAGCATAATTCTCCTCAATACAGTCCTTTAATCAGCTACAAAGCCAGCTTCTTGTTATGCACATTCACAGGAATACCTCTTCATTTCCCTGAAAAAATTTCATCAAATAGGCAGCATTTGCAATGTGCTGTTGAGTTCATGACTGCTGGGATAGTCTAGAGAGACATCAAGTGCATGGTTCCCTGCTGAGATTCTCCTTCTTCCCTTGCAGTGCAGGGAACATCCACCTTGAAGATTCACTTGCCAAAACTATGGCCATTTGTCTGAAAGCATGAATGCCCTTTTTCTTGCTGCTGCTGTCCTCAGTCTTCCCACTCTTCTTTCCATATTTACTTACAAACTTCCCTGACTTCTTTTTTGGCTCCTGTCTCTTTCTTGGACTTTTTTCCCACATCTCATGGCAATACTGTGTCTGATTATGACCCACTCCATGACCTTGTGCTACTGATCAGTCCATGAGAATGCACAGGGGTGAAATTTGTTGGGAGGTCAGAGTTTAATGGTGCTGTTACACCTGGTAGAAGAGAAAGCCAAAGGAATTATGATACAAACCCTGGAATATGAGTTGAAAGAATAAAGCCCATAATACAGACAGAGAAGTCAGTGACTGAATGAACACTGGAGACATCTCCTCATACACAACAGCACCATGTTGACACAAAAACCTGTCAGCACATTGCTGCATCCAGAGCATTAGTAGAAGAGTTTATTATTAGCATTTGGTTTAGAGCTGTGTAGTAATTGACTTTTTTGTTTGTTTGACCTGATTGAGTAAAAAAAAAGAAAAAAAAAAAGCCTGTATTCACCTGAAACAAAATCTGTTTATTTTTCTTAGGAAATTGAAATGGAAGCAAAAGAAATTACCCAGGTAGGACCAACACATGTCTTTCATACCTAAATAATACATTTTGTATAGTCATTAAGCTTGGGGGTTAAAGGGCAAAAGGAAAAATATATTTTGTAGTCTGTATAAAATATTACATGTTTTTGCACTGTTAAAATTGAAAAGTCAAGATAAATTTTTCAAACTTCTTTGTTTTGCTTACATTATGTATGTATATTGCTGAAACAGTATTTTTCAGGAAACTATTCTCTGCAAAAACCCCGTCACCTAGCTCCTTGAGTAGAACATAACAGCATCTTTCCCCACAACTTGCTCTCCAGTTAGAGCCTGACTCATGACCAGTGCCATAGCCTTCAAACTGAGTGTGTGCTTCAGTGGGGGGTTGCATATTTCAATCAGGCAATTTAATGTTTCCAATTATAGGAAATGTATTTGGAAGGGTGCCAAAATGCTAAATAGCTTGACAAAAAAGAAAGGTTCTTTGTTTCAATTATTTCTTATTCCACTGCATGCTTCCCCTACCACCACTTAATTAGAGACGAGAACTCCACAGGAGATCCTGTTCTTTATTAATTCATTTGAAAGTTATTAACTGTACTTGCAAGAGCAACACCAAAGCTTGAATTCAATGGCAAGCTCTGGGTAAGGAAAGGCAGTCCAGTGGGTATGTCACTAAACTGGCACTGGAATGGCCATTTTCCTCACTTCTGACAAGGTCTCTTCATGCAATCAAATCACTTGGACACAGATGACTAAAGGTGTTTCATTTTACTTCTGTGGAAAATCATGCAAGTCAGGAACCTCTGGTGATCTGATTCTTTGTCTCTCTCTGTGACAGTTCCTGCTTTTGGAAGGGTTTGTGAGGATAGCTATGTGAACAATTGCTCAGTGACTATTTAAGAAGTCCTGAAAGTATTGTAACACATGCATTTTTTGGCTTCATGACCACATTTTCTTTCACTTTGTGGTAACTTGTGGGAATGGGATTAACTTTGCACCATATTGGATGTTCAAACTTCAACCAAGTGTCAAAAAAGCACCCTCTTCCACCAGGCAGAAGGAGTGGGCCATATTCTTTTCTGTAGCTCCTTTATCCTTCCTGATACAGGAATCAATGGGAATGGTAACTGAAAGCTGAGATCAGGATTTTTAATCCATCAATACAATTATAATTAAAAAAAGAGGCCTTCTGAGCAAATGCAACAGGGGGGTTTGCTACTCTCCTAAGGATTACAGAGTTTAAGCTGTCTTGTACCAACTAGTAGATAACATTAGGAGCTTAATGCTTGTTTGGATTTTACCAACAAAATAGGTAAGATAAGAAAAAGAACCTACAGCAAAATTTACAAACCAATTAGTCAGCATTATAACAAGTCACTTCACAACTGAGAACACCAATAGGAATGTTTATGTTAGGGATTTATTTAGCCCTTTGAGCTATCTTGTTTCTGATTTAAAATACTTGGGCTTGCTCACTGAAATATTCTGCTTGCAACAGCATCAGGTTAAATACAATAGAACAACACGTTGAATTGTTTGTTTGTATAATGCCTTGTGGGACAGGTGGTCACTCCTCACTTGGTGCAATTTGACAGGGATTATGAGCTCAAGAGCTGTCGCTTCATAATTAGTTGTCAACTAATTTGTTCTAAGGCACGATCACTTGAGGAACATTTTCACTAGTGATAGTTACTGAAACGTGTATTTTGCTGCTTGTGTTATCCCATCGCTGACATTTATGTTTTTCCTTGGAGCACATGTTAGTGAACTTTACAAACTGCAGCATCCTTATTACTCTCTGGCTCTGGATGTTTATGTTGCTGCCTAGGACATCTGTGACACAACTGTCTGTCTATCCTTCACTGCTTTGCTGCTTAACACAAGAAATTCTTGTAGGAAAAACTGTAGCCTGTGTTGTCCGTATCACAGCATCGCAATGAATGGTGAAATGAAAATTGGTGGGGCTTGGTTGAGCAAACCTGGCCACACCTGCACCATGCCAATGTGTTGGACTATCTCAGAGCTCACAGGTAATCCTGAATTAATGCCCTAATTTATTCTGTTCAGGTTTAGGATTTCTTCCTAGCTGTGCTCCAGAACTTTCTCACAAAATTATCTGGAGTACTGTGTCTTAATCAAGTTCAGCCTTGGCAGAAGGCTAAGAACTATCTCTAGAGCACAGAGCAGGTTTAGCCCTTTTTAGAGATGCTAAGAAACTGCAGAGCTCACAGCTTATGTGGGAGATTATCACCTCTGAGCCCTGAGTCATCCAAGCAAAATGCTTATGCCAAGGATCCAAGACTGAGCTTCTCAAGGAAACTGGTGGTCTAGGTGCATTCAATTTGAGTACCTGGGGTTGAATCTAACACAGAATTTCTTGGGGAGGAGTTAAAACAGAGAACTGGCTTTCAAAGGCCAGTTGCTACAAATATAGTGATATTGTCAGAAATCCAAAATTAGTGGACCTAAATTTAAATTAAATAGTCATCATTATAAAATATTACACTGCTCACTTGTATTTACATGCAACAATTGCATTTCATCATTTTTATTAACCATTCAGTAGTTACAAAGACGCATTTATGACCACTTAACAGCCAGGCTCTTAATATTTGTAGTGCAATTAGCCTGAAACAGTCTTGAATAATGCCCTGTTTACAACTGAAGTAATAAAATAAGAGCACCAGGGGACAGCAAGGCTAATTAAAGGGGACAATTGGAGAACCAATCCAGAGTTGGATGGTTGGAAACATGCTGTTATTGTTCCTATATGGGGTAGATTATGCTAAAGGTGATTAAACCTTGAAAGTATTTGGTTTCTTTCTGCATTTTTGTTTGGACTCACTGGACCTGATTCTCATTTACAGCCAGACTCCTTTACACTTCCAGGGGCAGTATAAAAAGTCTTTGGTAGGACTTACTGCCAAAGTGGTCTAAAAAGGCAATAAAAATCAGACTGGACAAAAAAGTTAGTAGGAACAGTTTTCCTACCCCTAAGTGCTCAATATTTTATACAAGCTATGGGATCTTAGGGAATTAATATCACTCTGGTATAATGAACACAGGCTGACTGTATCCAGATGTGTTGTCTTGGCCACCACTCATAAACTGAACTGGGTAGCAGTGATTAGGAGACTCTTGTCATGCTTCTAAAATCAACATTTTAATGGGAAAACTATTCCCTGAGTGTCTACCACACTCATACACACTAGAAACACAGTTTTGTAGTAGTATGTGTGGACTCTTAATGAGACAGATAAAAATCAAGACATCTGAAAAATAGGATGTTTTATGATTGTTGTCATCAAGGTCACACTCTTATGCTTTCAAACCTTCCTCTTCAAGCGGGAAAGCCAAGATTAATTTTCTAAGTAATTTTTTAAACAAAAGCTGTTCTCCTCCTCTGTTCATACATGTCTAAGAGCTTTAGCTTTCTTTCCTAAATATACTGAGATTTGCAACAGAGATGCAAGACTTGGTAATGCTGGAAGTTTGAGACCAGCAGTCTTTTTTTTTTTTTAAACTTGTGGGCCACATGAGTACACTGTGATTTTCACTGAAATCAGTATGAGTTTTTCTACTGTTAGCTTCAGTGGTGAAAAAAATCAGACCTGAATAACATTGTCGTATCCATTACTGTACAACTATCAGATTAGAAAATATAGTAGGGATTGTAATAACTCAATAATCTATATCATGTTCCTTGGTTGTCTCATATATGATGTCTTTGTCCTATATTTGATTTTAAGGATAGTATAAGAGACTATATTTTTATACCCCAAATTAGTGGCTATGTGCACACGGAGGAACTCAGGAGGACTCTAGATATGTTCCTCTTCCTTCAATCCTTTTTTTTATCAGCTACATATGATACAGAAGATGGACTGCGCCAGCTCCACTCTTGTACAGATCAGCCCCACACCAGGCTGATGGTGTACACCAAATACACGTATACCTGCCATTTCATTTCTGCTCCAACTCCATTAAACCTGGAAAATCTAACTGCAGAGCTTTCTAAGATTTCTTTCCATCCTTTTCAACTCAATAATCAGCTGGGGGAATAATGTGACAAATGTTGCTTTCTCTGCATTTCAGGCAGTATCAATCAGAGTGTTCCAAGAGGATGGAGATACACTGTCTGAAGAAAAGGTCTTTGAAACCTCATAAGCTTCTAAGTTACCAAAAGACTGCAGTTCAGGTGAGCTGGGAGGTCTGAATGGGAATGGGGATGAGTCTGCAGACGTGTAAAGGAACACTTGGTCTTTGGTGAATTTTGTTCAGCATGCTGGTTAAGGGCTAGATACTGATAGTATAAAGTTGAGAGGTATGGCAAAAAGAAAGAAATTTAAAAAATAGTTGGATGTGAAAACTGAAGTAACCTGACCAGCCAGGCTACTTGAGACCTTGGCTGAACTGATGGGACAGTTTTACATAGGAAAAAGTCGTGTCAAAAGAGATTAATAGGCAATGATCAGACTAAAATTGACTATTAATTCTTGGTATGTTTTTTTTTCCATAATAAGTCAATGCTCTTTTAATCAAGTTATATACAGGAAAAAAGGTTTCTTAAAGGGCAGAAGAAATCATATTATTTATTCATTATTTGACAGTAAGAACTGTACAATTTTTAAAAGGATGCTGGAATGACAGAAAACTGAAATGAACAAGGGAAGCTGGGAAGTAGCCTGTCTTCTGAGGAAATCAGAGTGCAGAATTTATACATTGTGTGTGATGGATCTCATTCCCAAAGTCTGTCCTGACCAAGATCTTTGGATCTGGGAATTATCTTACAGTATTTATTGGTCTCACAGTTCAGATTCCAGGCTTGTGAATGGTGCAAGCGCTAAAGAAATGTGTGTTTGATTCAAATTCAGTTACTTGTGAGGGCAGCTTGTTAAAAATTATTTCCATTATACATTCCTCTGTTTGGCTTCAATATCAAGGTGATAAAGAGGCTGGTTAACTAGGACAGGATGTTATGGGAAATACTTGTCTTTGGATCCTCGCAAATTACCTCTACATAAGCAGCACTAAATGCCTTTTTTTTTTTTTCAATGAAATTCTATGGAAGCTGTGACTGAGGAAGGCTCATAAAAAATCACCAGAGGCACAACACTTTAAAACTCATTGAGGAGTGGAACAATCCACAAGAAGTGGTGTGAAACACTCACAGTACTAGACTTAGATGCAGAGTTGGCAAAACTTCACAGGCGACAGTGGCTTCTGGGGACTTAGTCCTATAAATTAGGAGAGGATTTTATCACAGGCTAGATTTATGAATGTAATATTTATGTCAGGGAGGGATAGGAGAGAAGAAAGATTTTTAATACCGCTTAAAATATTCCGGGTAAAAAAAAAAAAGCCTCATTAATTTTTATCTTTATGAGCCAGCTGGATAAATCAATAGAGAGAAAATTTAACTGTTAAGATTTTGGGAAGGATATTTGCATCTTCTTTTTTTTTTTTTTTTTTTTTTTTGTTTCCGTGGCTACAATAGATTTCCTTTTTCTGGAAACCCCTGGTGTTGGAATTTTTACTGACCCTTCTCTATGTGTAAATGTCTGAGCTTATACAGGTCTATGCATTTCTTTGCATCCCAGGCTTTGCTAGGCATTCACACATGGGAACAGTAGTGAATAACAGAGTTTCTAAGTTGGTGTTGGGTGTTCAGGGAATAAGTAGATATAAGCAGACAGGCCCCAGATATTTTCACCTTGAAATCCTTGTGGATAATCCAGATTTTGAGTGACAGAGAAAAATGCTGGCACTTGTAACCCCCAGCCTTCTGAAATACTGAAGTTTTCACGTAATGAGCCCCCAAGACTGGCCTTCAACTACAGTGTCTCTGGATCTTGAAACACAAGCCCTGACAACTGCTGTAGACTGGTTAGCTTCCTCCACCCCCCTAAAGAAAACAAGAGATCCTGTTTCTAAACCATGTGGCTGTACAGTTTAAGCTGCTCAGTAAGGATGAGGAGCAGCACTGTGTTCAAACCCTTAGCCCACAGGAGAATCATTGAACTCTTTTGGCCCTTTGAGGGAGGGGGTTTGAGTCTCAGAAGACTGTGGAACCTATTACATTTCTCTGCATGATAAGGACTCTGCTATGAGGAGCAGAAAAAGTGGCTGTTCTACCCCTCCTTACAGTCATCAGGGTCAAGATCTTACTCTTTGAGGTCATTTCTGTCCCTGCCTTGCTTCAGTGGAGATAGAGGCAAGGATCAGCACTATTTATGATCCAGAGCTGAGGGCTGGTTACTGATCCTGTGCATAGGAAACCTGCTATGTGCTCTACAGTGATGGTTCCATGTGCTTTGTATATCGTCCATGAATGATCAGTCAGGAGCAGTCTCAGTCCCACTGTGGCTATTTGTCTATTCCCTCCAGGCACCTAAGGCCAGTGCTACTTTTTTACATCCAGTTAAAAAGAGATGGGCTTTGCTTTCTTCTTGAGGCCCCTGGTGAAAGAGAGAAGTCATATGCAGACATGTGGGCTCTTCCTGGCCCCTGGTGTGTGAATGGTTTCTAATCACAGATTAACCATGCTGGCATTTGCTAGTGAGTGGTAGTAGTTTCTTTAAGTGTCTTAAAGGGTTGCCCACCAGCTCCCTCTCAGGACCAGATGATCCTTGAGGTCCCTTCCATCCTGGTATTCTATGACTCTATGATTGGTATGCCCCAGGGCTGAAATCAGAGTTCTAACAACTTCAAACCCTATTGAATTTTCAGGATAAGATCCTTCCTGTAGGAAAGGACAAGATATGGCCATACAAATGGCCTGTCCTCACACAGCATGTAATCCAGTGCAGTTACCTGCTCGACACCTCTCATGCAGCAGAGCAGGGCTGCCACGTTCTGCTTTCTCTGCCAGCAGCAGGAGCTGCTAGCACTGTTCACCAGGAAAAATCTGGCCTGTGAGGAGCAGTGTCTGTGCAATTATGCTGTACATCAGCATGTCTACGCATAAAGAGATTTATGATTCATGTCAATGCAGTGGATAGCAAGGTAGATATAACTGTGCCAGTAAGAAAATTCACCTGGGGTGGGGAGGATTGTCTAATGTTGCCAGTTCCAAAGGGTTGCAATGACGTACTAGTCCAGGTCCAGACATGTTTTAATCAGCTCCATCTTTATTATATGACATTATATGCCAAAGCAGAGAAAAAACATGCAAATAGGTAAGGCCTGTGACCTGCAGCTCCTGAGGGGAGAGGTCTCTCTGTCCCATCTGAAGACTGAACAGAAATACAGGTAAGGACCAAGGATACAAATTTACGGAGATCCTATCACAATGCACATAGAGCCAACTGGAACTGCTCCCTCAGTGATGAACTAATTGACCAACAAAGACCAGTGGTGGAAAAAAGGGTCTCAGGTAAGAGCAAGAAGGTGTCACTACTGAGGTCAAGCACTTTCCTGGAGGATTTTTGTGTTCCCCTTCCCTCCCTTCCCTAAAGGCCATGTCGGTGGAAGAGGTATAACAGCTCTGCCGCCATGTCAAACTGTGGGTCCTGACTGGACTCCCTGGTTACCCATTTCAGTTCTCTCTCTGGCCCTTTCCAGTGGTGGCTTGACAGGCCCATATGTTTGGCTATGGAAGGGTACAAAGGCCATAGATGACCTGTGCCATCACAACCAGGATGGCTGCAGCCAGAGCAAGGCACTTGTCTGAGCAGATGGCACCCCACCCATGGCTTTGAATGCTGATATACACATGAACTCTGGGGACAAGTGGAGCCTGTAGAATGGCAGAGTTTAGCAGCAGTGCTGAATCAGATCTTGCCAACCTCTTCCTATTAATGCCACTCATTAGGTTGAAGCATCCATAGATGAATTAGGTCATGGAGTTGAAGACTAGGAAAAGAGAGCCCCCCCAGAGACTGAGCAAAGCCCTGCCAAAGTGCCCTTCAGGGTCTGGGAAAGTGCTACCCACTGATGACAAACTGTGAAAAGATACAGTGGATAGAGAAGGTGATGTGATAGAGACATATTTGTATGTGTGAGATGCTTGCACTGATGGGCAGGGAGGGAGTTCTTAGATGTAGGTGCTGCAGAGGATGGTGCAGGGAACAAATCCATTTTGCTTGTTCTTGCTGTGGGTAGGTTGTTGCTTTGCTTTTTCCAAATGATCACAAATTCCCCATGTTTTCTAATGATCTCCCTGTGCTTCCCTTCCTTTCTGATCAGGGAGCATCGCTGACAGTGGTCCCAGGCTAGGAAGTCCCTTATCAAATATTTCAAACGGGGAAGCAAGAGAGACAAGTTCAGTAATGTTGGTTAGTTTCGGAAAGGATCTGTATTGCTATCACTGGCAGTTACTGACAATGGCTCTTCACACAGCCTAATATGACGTAATGGTAAGGCTGTGCTATAGCCCACTGTGAACTTGTAGGCTGACCCCTCTTTAAGTTAAAAACTACAAAAATAACCAATCCCTCTTGGAAATTCTGGACACTACAGCTAAGAGCTTACAATTCGAACAAACAAACCAGAGATAAGGTGTGAGAAGGGGCATAACAGTAAAGAAATGCCATTTATTATGATAAATTACTTAGCAGTAGTTTAAGGTATTGAAGTATTATCATACAAATAAACACTTGATGCAAGCAGAAAGAGAAGTGCCTGAGGTAATAAAGATTTATGGATTCCTGGTTGAACCACAAGGATTTAGACCAGGATGGGAGTGAAAAAAAAACCAAACCAAAAAACAAGCTTGCTGAAGTGAAGATCACTTTTGAAAGAAATTTAAAGGAACTAACCCCTGCTTAAGCAAACGGAAACAGCAGCTGCTGAGGGTTGGAACACTTTTCTGCTTACAGCCATTATATTTCTAATCAGGATATATTACTCCTTGAAAAAAGCAAGTCGTTACCCCATTTGATCTGTTGATATCAGAATGGTGCTGGTGGTGAGAGTGGTCATGAAAGAAACACAAAACTGAGAAAAAGATGTCAAGATGTCACTGAGGGGGTCTTGGGAGCACCTGCATTCAGATGTAGGGGACTCTATTCATGAGTGAAAATTGTAGCTTAGACCGACATCATGCAAGTACTTTATTTTTCTCACGCTGATAGTGAGTCACACATAGAGGGGGAAAAAAGAATGGAAAGGTAAAATATTAAGCACACAGTGAAAATTAGATGAGTAAGTGCCATCATGCTAATCAATCTAGATACTCTTATGGGGAAGAGCAAGGTCACAAGTGACAAACTCCAGTAATACTAAGTACAAAAATAAGGACTTTTCTGGCTCACTACCTAACTGAATTGCAAATGTGCAAAACAAAACTGATATTCAAAGTAACTGAAAACTCATTTAAAACTTTAATCTATCTCTATTAGATAAAGCATGCTGCATACATATGTAGGATAAACTGATTCACTGAAAAAAATTCTGTAAATGATAGTAGATAATTTCTTTAGGGTGAAATTTTTCACTTTACTGTTTAACTACACAAATTCCAGGCACTAATTCAAATTCTCCATTGTTCCTGAAATAGGATTAAAGAGGACGTTAACGCTTCACAGACGTGACCGTTGTCCGTGCAGAATTATCTGAATGCATACATGTGGAGATCACTGAAGTAAGAAAACAGTAACCATGTTAAGCGCATTTACTCAAGAGAAAGGTAATAAAGTGTCATAGATGTATTTCTTAGTAAAGAAGATCTGTGTGGAAAGGGCTAATATATAGTGCGCACCCGTACAGAGTCAGTAAAGGGAAGCTGTGATCATGACTGATTACTCCAGGCATGACCTAAATGATCGCATTAGTGTTATGTATAGGCACATATATAACTGTTCACTGTCAGTACTAACTGCAAGGGTTGCTCAAGCCTGGCTGCAGCCCCAGAAATGGCATGGAGAACTAGGCTATTCTGTGCCCTCTAGTTAAAATTTTGCTTGACTTCATATTGGAAATTTGAGTTGTTGTGGAACAGGAGTAAGATTGGGTGCATATTTTTTTTCTCTTTGCTCTGATGGATACTGAGCTGTTTCCGAAATATTACCTATCATTTACCTTGAAGGATTTTTGTAATTTATTGTAGAGACATGGTTTCAGGGTTCTTCTCCCCAGTCACAAGCATAGAGAATCTTTATGACAGTTACAGGAACAACTTACCTGTTACCACTGATATTGGAATATCAGATTGACAACACTGACACAATAAATATGCAGAATCAGGTCCAAACAGCATGCAATGAAGGATATGGACTGCTGAATATAAGCTATTAGCAACAGGAGAACCCACTGCACTGTTTCAGAGTATGGGCCACAGCTAACCAGAGCCAAATTAGGTGACACTGGTTTCCTTCTGACCCACCAGATGCTTTTCTTTTGTGGGGAAGAGCCTAGAAGTCCAACACTCTCCCTCAAACGCTTCCAGTGGGGCACTAGCGTGCCTGTAGGGCTTTCTGCTTGACAGTCCAGCATTCAGTATGCCACAATCTCATGGCTATTGATTTGGCCTGGTGCTGTGAACTTTAAATTTGTAGCCCACTGTAGAAGCTTTTTTGGCAGATATCACAACAGTGGTAATATCAAACATTTGCACTACTATCTACCAACTTGTTTAGTGGGGAATGTTCTGACTGGATCAAGTTTATTCTTTGTTTAATCCCAGGCCCCAAGCTTTCATAGGTGAGTAAATGCCTCGGTGCTTTCACCTTCCTGACATTCAGATCTAGTTATGACTGAGATGTAGAAATACATTCTGATAGATGGGTCTAGGACCAGATACTTCAGCTCAGCTTCCTTTTCTTTCAGAGGCAACTTATAATGAGTAACAAACAAAGGAGATCATGGTAGGACCAGGGGACTTGAGTTGCTTCCGGGATCCATTAATCCTATGTCTCACCTTCCCATGCTGCTATAGCCACTGTCCAAGTGTTTGACTGGGAGTTTGAACAATGCATAGGCTATGGCAGGGAAGGGAGGAATGGAAGGTGGCATGGCAGATAAACCTGTCTGTGGCTCTCCTCCAAAGCTCCAGTAATCACTGTGGTGTCCCTGCCAGGTCTGTGGGGCAAGCTAGGGACTCTGCTATGCCCAGGTGGTGTGAGCACCCGTCCCAGTGCGCAGCCCATGCACAAGGGAGGGTTCCATTCAATTGCCCATTAGGGTATATGAATGAACTAGATAATTCCTGACACAGAGTGGGAAGCATTCAGAAATCTTTTTGCAAACTTCTTTCACCTACTCTGGGAGAAACTCTGATTCAACACTCCTGAAACAATCAAATAGTTTTTCTGCAGTTGTTTCTGAATAGTGAACCTACTGATTTTCTTAAACAAATCAAGAAATACATCAGCCTTTAGGCCAACCTTTTTCAAATTCAGATGCCTACAGTTATGTTCCTCAGTGTGAACTGAGATACTTAAAAAGTAGTCAGACATTTCAGTCATATATGTGCTAATCAGAAATGAATGCAAGCCCAGAAATGGAAGAATCCTCCAAGGAAGTAGAATGGAAACAAGTCTGGACAGTTGATTAATGTGGAAAAGCTGACACAGAAATAAGAGCCCAAATTTTATAACACCCAATGTTTCATTTTTATTTTTCAAGTTTCATAAACAGCAGAAGTTTAATCTGAATGGAAATTTGAGTATAATTATGCACTAAAAATCAGTTACATTTGTTTTCAATATGGTCACACATTTTATTGATAGTATATTCAGATAGATGGGAATTTTTTTTTAATTACACTATTGTTTTATGACACGTACATCTTTTGTGCATTGTCCCAGGATGTAACTTCACCACTTATGAATTCTTTAGCTTTATTAAAAAAAAAATCTTGAAAAAACAGATGACATCTCAGCATACTGGGGAAGAATCAGTAAGAACTTTCTAGAGTATAAGGACGGGACTGAGGTCACAAACTTTACGCTTTATATTTTATATGATTCACAGGGTAGTCAAACATTGTGATTATATTCTCTTTTATAGGTGAAAAATTGAGGCTGCCTTTTGAAAAGTCCATATTTAAAAAATATGAAAATAATTGGTTTCCTTACATATGTCCTTTTTTAGTTCTTTCGCTGTACCATAAGCCTGATGTAGACAAAAACCTTATGTGGTTAACAAGGTGGGATCTGGTTCACTGTCTGAAGCCTGCCGGGGTAAGTGTGCTGTTTCTTCACCTGTAGAATTAGGTTCACAATACTTGACAGGCAAGGGTGCTATGAAGATCTGTTCATGTGTTCATCCCAGTTGCAACATGCAAAATACTCTCTGTCATAAATGCAGAGGGTTAATTATGATTATTATGACCAAAATTTGTTTGCCAAGAGCAGAAATTGTGTTGGAGGTGCTGGTAGTTACTCACCTTCACTCATGGATGTGAAAATTAGCTTGTAAAGAGGAACAAAATACTTTGAGAGCTGGCTGAAGTTTATCTTTTAACCTGCACCTTTAACAGGTCACTTAAGAAATGAAACTACTTCTATTGCAGCATTGACCTGTTAATGATAATCAAATCATGTTCTTTTGAATCTACATCAAAATTCCACAAGGAGCTGTGGGTGATATCCTATCTCTGACCCATTTCCTGCTGGTCCTGTCTGAGCTCCCTGGCTGGACCCTAGACCTGGCTCATCCCCTCACCATGCCTGGGGCTGCTCACGGGCTCTGTTACCAACCTCATCTCTGCCCCTGTGTTCAGCCCCTGGAGACCATCCCCATGGGTGAGGGCATGGTCCGTGCTCGGCTCGCCTCTGGTCCCAGCTCTCCTGTGCTGCAGAAGCAACTGCTGCAGCCTGACAGACATGAGAAAGATGACTAGCACCATGAGAGGTTATTGAATCTACTAGTATGGGAGGCATATGGTCTGCCTGGGCCTCCATCACTGTCAGTCTAGATAATCCTTGAAGGAAACTCATCTCTGCTCTGGTATATTGGACTCCTCCTAAAGAGTGGAGTGGATTAAAAGGGTGGATGCTCAAAAAAACTAAAAATCAGGCGCCGGTTCTGGTGGCTACATGTGAATGATGCATTCATAATACAGCCTTTTTTGGTCACTTTGAAGAAGGGTTGATCTGCCTTATTCTGCACTCAGATGGATTATTATTTTGATGTAATGTAGAAACACTCTGCTGGGAAAGTCCAGCCAAAAATAAAGTCACACATCTGTGACCTTCCTCTTAATTCCCAGCCAGCCTTCACTGTTGGTCTGATCAAGTCATGCCCACTGGCTTCTTAAATTAGCTTTGTGGATCTAAGAGACGCTGTACTTATTTCCAAGAGCATTTTTATTTGAGCTAAGTTGTAATTAACTGATGTAAAACTCTCTCAGGTAGAAAGAGTATATATATTTGTTGGTATGTATGTCTGTATGTATCTGAAAGTATGCAAAATGAACTCAGGAATTTGTGAACTACAAGAAGAATCATGTTGTTTATACTGTTGATTACATATTATTAGGATTTAAAAGATATGTAATGGAAAGGCAAACAACCTAGGAACTCAACTTGGGTTGAAACTACTCATAGCTTTCAGTCATTTCCACAGAAAGCATCAAGTGTCAAGGGCTGCTTTATATTTCTAGTTAAATGCCCACTCAGACATGAGCATTATTTTGATTAGACTGTGGTATGGCAACACGTCTTCCTCAAGGTGGTCTTGTCCATGCAGAACCAATTAGTGCATCATTTCACAACAGCTAGGGTGTGGATGTGTGGAGAGAGGGAGAAAAGGGAAAGCAGATGTTGTTCAGAGATTTTTTCCATGTGATCTGCAAAACAATTTCTCACCACCCTAATTCTGTTCCTGCTGGTGTCAGTTGGAGCTCTGCCACAGACTGCAGTGGGAGTAGGGCTAGGTCAGTGCATGAAACCTTTTGAAACCACATCCTCATTTCTTACATAAGTGAAAGCTCCATGAATAATTTTTGCTCACTGTTACAGTTTTTGAAATGAAAACTGTCAAGGATGGAGGAACACCATGGGTGGTGGATAACACAAATCTCAGCACAGGTATGTTTTGGAGATGGGCCTTCAGATCCTGGGCGTTGTTGCTCTGTGCAGAGTTGTGGTGCTCATGCCAAGTCATAAGGGTCCTTCTCTCAGAGGGCTGAGACACCACAGGTCCTGCATTCTCTTACATGGTGAGGTCAGAAGACCATGTGGAACTGTAAGAATGCGGGAGTACATGCTGGTGATTTGCTAGATAGAGGCAGCAAGTAATCCTTTGTGCTGGAACTCTCTACTGAGCCATGCCAGGCCAGGATTGCAAACAGGTGAGATTTATTTTCTCCCAGCTATCATAGGCTCCCTCCCTGGAAATCAAGGAAGGAGGTTTTTCATTCCTTTTGCTACAGTTTTGTTCTGTGTGAGGGGAACATTGCACTGCAGAAGGATGAGTAAAGTGGGTAAGAAAACCAGGTAGCCCTTCTTGTTTTCTTTGAGATAGAGGTATTTGGCCAGGGAGGACAGGGCAGTTCAGAACCCTTCTTAATGAATTTTTGTACCCAATGGCTATGTGACTTCTTTCTCAAGTCTACAGTGGAACAATAAGTGCCATTGTGGCTTCTGTGATAATGCAGCTTCCTAAGGATGTACTCATGGCACACCTTGTACTAAGGCTTGGCTCAGAAAGCAGCCCTTACATGTTCCTTTGGCTTGTTACATACAAGTGCAGGCAGATGGGAACATCAAATGACTAACTTTCCTGACCGCTTCTTAAAGAGGTGGTTTTATATGTATATATAAAAAACATAAACATTTACGTATACATGTGGTCACTAGTGAACCTCTTTGAATTTCTGTACTTTATGTAACACTGTTTTCAAATATAAAAGTTTGGAACATTTTGAGAGGTTTACTGTACTACAATTTGCTCAGTGCAATACAGCTCCTTGCACTGATGAGGACTTTTATTTGTAAGTAATTCCTTAAATAAATTAACAAATAGAAAAGAGTTGCATTCAGAGGAAAGAGAGAAAATTCCTTATATCACAAAAGTGATAAATACCATTATCAAGTGGTGAATTAATCCCTCGTTTTGTTTGCTTATGCATGCAGATTTTGATTTTCCTATTAAACTGTCTTTATCTCAACACACAAGTTTTTTCACTTTTACTCTTTGATTCTCTCCCCCTTCCCACCAGAGAAGGAGTGAGCTAATGGCCTGGTGGGGCTCAGTTCTGTCTAGGGTTGAACCACGACAGCTAGTTTGTATGTCCAGTTAATACATGATAGCCTCACAGTAATGGCCTTAATAATAAATGGCCTCAAGAGTTTGAAAGACTGCAATTCTACTAGGTCCCAGCTTTGGAGTACATATGGTAATTAGCAGGTTCTTTCAGCTTTTAAGGACATTCGTGAAGTTTTTGTGAAGCTAAATTCAGAAGTTGTAAAACAATATTCTTGAAATAACATTTCCATATGTTAAGAAACAGACAGTGTTTGCTGATATCTACCACTTTCTATAGTGAATCATGGTTCTCAGACAGAAAGTACCTTGCATATTGTCAGATCACTTTCCCATGCTGGCATACCTCCTCTTGCCTCCTCTTTCTCTAGATCTTTGTCCAGTTTAGTGCCTGTATAAAGATATTGGAGGCTTTAGTGCTGAGAATCACTGTGAATTCATACAATATACAAATGTGAATACATACAACATACAACTGTTGTATGTATACAACAGTCAGTTTTTCAGGTGTTACTTTGCAACCCTCCATTAAATGTGGCCATCTTAATCTTCTCCATATTAGACTTCTTAGGTGGCTTGTTTCTGCCCTGATGTAATTTTTACCTCAAATGACAACACTTTCTTTGTGGGTGTGCACACACTGGAAATTACAAGAAAAACTATAGGACTGAATACTAAAGATGGGCTTTTCTCTACTGCAAGCTCAGGGAAGGTAAGTCCCTGAAGTTGGTCAGGTGATGCTTCTGGAAAGCACCAGAAAGGCAGGGTATGGAACTCAGCTCTGGCAGAGGGGCAGCCCCAGCTGTTTCACTGACAGTCATGGGCTGTCAAGAGTTTAATGGAGATGTATCACAGAAACAAATGAGGTCATCACATTCTGGTTTGTATTGATCCACTTTCAAGCCCTGACAACAAGGACATGCCAGAGATGGGTAGGGCTGTATTCATGATGTTCTCAGCTGTGGGAGCTTTCTGGTGCTGCTGTGTTTATAGATAATCTGCAAGCAAGATCTGTGGTGTTTGGATGGGGTGGTTTATTCCCCGTTCATGTCATACTCTGAAGACGTCCCAAATCCATGAGACATGATGGTAGATGAAAACCACTGTTCCTCCCCTCTTTTTGGGCAGTTATATTTGTGTTTCTGGGAGTGTAGCAGAAAGTCTCACACAGATGCTCTGATACATATGTCATTAAAAAAGTATTTTGAATACTTCCTCAAATTTTTCCCTTTTTTTCTAGGCAAGGAACAACAGCTTGCAGAGGAGTCATAAAAATATTTTTTTATAACAAGAGTACAAATGTGAAAAAATGAAAGGTAAAAGCTATTGGAAGAGAGAAGCAATAGCATCATAATCACAATTCAGTCTTGCCATGGGACTCTTTAATTAATTATTGTCTATTCTTACCAGTTAATTTCTACTGAAAGATTTTCTTGTGTTAGCTCTAGGCAGGATATGCACTGAAGCGGAAATCTGTGTGAAAGAGACTAAACCTGTAAACAGCACTTACATTCTAACTGGGAGCACATGTGCTATTATAAAACAACTTTAATTAGAGGTAACTTAGAAAAGATACCATCACTGCAACAGTAACTACTGTGTACTGAACAAGATGAAACTCAATCCTTGGAACCAAAACAAAAATGCCATCCTAAGACGCTAAGGTTTTAAAAGATGATGCTTTAACTTTGGAAGGAAATTCCAGAAAATATGACACCAGAAAAGCATTTTTTTGGTCACTCACCAAATCCAAAGGTTTTTAAAGGGTCTGGGGTCTAATAAATCCCTATTTTATTACATTAATAATATTATCTATTCAAAAAGCTGTATCTGTTTTATGTTTTTCCCTCAGCTCACAAGCCAGAGAGTCTTATCTCAAAGCTTTAATAGTCAAAATCACTGAACCACAAGGAAGTTTAGGTTTAGTTGCACTTTCCATCTGTTATTTATTGCCTTCTGTTGTGAAAGTGCTGACTTGCCCTGGTGACAGACCAAGTCCCACGCTGCATCAGGTGCTGTCTGGGCAGGAAGAGAAGTCTCTTTCCAACCTATGGATTTACAATGTTGTTTGGAATAGGAGGCAATGGACAGGATCCTCAAAACTGGATGAAAAAGGGCAAATAAGAAAAACATGCCATGGTACAATCACATGGGCAACTAATTAGGCAGGTGCATGTACAATAAGTGCATATATGTGCTACAAATGTAATGACCATGGACAGCTCTGATCAAAATCAGGAGTCAGTACCTCTACTTGGAAGTTAGTGGAAAGAACCACAGCACAGCTTCCATTTGCCCTGGCTCACTTGTTTCAGCAAAGATGCCACCAGGATGTGCTTGTGCTTCTGAACATGATGACTTCCACTAAGAGATGAAGTGAGCAGGAAGCCAGCTGGAGCTCTACTCTCTCGTCTTTCTTACAGCCCTAAGGCCGCCTGTAGGGGCAGTGTCTCTGTGAGATGTTCAGGGTTGGTGTGAATGGGGGCAAATCCTGGTTGTGAACATCTATTGGAAGTCAACATTTGCCCTTGAACTTCAGACTAAGCATTAGGAAAAGTGAATCACATTCCACAGTTTTAAATGACTTTGCTAGTGTTACACCAAACTTTCCTTTGGTCCTTAAAACTTGCTAGTTTATTTAAAAAACTCCACCAACTGCATTGCAACATGTTTTTGATTTAGATAACTGAACATCAAGATTTAAAAAGCACCAAGAAAATGTGTGATGCCTGCAAGACTTTGGAAAACCTTTCTCAGTTTTTTCCACTGCCCCATTCAATTGGCTCTGTGCCTGGCAGGCAACTGAGAGCTGAGAACTGGCATTGGGAGTAGTTTTTGGGCATTGGGACTATTTTGCTACAATGGAGGATGATAAATACATTCTGAAGAGTGTCCAGTAAGCCAATTTCACTTCTAAGCTGAAAGGCTTTGAGGGAGATTAGAAGGCAACTTGTCAATCCTGTGTAGCATTTTTAATAATGGGTCCAAATCTAATATTTTTACTACAAAGAATAGTGTGTCCTGTGAGGGTATGGACTACAATGTGATGATGCTGGTGTGTAGCTGTTGTGCTAATGCTGAAAACAAGATGTACATATTTTTTTCTTTGGAAATTATAAATCTGTATGTCAGAATTTTTCCAGGAGCAGTGAGGACCAGCCCCCATAGGGGCTGTCAGGACAAGACCTGCTAGGCAGGGCTTGTCCCACTGCCTCAGGAGCTGCAAGGCAGCCAATGGTCCTGAACATCAGCATAATTGTGATGATGATGGGGTAGGGTTGAGGTGCAGGCAGGAAGTCAGTCTGTGGGTCAGGATGAGCAAAGTACACGGCCACATATAAGCACATTTGCAGTGTACCTCAGGAAGCTTCACCAAAGGTGAAGTGAGCTAAAATGAACTTGGAAGCAAAAGGAGAAAAGCCCTGAGAAGCCTCCTCACAGCCCTCCCTCACACAAATCTCCAAGCAACTTGATCAGAGATCCCAGAGCTGTGCTGTCTTAGGGCCAGGCAGGAGCACAGGAGGGCAAAAGAATGTCCTCAGGGCTCTGATGGGATTTTTAAGCGCAGAATCAGCATATATTGATTCTGCTGAAACAAAGTACCAGTGGGAATAGCATCCCTCATTTTAAAGCCCCATTTTAACCTTCAAATAAAATAATTAATAACTATGTTTATTTACTGTCACATAATGCTTTACAGGCCAAGTATATTTTAAACACAGTTTCTGCACATCAATGTATTAGGAATTAATTTAACACTTTATATCTCTCTCACTTAATGTCCTTCAACTTTACTCAAATGATTTGATAAATTTGTTGCAGAGAAATTGGTGTCTCTCAGGAGGCTGCAACTTCTATTAACTGATAGGCATATAGGCCCTGATGTGGTCAATACTGTTGAGCTGGAACTTTTTCTCCCTCTCAAGTGGTCTTATGACAAGCCCTTATGCAAGCTAAGTAGTATAGGTCATTCTGGTGGCCAGGGGTGGACTGAGAAGAAAGCAGGCTGCCAAGAAGTTTGACCTTGAAGAAGCAGGACAAGGCCATTGCAGAGCAATGAGGTGAACTGTGGAAATCCCATTTGGTAGGGTACACACTCCTGCAGGATCCCTGTATCTATCCTCTGCCTCTTCTTCTTCTTTCCCTACCTCTTCTTTGATTTTGTTATGCAAAGTAAACCACTTCCAGTTTTGTCTAGAGGAAGGTGCCTATCATGCACACTTTGCAATGGCTATAGAGTTCAAGATAAATAAACAGTCAAGGGAAGAGTGAGATGATGTGAAATACTCTAGTCTTCTGAAGCAGTGTGACCACAGATTAATTTTAATTTCATGTCAAATAACCTGCATTTTGATTGTATGCCATTGTGTGCAGGTGCAAGTATGTGCATGCTGTGGCATATACAGGGTCAAATTAATCACTGGATTCAATCCATTTCTCAGTGGCATCCTGAGAATGAACTCTGTGCACAGTATGTAGCAGGAACACCAGCTATATGTATGTGTTTCAAAAACAACTGGAACAACCAAGCCCAGATACCAACGACTCTAGATATTACTGATTTTTGTGTCCATGCTGTGTGACTGTATACTTAATTGTGGAACTACTGATTTGGAGACAACCATTCATATGACTTGTCTGAATATTGAAAATGAAACCATTCTAGGATACATTACCTTTATTTATCCTTTGCTGTTTGGATCCAATTTTTACCTCTGCTGATTACATACCAGTCATGGTTGCTTTAATAAGCTCAGGGGAAAGGAACTCTAAATGTACTATTTATCAAGTTGATACTTTTCCTTTAATAAGTTTTCCTGTTACACTGCAAATCTTATACAGCTCACTGGATTTACCCTTTTTCAATTAGCAATCAAAACTCTCCATATACATGAGTGTCGTGAATCAATATCCACTGAGCCAGTTGCTCTTTATCACTATAAAGAATATCACTATAAGAATAAAATAACCAGTGGAGGAAGAAGCAGCTGCAGGAGTTAATTTTAAAAGATTCATATGCAAGTGGAAGAGGCACATGACTTTAGATTAGCTATCGGTCCATGTGCTGATAAAACTCGGGTAAGCCCATTCTGAAGAGTTTTGGTGCTGAACCACACCGCTGCACATCCCAGAAGGACACATGGGAGCACACTGAAGGGGGCTGGCACCATCCTGATGCAACAAGACTTGTTGCAGCCCTCAATTCTCTCTGCGACCCCGATGCAACTGTCACTACATGTCTTCTGTGGACAAAACTCAGCAAGGCTTTCCTTTCTAAAATGTGTTTCTCCTGAAGCTCATGTGTGCTGAACGAATACCGAGAAAGTTTTCAAAAACCACATATTTATTTCAGGGTCTTGTTTTCCAGATGATAGTTAAAACATTGCCAGCAATTCTGTCTTTATAGTCAAAGTCTGTGTTCTTCAGTCCTATTTGTCTAACTAAGAAGTATCTTACCTTTTTCAGCCCAGTCATCGGAGAGCAGCAATCCATTTCTCTAAAAGGTTTGAATTTTGTCCTATTGCCTTGGGCTTGCTTATATTAAATGTTTCATTATGTTTGATTAACTCTCTCTATTATAAATGATGGCAAAGCAGAGTGATCACCTATCTGCCTTTCAGAGTAGGAATATAATGGATAGTCCCAGGAATTAATAAAACTTCTATGCCTGATAGCAGCTGGTCAAGCAGACCACTATATCTTCAACTCTCCTTGTACTTTTATCACACGGAATAAGACAAATCGTGTAAGGCTTGCAAATTTCTTGGCCAGGTCTGTTGATGATTTAACTCTTGCCAGTGAACTCCCTAACTTTCTCTGGATTCAGAGCTATTAAAGAGAAGTAAACACACGGGTGTTCAAAGGCTTTGTCTTCCCTCTGCGGCTCTTCCCATGTTGTTCCTAACTGGAGATGAAAAGGAGAGGGCAAAGATTGCTCTGTCCCAACACGCACTCCAACTAATGAAATAATTATCTTACAATGTGGTTTAGTATGGAGCAATTGTAAAAGAAAGCTGCTTGGCAGCATGTCTCAGGGTAGGTAGCTTCCGTGATGTTTCCAATCCTTCACCCAGGGAGAAGTTCAGCAGGAGGGATGGGATTACGAAACACAGCATGTTTTGGAAGTCCCGTCATTAGGCTTTGCACAGGGTGGTGCTAGTGTGTGTTTTTCAAGCCTGTAGTTTCTGACTCAAGTTTGTGAAGACTGAAGGAGCATCTAGTGCTCCGTCTTCTTCAGCAGGTAAAGATCCATTAAAATGCTTAGCCTATCTCATATATAACATCTCCAAATCCAGGAACATTTTGACAGTCTCTCAATGGATGCCTCAGAGATTGAGCTGTTCCTTTGCATGCTTTAAAAATTAGTTGCTTCAGAGCAAGGTAGAGAATTGATGGCTAGGCTGCACAGGGTAGCCAATGCTAACTCTGGCAGCACATTCCAGAGATCCTTTTGGGACTGGCAATCTAAAAACCAACCATCTTCAGGCACAATAACATCAAATTGTAAAGAACAGACTAGGAGGCAGCCCAAATGTCACTTGACCGTTCATCAGACCCATGTACTTGTACCCTTTTTGATGTAATCAATGGTTGCCTTTGGGACAGATTTTTGAGTTTTAAGTAACAGGGGAGATTTAGTAGGAAGAGAATGTCCTGGTCTTCATGAAGACACACTTATAATGATGAAGAGTGAACTCAGCAGGCACAAGTTTGCTGTCAGTTTATGAATTCTGAAAGGCTCATAAATCACAGAACCACACGCAAATGGTTTATTAGACATACAACCCCATTAAACTATGCTATAAAAGCATAGTGTACTTGGGCAAAATGTTGTATCACTTGTCCTGAAGAAGCTGAGAGAAAAATGTTTTGCAACTCCAGAGAAAGAATTGTCCCTTAAGAGTAGAAGACTATAATCACAGAGGGAGGAAATATTAATCCATTGGGAACTCAGGATCACAGATTTGCTTATGTATTTGAAAAATAGGAGTGGTATTAAAGTAAAAATTAACAGAGCTGTAGAAAGCTTGGTCCTGATTAGTCTGTCTGTTCACCTCTGCCTCAATGCACTGCTTTGTAAGACAAAAACAGAACAAAAAAAAAAGAAAATCAGTAAGGCAACATGCATGGTGGAGATAAATGGTCCACAGCTTGTCTTTATAGAAACTAATTTAGTGCAATTGTTCAGACAGTTTTTCCAGCACAACTCCGAACACAATCACTCTTAAGCCAGTGCTGTCAAGTAGCTGAAAGTGCAAAGATTTCAAAAAGGAACTGAATTATTTACATTGTTGGATTTGTCTAGTTTTCATGAGGTTTGTCTGCTTGCTCAGTAGGCCCATCTGTCCGAAGGTCTGTCAGACCTCTGCACCACGGCAACATTTGAGTTACTCTCCAGTCCTAAAGAAAGCCTCCAAGAGTCTTAATTCCTACAGGTATTAAAAACACAGGATTTTTGAAACAGTGCCCCAGAAAAGACTCAGTTTGTCTGCACAGGACTTTGTCAATACTTGTCTCACATTCTCCCACCACATCTTTGTGGAAGAAGCTTTGTTGGGGGTGGCCAGCCAGCTGCAGCTGCAGTGGGATGAGGATGCTGCTCCTGGCCCAGCCCTAGCCTGTGGCTGGTCCCACAATGATGCTGCCATGGTCAGAGCCCTGAGCTCCCGGAGGCAGCCAGGGGCACTGGGGTGAGGGCTTTGGCTGCTTGGGTGTTTGCAAGTAGAGGGGAAGGGTGTTGGATGTGATTGGAAAGCCAATCAAATGCTTATTTTTGGCACAAACAGTTCTAATAGATGTCACCATCATATTGTCCATCCAAAGACATCCATTAGAAAAAAAAAAAGGAATTATGTATCTATAATAGCAAAAAATTCAGCTTGTAAGATACAATTGACCTGTGTGGGATAGGGGAAAAGGGAGCAGCTGTCAGTCTCCAGCCCCATGGCATGAGCCAGAACCAGGATGTTTTGTGCTGTGAAGAAATCACTCAAAGTGGGTGCAATTCCCTATTAGGGGATTACATCTCTCTGCAGTATCTGATACATTTATTCTGAAAACAAAATGCAGCATTAGATGGGTCATTAAACTTATGCAGTGTCACTGTTCCTGTCTCTCGGCTTCCTGTATATCTGCTCCATTAATGGGTTTCAAATCTTCTGGAGATAACTGCAGGGAGCAGTGTACTAGATTTAGCAAAGCAAGTTCTCAGAGCCTGAAAGTGTAGCTTTTTAAACAAAGAAGCTATTATTTAACCCTCCTTTTTTTTTTTTTTTGAGTTACAAGAGCTTTTTTTTATAAAGACCTGGAGCCATTCTGAGATGCGAAAGTGTTAGTTGGTACATTAAAAAAAAAAAATCATAATTTCCTCTGCATGTGTGTTTTTCTACAGAGAAAAAAGATCCATCACTAATGAGTAATGAAAGGTGAACCTGAAATGAACCAACACATTGCTACTGAAGATCCAGATGGGCCGGAAGATCTGTTTAACGTACCCAGCAATAAAAGTGCCCATTGTCTCTACACTCCAATATTGACATAATTTTCTTTAGTCTTTCAGGTCCTGGAAATGGCATCATAAAAGTAAATATTTAACTCTGCGTTTATATAGGAGTTCCCTGTCCTGATCAGGTTCTGCTGCCTTCTCTTTCTCCAGATTTTGTAAGGGTTTCTCAGATGCCACTGACATTACTGAAGAGCCCCCAAGGAAATGCTAGCCCCCATGTCAGCACAGTCATCCCTTCAATCAGTGTTTAGTACAGTGGAAGAACTACACTGCTTAATTAGACTTCTAAATATGAACTCAGTGTTAGTTGCTCATTAATTACACCCATGCTGTCACCATATCCTTCCAGTCCCACCAGCATAACAGCTGAGAGTCTGTACATGATGGTCCAGCTCAGGAGAGAACCAGGAGAGCTGAGCCGGACTGAGGGTTCAGAGCTGCAATCAGAGCGTTTGCTGTCAGCAGTCAGGCCATTCAGCAGGGCTGCTAGATTTTTGACAAGAGCATGTAAAAGCCCTGGATCATAGTTCAGACAGGGAAGTTGGCCAATTTACCAGGTAAGCGTGGTGCTCAGGTGCAGCGCTGCAGGAAAACAATGAGGCGAACCAAGGCAGGCATCTGTCCCATGCAGTTCTTCTGGTAGTAAGGAATTGGCAAAAGGTGTCCCAACATGAAGAGAAGATCATGCTTGTTTTTCCTTCTCTTTCCAAATGAATGCTGAGAAATTTATGCTTTGGTCAACCACAATCCCATACTCTGACCGAAACAGTGACCTTGGTCACTGCCAATGCCAAAGACCTGTACAAAACTGTAACTTGCAGTCTAGTAGGGATGTTCCAAACATGTAATTCAATGATTACAGGGATTCAATATCAGTTAAAGTACTAAAATCTGATGGCAAATTCCATCCTTAAAAAACAAAAGATGCTTTTGAGGAAAACTGATATGAAAATCTACGCTTTGAATTGATCCAAAATGCTAAATAAACAGCAAACCCCCGCATTTTCTACATATTATGGTGTTCAAAAGAATGACAGGTTCAATAAATGAGTAAATGAGACCAGGGGCTGCTTTTTTACAGCTGACTGCTGAGGACTGCAGTGGTCCAGTCTACTATAATATGTTTAGAGAAAGTTTCAAAATAATTATGTTCTGCATGATTTTGCATTAACAAAACTGGTAAAGTTTGTCTGCTTTGCTGCAACAGTGCTTCTGTTCATCTTTTTTCTTGAGACACTAAAATGTACAGGATGGTGAATAAAAAAATTTCATTGGTATTACTGGTATTCAAAACAGAATTGTGGCTTAAATGTGTATAACCCTTATTTTGCTATAGTGTTCATACAAATGTTTACCAAAACTACATTTTAGGATCTCAAAAAAAGTTTCTTTACTGTCTACGAATCTTGTCTTTCAAAAAAAAATTAGGGATTAGAATTGTGTATGCAAACCAGAGCTTAAATTTTCTTCTCTTGAATCTGAAAAGTGGTAGAAAATACACCTTAAATAAACAACTCGGCAATTCCAAACATTAAATTTCATATGTAGCATTAAGCAAACCACCGGACACATAAGGGAGTGAATTGTGACTATCCAGTGCTGAAAGAAATATATACAGAAAATAACTTGTGAGCAAATGGACTATTCAAATTTTTTAAAACATTATAAACCTATTTGTAAAAGCGAATACTTCTTATTGCAGTTTGTACTTAGTATTCACAAAAAGGAGCAAAAAGCTAAATTAATAATTTGTGTGATTGTATTTTTGGCTAATACTCTATTGCTCTGTTACAGTAGGACTTTAAATCTCCAGCTGTGAATCAGCATCCATTTTATGAGGGACTATTCAATAAAGGAGAATCAGTTCCGAGTGCTTGGAAATCTAAATTTCTGAGAGCTGAGGTTACATCACACAAGGACTGGACAGGGAGATGGTGTTATAGGACTAAAAATGAGGATTGAGAAGATAAGGAAACAACAAAAGAACTATTTCTGTTTAAAGCAAGACTTTAGAAACAGGCATAATTGGAGGAGCTACAGTGAGTTACACGTTAACCCATATCCACATATTAACCCAAGGACCATCTGTAACAGGTCCTGAGGATGTTGAAAGTGCAGGCAAACATCTAAGATTGGGCTTATGTGACCAGCTGGAACCAAAGGTAATGCAAGAAGTTGTCCCCTGAGGAAGATGTGTGAGGGTGCGGAGCAGATTTGTGTCTGCTTTGTGCTTCCTGGACACATGTAATTTATTAATTTAGACATGGCTTTTGGTTCTTTCTGTGGATGCCTGTCTGAACTGAGCTAAGTAGTGACTGATGCTTTCCTGTGCATATTGGGATTGGGCACACCTTCCAGATCTGTCATTGCCTCTCCAGAGACTTTGCACACCTCTTCCCCAATGCCTCATTCCTCTTACTGCACTGGGTAGCTGGCAGACTAATTTTTAGTCTCAGGAAAGTTTAAGCCTATCCACACAATGGATGAACCCAGATTGACAGAAGTCATCATGGCTGCTATGTGAGTCCTGAGAGAGACGGGACCATCCCCTTTTCCTGCTCAGACAGTGTCAGTGACCTCTGTTCAAGAGCCTGAGAAATCTCTGACTATGATGGCCATTGTAGAGTAGTTGGCTCCTGTCACACCACTGCCCACTCTACCAACATTACTACCTTTATACTGGTTGAGGGAAAGCCCTGTGGGATCCACAGATGGTAACAACACCTACCTCCTGTCAGAGACCCAACAGTCAACTTAGCAACAGCTTCAGGTGACAAGTATGAGGAAGAAAAATATGTAGTCTACATTGGTGGGCCAGTAGAAAATAGTATATGCTTTAGGTGGCATGTGGGTGTCAGTGTTTGGGTCTTGCAGGAACATGCATGGCATATCTTGGACATGATGGATCATTGTCCAAGAAAACATTATTAAACAAATCTGGTTAATCATGAAAAAAATGCATCTCTACACTCAATTAGTTCATAGGTTGTGTGGCAGCAAACCAGTGCTGTCATTTCAAGCTGTTTAGTATAGAATTGGCGACTGAAGTCACACCCTGCCCCCAGTCGTACTTGAAGTGGGCATGAACAAAAGCAGGAAGGAAAAAGAGTAGATAGGGTAGGAGGAAGGAGTGGGGACATCTCAAAACAGCACAAAAATTTAAGCAGAGACAGTTGGGAGAGCAAGGGGTGACATGATACAAAAATAAAGGGGGACCTCAGAGAAGAGGATACAGAAGATAAAATAAAAGGCGTACTTGGAAGAAACATGAGAAGACACCAAGGGCACTCATTGATGAAGTCACACAGAGACCCAGAGGGGTGACAGAGGCAATCTGAGTGCTACTCACATGAGTCCTGGCTAGAGAGAATGAAAAACCTGGCCTTAGGAGGTGAGGGATGAGAGTGAAGTGCACAGAGGGATCAGAGAGGATAAAAGGCATATCTGGGGGGTAGGAGGAAGGTGGAGTCGTTGGAGGAGCTCTCAAAATGGTAAATAGTAATGAGATGACAAAAACTAATAAATAACTGACTGGTATTTTTCTTTAGCTATTATTGGAGAAAAATAACTTACAATTAATTTTCGATCTCTTTTTTCATCTAATACACACTATGTTTTTTAAAATTTTTAGTTGTGGTGGGAAAACATTTGGGTTCACCAAAAAATTTTTGCAATGAAACTTTGGACAGTTTTGGCCAGTATTTTAATGACATACCTTGCAGAGTATATTGATGGTTCCCTTAAGAGTATTCATTATTTACTCAGTACATTTTCATGGATCTATAATCAATATTCATACTCTAGTGCCACCAATGCCGAGATGTTATTGTGAACCTTGTTATTAAGTGATTTGCATAACTCTTCAACTGAAGACATCAGATGATTGTAAAATCTTTACCTTTCGGTAATAAGCTGCAGTTCTCCCAGCTGTGGAGCAAATTTCTAAAATTTTTTAAAAAGACACGTAAAGGATTAGAAACAAAACCAAATTGAAGCTCCAAATACATTGCTTGATGTATTTGGAGATTTGGAAGTCATTATTCAATATTTAACCCAATATTTAGTATGTAAAACAATACATATTTCTAAATTTGCTGTTGCACATATTTACACAGTGGATTTTGCACTTTGCCATCAGCGAATGTTAGTAGTCATAAAATTTAAGGGAAATAATCTCTATCTGAAAAGTAACTAAAGATAGCAAAACCAATTTGAGCAAAGGTTAGAATAATGCTCATAAGTGATCAAATAATCAAAATTCTTTAAAATGTTTGTTTAAAACACATTTGAACTAAAATGTCATTCAAATACAGAAAAGGGGACTGCAACTGATGTAGTTGGGTCACTCAGAAAGAAGAAAATCAGCTTGATATAAAAATATTCACAGTCTATTAGACAGGGAAACTGAGGGACAGGGTGGATGATGTACATGAGAGTAGGAGAACTGTAGAAATGAAATACTGAAAAATAAGACTGAATTTGAATCCTTGCTGCAGGCTCCACTGACATTTACAAATGGAATCTCAACTGTCAATTTAAAACAGGAATGGATGAGTAAAATAATCCAGAGAAAAGGGCATCCATCAAGCACACTCAGCCCAGCCACGTGAAGCTGGCTTTGCTGCTCTCCAAGTCCAGCTGGCTTGCTGTCTGCACGCACAGTCTGACTAATCTGCTGCCTGAGTGGGCTGCTGCTGCTTGTTAAGCCAATTCTTAAAATAATGGCTGACCTAATTACGTAGCATGGATCTTTACCTTAAATATATATGATGACTGTTCACATGAAATGCATACTGGATTTTTTGTAATAATTTCTTTTCACATCTCATCCATCTTCCTTTCCTGAGTACAATTAAAGTGATGTGTATTTATGCAGCAAACTTTTCAGTACAGATTTAGAAAGCAGAAAGTGTCAAACTGATTGCTTTTCACTAGTAGGCACTGAGGAGGCAGATAAAAAGGGAGGAATAGTGATAGTGTCCTTATCTGGCTTTAATAATTTCTCTAACATAGGGTTGAAAATTTCTAGACAGGTGAAACTGTTAATACAGTAATACTACCAACCAGGTACATGTTTTGATTGCTGAGTTCATCATATAGACTGCTAGGTTTTAGATCAGAGCCATTAATTATTCACAGAATTTTTGTGAAAGTGTTGGACATTCCATGGATTCTCTTGATACGGAGTCTATTAACATCTTCTCTACTACAGTGAAAAAGCAGCATATTTTCCAGTGAAATGAAGGGAGGCAAACTAATTACCCACCACCTATAGATTAATAGGTTGTGGGGTAAAATTATGACCAGTACTAGAAATGGATTTGCAGATGGGTGCTGCCTACTTTCTCTGTATAGAAAACTCATTCATAGGCTATAAGCAGTAGCTGCATGCTATTGTTACAGATGGTTTCTGCAGCTCTTGTTCTCTACTGTCTTTATTGCAGCCACCTTGGATGTTCCTAGAAAAGCTGTAGTCGCAGCTTCAAGTGCACTGTAGACATGGTTAAATCAAGGTTTAGACTTCCCCTACTTATCTTTGTCCTGGGCTTGTGTTGGACCAGTTGTTGCACAATTGATTTTAAACGCTGCTGGAAAAGTAATAAATTTTCTTTAACATGACATCTTTTTTAGAGTGTTTGAATTTAAGGACACTTAAATGGGTTGCATCAGTATTTTAACAATATAAGTTCAGATTTTAATTTCAAAATAGTAATTTTCAACTAAAATTGAACAACTGATATTAAGAGATAGAAGAAAAGTAATTAAATATTACAGGGCAGTTTAATAATCTGAAAATTGACTAAGTTTGGTGAAATAGAATGTCTTGGATTTACCCAAACAATTTTTTCTTCTTTTAAAAGTCCTCTCAAAGTTTTATATTGCCTTACCGTAAGACATTCCTCTCACAAATTTATTATTTATTTCAGTGCTCAATTAGAAGACCAAAGACTTTATTTATCCAGAATAGTTAACCTCTGATGTTCCCCATGTTTTCTACCCTCCCTGACCCTATGTACTTTGACAAATCCGAGAAGTTAACAGGCTGACAATGGTAAAATGATACAGCTCAAGCCTACAGTTAGCTATCAGTGTTACAGACATTGTGATAGGCAACTAAGGTATGTTGGGATCCGTTTATAGAAGAAACACAAGCAAAGTCTCTTGAATATCATAGGCTCCTTAGTTTTGTCCTATATGACAAGTGACAAGAGCAGTGCAAGGGCCACTTTACACCTCCAAAAAGTAGAATGATGAGAAAGCAGTGAAATTTACGTATCACGCAAAAGAACTGGAGGATAAAGGCACTTCCATAAGTCAGAAAGAAGCAAAAATACCCCAGGAACTCAACATAAACTGTTTTTGGGAGGAATGAATTTTTCTCACAGGCCTACACTAGCATATCCACAGCAGATCCCACCTGTCAGCCAAGTTAACGGTGAATCCCGTGGGGAAGTTATCAGTGCTGTTCATCTGCAGCTCCAATGCCTGCTGTGCCTGTGCACATGGTGGGAATTAGATGGTTCCTCTGAGATTCACAGGTAATTAATTCTCTGCTGGGGCCTTGGGGAATAATAAATTTGGTGCTGTGGTTTGATTGCAGGTAACAGAAATGGCCTTATTTCAGGTCACTCCCTGTAGTAGGAAATGGGGTCTGGTCCCTCAGATGATGATTGGGTCATGTCCACATTGCATACACAAGGTTGTCAAAGTGGGAGAGAAACTGCAGGCTAGGATATAACTATTGAATGTTGCTGAACCTCTTAAGCAAGTACAAAAATTACCAAATAAGAAGGGTCATTCCCAGCTACTGATTTAGCCTGTCATTCAGTCTTGTAAGCTGAACCGACTCTTCGTGACCCTCTCGTGAGAAGAGCCCTGGGAAGGGATGGAAACTGGAAGGCTTAGAATATACTTTTCTCACAATTACAATATATTAGTCCTCTTGAAGGCAACAGTTCCTAGCTTTTGTATGGTAAATGTGTGTTATATGAAAGAACAGAGTTTTTATCCCAAGTTTATAACATAAGGCTTAAACACCATGTTCCAGTGGTTCCAAGTGTATACAATTTATAAATATACTCAGCATACTGTGCCTAGCAACAACCTGGACACATGAATATATGCAAATAATTGCCCCCCCTTCACAAATATTGTGCTGAAGAGAATTTAAATTTCAGTGTTGAAAAAGCATCAGAACTACTTGAACTGGTCTTCAAAAGCAGATAAATACTCCTCAAAAAATAAAAATAATGTTGCTGAGTCTGGATGACTGGGACACTCAAACCTAAGGTTTAAATTCCAAAAGACATATTTCTTTAAAATTTTTTTTATTAGTCATACAAGCAACTAACATGATTCCTGGATGACAGAGAAGTTCATACATTCATGAGATTTATACTTACTTAGTGTCAAAGGGTCTAGGTTTTGGCTAGGTTTTTCTTTCTCTTTTTGAAGGAGCCTCCCAGCTCAGTGAAGCACTTGGGCATTTAAGCCAGATCCTGAAGTCGAAGTTGGTGTCCGCAGTGTTTGGAGACATGCTTCAATTATCTGCTGAACCAGAAACTCTGGAGAAAGTGACTTTATAGGGGTCAGAAGAAATACAGAGGTGACACAGGGGCAGGACACAACCACTGCCAGCAGTCATATAACACTGAGAATGTGTGTGGCTGTATTCATGTCAGGCAACGCAATGAGAAGCTAAATGAGATGTTAAATGCCTCTCCTGCCCTTACATGCTGTAGAGGCATGTTGATAAGGAGCAGTATATTTTGCCACAACTTTCAGAGTGCTTGCTGTCGTGAACTCACTGCCTGCTCAGTGGCCGAGGAACTGCTGAACTCCCTACAGATAACTTCCAGCCTTGCTCCAGGCAGTTAATCAAAAATAATTTGGCAAAGTTCAACAAGTCGCTCTGTATCATTTAGAAGTGAACTACGTTAGAGAACACCACTACAAATGAAGAGATGTTAGGTGTTTGGGTTTCAGATTTTTTTCTTTTTTGTGTGTGTGCATTCTGATGAGGCAAGATTTTTTTCCCAAGTGAACACCTTTCATCACATTGTCCATATTATTTAAAATGAACAGGCAAAAGACTCCTCCTCAAGAGGCTATTCCACAGTCTAATAGATATGATCCTTCCATTTTTTAATAGTTGAGCTAATGTTTTCTTTTGGCTACTTCAAGCCAGTGCTGCTAGTCATGCCCCACACTGTCTCTTGGTGATTTTATGCTCTGAAAAGAATTAGAGTTTTATCATCCTCTTTCTTTCTCATTTAGCAGTGTTAAACATATTCAACCCCTATCGTCACTTTTTATGAATTGTCTTCAATCATTTCAGATGTTTTAATTTCACTTCACTGAATTTCCTCCCAAATGGTGTTTCTTAAGTCATTCTCTGTTTCTAGACTTCCTTTCACTACAAGTGCTGCCAAAATCCGTAACAGAGTCTATGAGCTGTGGCATAGCCCATGACCACTGCTTAAATACGTGTCCTCATTATGCTGCCTGTTTCTGTATTATTTATTGAGTGTTGTGATAAGGAAAAAAGGCACTGTGACACATGGAGCCTAATGCACAACTCCTTAAACAGGATCCTGAACTCCCACTTCTAGCATAGACATATTATTAACATGTGCACACTACAAAGACATTTTCATTTATCTCTTCCTTTTTGTACCATGCACTGGAGTCACAAAGAAGCACACTCTTTTCCTTTTCCTTGACATATGCATTTAAATGTCTTAGTCATCTGCCTTTCCTCATATACACTGGTGATAGATAGCTTTTCTTCAGTAAAGCTGTAAGCAGTACTGTACCTGAAAACAGCTGATGTGCTTCCAATGACAAGAGTTGCCCAAGTCTGAAGGTTCACCTCACCAAGAAGCTGGTCTCCGAAGGTGGCCTAATTTCCTAATTTCCACTCTCCTGAAGTGCTGTTCCGTGGGTGGCTGTCCACCATGGACCCTGTAGTGCTCTGGTTTTGGGAATAATCCCAAAGATTAAAAAGGCCTTCAACTTCATTTGCTAAGAGAGCTGCTATACTTTATGCTTGTAACTGCATTCATCAAACCTTAGGACAAAAAATACTTGTTTGTATCTTCAGTAAGCCTATAGTCCATTGAAAGGGACCATATCTAGAGAGACAAAAGTGCTGATTCCAAGCCAAAATCTGTTCTTCCTAGCAACATCTACTGAAAAATTAGCTTGGCATCCAGAGACCTCAGAGGCTTTCAGATTTAGACTGCAGCTGAGCAGAAGTGTTGAAGGCCAACGTTTTGGCCATAGGCTGTCCCCATTCCCTGCTGGATGTGGTGCAAAGCTGCTCAAATACTTCTGCTGTGATGGTGCAGGGAGTGATGCAGAGTAAGAAATCCACAGCTGGAGATGGCCTCTAGAGGGGTGACAGATGCCATTTAATCCTGATTAGTGTAGACATCAAAAAGTGTGAGTTTGAGGATGAAATTTCATAGGTCTTCAGTGTAGCTCTCTCAGTCCTCCTTATTTGTGTTATGGCAGCACTTAGGAGGCTCTTGGCATTTTTCATGAACAGAAAAAGAGATAATTTAGGCAGTGATCAAAACCCTGACTCTGAAGGTGCTGCAGGGCTCTGCAGTCTGACTGCCTCCCAGGCAGGGCTATATGTGCCAGCCAGGGATGCAGCAGCATGCCCTACATCCCTGTACAGGCAGGAGAGGGGTGGGAGGCACCTGCCATAATCAATGAAGCTGATTTAAGGGCAGCATAATAGTGGTGGTGTTTTGATGCAACACAATCACGAGTGCAAAGGAAGAAGGAAGGCAGCATTACTTAATGATAATATATGTTTAGTATAAGAGGTTAATATTTAAATAAACCCTAATGGCTTGGAATAATAAATAAGCCTTGGATATGGTCTCTGGACATGCAGTGGAGAGGCAGGAAAGGGAAAGCTTGAACTGCTGGTAACTGTACTTTTTCCTGCCCAAGCAGAAGCTATTACCCAATTTCTACAACTTCCCAGAGACTCAGCATAGTTAAGCCTTTGTGGCTATGGGTGCTGTTGTAGCTGAGACCCATCTGTTTCACCAGGGCTCCATAGCAGGAATGACTCTGCCCAAGCACAGTCTTGCTGCCGCTTTCCTTCAGGCTGTTGTATTAGCCATCCTTCCAATGCCTTGATCCTGTTTTTTCAAGCCTCCTGAAAACAGGCATCCCAGAGAGCTGAAACGGTTCAGTAGGTCAATACAATAGCAGGGCAAATACAGAGCCTCATGGGTGTTCTGAGCCTCTGACATGTGGCACTGCAACTACCAGCTGATCAAATAGCTGTATATCACTGGGGCAAGGAGCAGGGGAGGCAGCAGGCATCTTGTTACCATCCTCTTTTTGCAGCTTTTGGACTGACCCTCCCCATGACAGACCCAGAATTAGGGGGGTTGGAGAGCCCATAGGGCATGAGGGTCCATGCCTGTGGCTAGATATTCAGCCTTGCCCTTTGCAAATTGCACTGAAACCCTATTTTGACTTCTCCCTTTGTGGAGAGGCAGATCGAGTGGTAAGTGAAATGGGAAGCAGGAGGAGCAGCCTTCCATGACCTCTGCCAGTGCTGGGGATGGTGGTCTCCTCTTGGAGAGAGGGTCAGAGGGTGTCTGTTGAAACAGGACAGACTGTGAGGAATCTGTGGGACAAAGGCGATGGCATCAAGGGTCACTTTTTAGTGCTATAAAACGTGACATACAGGGAGACACAGGGAGACATGTCACTCATTGTGTTTGTGTCCTTGCCAGCTGGTGTCTTTTGGAAGGAACAGCTTGTCTGAATTAGCCATGGTCTTCACTGACAAGGCTTGGAATAGCCGGGCACTACAATAGACCTCCACTCACTTCAAAACACTTGGCAGGGAGAGTGCAGGTCTGTTCCAGCTGCAGGCTGGATGGCGAGGCAGGAGGAAGGATGGGACAGCAGCAAGACCCAGGGCTGGTGTCCCCAGTGTCTATGCTGAGGCCAACACACTCCTCACTGCACAGGTAGGGAACAACTCATCCTCCAGGCTGTGAGCAATAAGGGAAAGGGTAAGAAGATTTAGGGGAGAGGGGACAAAACACCTGCGAGAGCAGGAAAAGCTGTTTGATTGTAAAAGTAATATGAGGGTAAAAGAATTCTGCTGGAGAAGCAATTGTGCCCTATCTTTAGAGGGAAATGTTGAAAGGAAGTGGCTGAAACAGAGTGGTGTCGTTCATGCATTTGAAGCTAAGATAAAAAGACAGAGTTTCCTCATTACCTTCAGTATGCCCTTGTTCAGCACTTCCCCGTATTTACTGTAGGAAATACTTTTGGTATCTCAAATGCTGAGGTTATCTGACTGCAAACACTTATTTAATCATCTAAGTAACTTGCACCAAGAAAGAAAATAGGTAGTTTAAGTAATTTTGGTCACAGGATCCCTGAGGGGCTGCATTACATTTGCTGACATACTCAGTCCTGTGCATGTTTGCATCACTTACCCCTTTACTCATGACCCCAAGGACCACTGGGATTCACTGAAATCTCTCACTGTTCTGCTCACTTCCTTTTTGTGCTGTGAAGTTTTAATGAGTCACTTACTTTCAGGAGAGACCTAACCAACATTGTTTTTGAGTGTCTTCCACCTTCAGCCTTATCACACAGCCTTTGAAATACTGCCTTTTTTTCTCAAACCTCTTTACTACCAGGGCAAAAGGGCATGAGAAGTGCAGTAGCACCCAAGTGGCTCAGAAAGTTGCATCTTTAACAAAGTGTTTTAGGAAGTGCAGTTGGCTTTAACCTGTAGCTATCTGTGAAAACACAGACATGGAGTGTAAAATCCCTGCAAGCTGGAGACATTGGTCAGAGGAGGACACACAGGTGGCAACTCTGCACAGTGCATGTCTCCCAGGCAAACAGTTCACTGCCTGGAATGACTGCTGCAGCCATGACCAAAGAGTCTGGTGTAGAGGCTCTGGTGAGGGATAAGTGCAGCGTTGACAGACACCATTGTGGTAGGAATGTTTCCACTTGCGCCTCAGACACGGGTTGAAAATTCCTCTCTCTCTTTTCTTCAAACATGAGTGTAAAACAACCACCAGATTTCAGGACATAGCTAAATTATTCTGAGAAACGTCACCCCAGCATAGTGCTAATTGTAGCATTTGAAGTGTTCCTAATGACTCTAATAGGAGCATTGTTTGATCTTCACCATTTAATAAGTAGGAAAGAATCCTGCTCAGAGTTCTCTGCAGCAAGACAAGTTGTAATGTCTTGTACTTATTACAAATGTGTACAAAATGTCAATGGCACACCATATCCAGTAGAAAAAAAGGCAGTGAATCTCTCTGGTCTTACAGACAAATTGAGAAAAAAGTATTAATAAAAAAATTAATGATTGAACAGTGCTGTTAAATTTCTGCCTTTTATTTAAGAAAAAAAAAGCACAGAGCAGTAACAGTTTACAGTTCAGGAAGGACACAGTTTTCCCCTGTGCTGACAACCACTTATGCTCTATTTAACATGTGGAATCTAAGTGATGCAGAAAGTACACTTGGCTAGGAATTGCTGTCTAAAGCCTCTGCAAAGGAAAATGCAAAAAATCGGTTTTCAGTAGGAAATTTCTTAATGTTCTCCAGAAATAATACTAATGTTTCTTAATATTCTCCTATTTTGCAATTAGACATCAAAGGAAAGCTTGTCATTTAAATTAAAATAGATCGATTGAGATCCTTTGAAACAAGCAGCATGATGCATATAATTAGTCATATTCCTGTTTATTTTAATCTCACGAAACTACTGCTGAAAGCCATTGTTAAGCACACAGTCTAGCATCGGAAAGACTCCTATTAACTTTCACAGTCTGTGGGATAGGCTCCAGCGCTTAACAGGTTGTATAGATGAAATAGCACTCATAATCTGCATTACATGCACTTGTCCACAGCTGGATCAGACAGGTTGTGTTTATTTTGCTTTATGTGGGTAAAAATGAGTGGCCTTTCCTGTGTGGGAGGTCAGAGTAGATATCTTAATTATGCCTCCCAGACTTGTGCGCTGTGCATTTACGGGCTAGTGAGGGTACAGACATGGGGTGGGGTAATTAGGGGACCTTTGTCAGAAAAGAGGTGTTAGTGAAGGCTATAGGCATGCAAAACACAGTCAGTTCTCTCCTGCTTTCTTCCCTAGCTTTCCAATAGGAAATCTTGAATCAGGGAGGCGTAATGATCAGCTGGGTTATTTATATCACCCGAGGCATACTTGCTTGTATAAGAGAGTGTTTGCACAAAGCAAATGTCACTTCAGATTGAGCAGCAACAGACTGTTTCAGAAAAGAGAGGCACAGCTCTAGAAGTGACACGTTTGGGGATGAATCCATGTGCTTGCTGCCAAAGGCTGTCTCAGCGCCTACCTGTCCGTCTTTCCTACTCCGGAGAAAGATATAAGCTCATGTCAGTGTTAAAGGCAGAGATGGAAATTCAGGGCCTTTATAGTTTAACCATCGCTATTTTGAGGTTCAGTTGCTTAACTTTTGTTGATATAAGAAGATCAATGGCAAAAATAGTTGTGAACAAACAAAACAGAAGAAGGGACAGTGCCTAAATAGTAAGCCGGGGTGTGGTAACTGGATGCAGATAAAGTAAAAAATGTCAGGAAATGCATAAGTTTTTCAAAAAGACTGTCTAACAAAGATATAGCTTAAAATATAATAACCTACCTTGCTATGATTGAATGTATCAGTTAAAAGCATCCCAGCTGCATTACTGAAACCCTTCAGACACCAGTTATAGCTGTTTCTATTTGACATTTAATTGATGTCAATTGTTCACACAACTCAGCGCTGGGTGTTTGATGTATGTGGAAAAACAAAGAAAACTATAGAATAGTCTGTTCGTTACTGACACTCCTACCCAAAGATGATAACAGAGGTTTTTTCCTAATACTTTGCCTTCCTTTCACCTTGTCACCTAACCAAGATCAACAGAACAAAGCAAAAATTAAAGGTAGTAAAAGGAAAATTTCTGTTATACCTAGTAAGACAATCTTAAACTCTCATGAAAGAAGTAAAACAGTATAAATATCAATGTATTTGCTCAGTCACTCACAATTACAGAAAGTGGCTCCTAAACACCCTTTGATATTTCTTAAAGTTCCTTTGTATTACAGTAGGAGCAGGAGACCAGAGCCCTGTTTTATTATCCTTGAAAAAATGGCAAAATAAAACAAATTCCCACCAAAACCCAGGGTAAATCTGTTTCTACTAAAATTTCTTCTAATACAAACCTCATACATGAGGCAACAGATGAATGCAGCATCAAGCTGCAGTGTATCAAAACAACTTCTTTGCAGAAATCACAATCCCTTTTAAGACAACTTAAGACAACATCTATACTCCTTACAGGCATATTGATTAACCAGTTGTCAACAGTGCATTCTATAGGATGGTTGCTCATTTAGGGATTTCTCCATCTACCACCACTTTAAAAATAAACGAATCTCAAAAGCTCACTCATTGTCCTATCTTTTTGACAAATTCTTCCACTCCAGATAGATTTTCAAAAAAACTATTACACCAAGTTCCCTGCATCTGTGAACTCCCAGAACATTGCAAGATGTTTATATCAACACCAGAATCAGGTTCTCCTGGAGTGTTTTTGACTGTAAAAATAATTAATTAATTCTGTGAATGTATTTTAAAATTAAATATCAGTCTAGCCAGTTTCCTACCAATCTCAGAGTAGAAATCTTTGAAACAGGAATGCTGCATGTAACATGCAGCAATTGTCCATTATTTCAACATGCCTTGTTCATCAAAGTCCTGAGATGGAATCTGCCATGGCTGGAGTCTCTGTTTCTGAGGCTGTTAATGATGGTAGCCCTGTGCTGAGGACAAGGACAAGTCATCACTTATTTGCTGTGACTTACCTGAGGCAGCAGGCAGTTTCTTAGTACTCGCCTGCAAGGATATGCATCAACCACACACTTACTGTGTATATGGTCAACTGTCTGTTTGGGATCCATGGGACAGATCTCTTTAAGTTGATTCTGACCTTTACTTCCCTTCCCAAGTGAGCACCTACCAAAACATAGGCTGGAGTGCTCCAGTTAGCCTATGGGCTTTGCACTGAGATGGATGTTCTGTATTGAGCTGTACTCAGCACATTCTCAGATAACCCAGCTAACTGCAAACAAGATCACTTTGTGATGCTGCCCTGCTACATGAAACCAGTGCTTGCAATCTCTGGGTGCCTTATCTGGATTTTTGCCATAGAGCTAGGATTTGAAGGCTATGGCTTTTCCAGGCATGAAATCTGGATGAAGTTGCTGTCTTTGAAAAGCCAAGATCATTCTTGTGCTTGGTGGCATGAGATACTTGGGTAAGTGTAGGGGGAGATAGCTTTAAATAATATCTTTGGCATGGAGTTGTTGAAGAAGTTCTTTTACCCCTTTCTGTCCACCCAAGCCACTGCAACAACACATTAGCACCTCAGGCACCTAATGCTGATTTCTCCAGCATAAAACCCAGAAGAAGGCTGCCAAGAGCAAGAGATATGCTGATTGCAACCTGGTTTCAATGTGCCATGAGAGTATATATATATATATATATATACATACACATATATATATATACCCTTAACAGCAGGACAAAGCAGACTTAAAGGTGCTGCTGGACCATGATTTCCTGCCCTGCACCTTGCACTCGAGTGGCCAGAGGCGGAAGGTACCTTTGCCTCTTTTTTCATGTCAAGCTCTCAGACAGGCTGGCATTTATTCCCCTTTGCTAGCTTAGGTACTGCAAAGCCAGAATATGTTCTCTTCTGTGAAGAGTTCCTTATCCTGAACAGACCTTTAGGCACTGTTGTAGTAAAAGCAGTTTTACTCTTTTTCTGTGCAGCAACGTGAATAAGGGGGGAGCAAATGCAGTGACTCCTTACTGAAGGAGGCTAGATGATGACTAGCAGTGACAGTCACGCCATGAACACATGCAAGAGATCAAGGGAATGATGCCTCTCTCCCATCTGGCTGAACTACTCTACATATGCATACATATATCTCATGTTAATTTTAGTATAAGCTGAAAGAAGGGGCTTGGAATACAGAAATTATACAAGTACACTTTGAGATTTGAACTGTGCTTATGCCTCCAAATGCCTATCCAACCCTAGGCTCAGCTTACCAGCTGCTTACCAACCTGTGGTTCAGGTTCCCATTTGGTGCCAGGATGGCTCTGCAAGAGCTGAGACTTGTTTTAAATGATGGTCCCTGCACAAAGAGAAGTCAAAACACGCAGCACAGTAGCCCAAAAACTGAGACTGTCTTTTGTATTTTCAGAGGGAGGAGTGGAAGTTGAAACAACTTACAACAAGAGGTGACTCAATGGGATTTTCAGAACTGGTCTGCATGGATGGGTGCAAACAGGTCCAAGTTCCTTTGCTCTGACTATGTCTGGTTCAGAAACTGTGGAGCTGTGCTGATGCTGTGCTTGAGTTAACTTGCCTTGTTGAGAAGCTAATAGAGTTGTGTGGCTTTCAAACCAAAGCTGGCTCATGGCCAAGCAGCCTTGAGCACAGGCAGAGTGAGCTCATGAGCTCATGTCTGCCTGCATCCACCCATGGAGACAGAGCGTAAAGGTTATGTTTAATATAACTGCAAGGATACTGTTCATAAGTATTCCAAGCCTCAGTGAGCATCACACTTGTGAACCAGGACTTTGGGTTTGTCTTAACCAGAAAGAATAACTGAAGTGTAGGATGTTGCAGGGAAGAACATGAGCTGAAGGCAATGGAGAAAAAGAGGACACTTGGATTTCTGAAGCACTTTGAAAACCTGGGGTAAACTCCTTTCTAAGTATGGCTTATTGGATGACAGTGCTACCTCAACAGAAGATACAATCTTGTTGAAGTTTTAAATGTTCTGAATTTTGCCAAAATGAACTCTAAATTAGTTACAGAATTGTTTTGTTTTCTTCCAGTATTTTATGCTTTTGTTTCTCAATTTTATGCCAATCTGAGAGTTCTAACTGGAGTTTCAAACATTTCAAAATTTGTCACTTAGGACTTTGTACAATCAATCTGGTTAGACAGAGTCTATTTATATACACTCAGAGAGCAATTTCAGTTTGCTATAGTTCTAACATGACAAAAAAGAAATTCAAAGGAATAATTGCTTTTCATATTAGATCAGCTTTAATAAAGCAGCCAAAGAACAAATTGGCATCTGTTTCCTGGAATTTTTTTTTTATTACTTAACCATAATCTTTTTTGAAATCATGAAGTGTCTCTCAAAATTCTGAACTGTGATTAGGTTGCGAAATCTGAATCCAATTAAAGAAGATCCTGTGCTTGAAGCATTCACTGCTGTCATGAAGCCACCAATCAGATTTCCAAAAAACGAATGCTTAAAAAAATGGTATGAATTTACTTGTGAATTTTCATGCAATTAGATTGAGTACAATACCTTGTAAATATAGAGATACTTCTTAAAACTTCTTTTAAGTGGGAAAATTATATTGATTTCAAAATGGAAAAACCAGTAAGGTTTTAATTTCATAATGACTTCTTCTTTAAAGTTCCGAAAGCATTAGTAAAGCAATAGCATTGACTCAGTTTGGGCATAGGTATCTAAAAAAATTGTCCTCTTACCAGGTAACAAGTGTCACACTACTCCTGTAGAGAATGACACCAAGATGCAAAGTTGGCTTAGGGGCATGCGGCTGCTGCCTCCATGAGAGATCTGAAACTCAGAGCAAACTGAAAAGTGTCAAGTCCTGGGTTCTAAGGGTTTCTGAGATGTTTTGTTCCAGATTAGGAGTCAATCAATTTTTATCACAAAGACTCCCCCAGACCTCCCTTGCTTTATGGTAGGTTTTCACCCTTGCTGTCATAATTCTTCTCTTAGTTGCTCAATATTAATATGTTTTTTCTGAACTCGTTAAATCTTTGAACATACAGTGAGGCCTTGAAAGGGGAAGTATCTGTAGTAAGTGTTTTCTAGAGACTCCAGTCTATTTGTATATTGTTTTTTAAAGTTCTTTCAGCTGTGATTTACACAGAAAGGGCAGGCAATGTAGCAATCATTCTGAACCATTAATTTTTTTGTTACCTCTGTCATGTCCACTATACATCTCTTAAAATTAAAGACTTTCATACTTCTCAAACTCACATCTTGGCCAGGCTGTCTTAATTTCTTTCCCCTCAGAAAAAAAACCCAAATTTTTTTTGATATGCTGAATAGAACAGGATGTTCAGAGTGAGTGCTTATGTTCTCAGAACAGGAGCATGTTTTCCTCATTGCATTATAGAAACACAGTATTTTATTCATTTACCAGACTGCAGTTGAGGACTGATCAGCGACACTGTTCCTATGAGCACTGGAACAGGTTTCCAACCTCTTCATCCTCCCGTGTTAACTAGATTTCATCAGAGCTAGTTGATTCTATTATGCAGTTAGTATTAAAATGAATACTTTATTCATTTATATGAAAAGAATGCAGTTCATTATAGGAATACTTTTACAACAAAGGATTCCAGTGACTTTTTGAAGTCAATGTCACAACTTTCAAAGGCTGGACTTGCCTGTGTTTGTGAGGCTTGTTTGAACAATAGTTAGCAAATATGGGACATTCTATTGTATACAAACATATATCAATACCTCCTTCAGGCAGATATAATGACCTTTATAGGTCATAACAAGCACCTTACATTTGCAGACATAAGATTCCACAGTAATAATAGCAGGTCTCCATTGTCTTTTTCTGGGTTAAGCCAGGATTTGGTCCTGGAAGTTGGAACAGGGCAAGAAGATGACAGATCGGCAACCTTTAAGAAGGTCTGTTCTTAACTACAGAGGGCATTTGGAGTTGCCTAAAAACATATGGCTCACTTGCAGAACATTCCTGGTTATACACTGGAGAACTAAATATGTTCCACATACATGGATAACCCCATTAGCATGAAAGAAGAGCAAACAGGCATGGATATGGATGAAACAGCTCCTAACTCCACTATTTCCTAGTCTTTTCAGTGAAAGGGAGACGCTTCTCTCAATATGACTAGAAAAATCATGCTTTTGTGCGTTGCTATAGTAGTCAAGCTCCCAACAGGCATCATGAAGAACTAAGAGCTAAGGGCTGACAATGTCCTTAAAGCCAGTCTCTGAAGATTAAGATTAGGCAGCAACTGCCTTTTATGGAAGACAAACAGTGCCTCTGGAAGTGTGTCACTTACTCTGGCACATCTTCTGCTCTGTGACTAGACAGCTCCTTGGATGCTCCGAGGAAGCCACCTTGCAGGCTGACCACTCTAGGAGTCAGAAGAAACACAGGCAGATGGCACAGCACTTCACAGAATCACAGAATCATTTAGGTTACAAGAGACTTCTAAGATCATTGAGTAAACCATTAACCAACTGGGCATTGCCATGTTCACCACTAAATCAGGTCTCCCAAGTGCCCCATCTACACATCTTTTAAATACCTCCAGGGTAGGTGACACAACCACTTCCCTGTACAGCCTGTTCCAATACTTGACAACCCTTTCAGTGAAGAAATTTTTACTAATATCCAACCTAAATCTTTCCAGGAGCAAGTTCAGGCCATTTCCTTTTGTTCCCTTTGATCAGGTCTGCTCAAGTGTGCTGCTTGCGTGTTGAGGGCTCACTCATCCTGCTGGTGGACTCTGTTGGAAAGCAACTTGACAGGTATGAAGATCTCTCTCCCATCATGAGTTTTATTGCTCAGATAGTTCTTTACTTGTTCTGATGCCTCTTGTATTTATTGTGCAGGTCCCTGGCCAGCTTAACCATGAGTACAGCCTCTGCAGCCCTTAGAGTGGATCTGTTGCTGGCCCAAGTATCTCCCAGTCAATCTGGAAGAAACTTTATATTCTGCCATATTCTTCAGCAGCTCTGAAAATATTTGAGATTACCAAGGAAAGATGATCCACAACCATGTTTTACCCAGTGAGGTAAGTTGGTCTAATTTAAAATTGTCTCTAGAGATTTTGTCCTTGTAATATCTGTTTTAGCTGTAAAGGAGATGTGACTGTGCTGCCATAGCTGTACCTGGGAAATAGTGGTCTTATTTGTTCAGAGCATAATGTCATATAGGATCCTGGAAAAGTGCATTTCAATGCTGAAAATATTTCTAGAAGAATATCTACACGTGCCTTCTGATCCCCAATCATAATTCACTCATTAGTTCAACAGACGACCCAAATTAATGAGTATTTAGGCTAGTGATTTTAAAAAGGATATGGTTCCAGGGGACTAACAGAATGAAATCAAGGGGTTTATGAGCAACTTTATTTTCCTCCATGCTGTTGAAGAAAAGCTTGCAACTGCACTCTTGAATAGTGAAGAGCTACATGGGAAGTGACATGTTGCTCTTGGTTTTCTCTCTAGATGAAGGAGTCAGCTGTTATTTTATAACTGCCACCCATCCAACCAAGTATCAATACTACACGGTAACACTTAGAGAAAAGCTGTTGTCAGCCTGTGGCATCACAAACATTGAATTTTGTACCTAATTTCTAGTTGAAAAAAGCATGAGGCATGACTGGTAACAAAGTGGGGAGATACCACATTACTAGTCATATGATTAAGCTCCTGAGCTTCCAAAGTTATTTTCAGCAGGAACTCTGGAATTAAAAAAGCTGAAATGAAGAATACGCCCCAGCAATCATCAGACAGCTGCAGAATATAAGACCACTTTAGGACTAAAATCCAATAAATGCCTTTATGGAGTGTGGTCAAAAGCGACAGCAGACAAGAAATGGACAGCAGGGGAAGAAGTGTGATCTTGAAAGGAATGGTCAGAACAGTTCAGCAGACACTCAAAGGGAATAAGTAGTCTGAGACTATAGGGATAGTACTATAAAATCATACAAAAATCAGTATTGGGTCAGATCAGATGTCTGGGTCTCCTATGTGGCCAATGATAGTCATGAACACAGGTAAGCAGATTACGAGCTTCTGCAGTTTCCCCCCAACTATCCTTCAGTCTGCAGCTATCCTCATCTGAGGGACTTACCCAGTTTGACTCTCAGCACCCTCCCAAGCTGTTCATGCAACCAATTCACAGGAACCAGGCGAGCTGGTCCACTAAAGAGGCATTTTCTCCTTAATTCTTCCTTAGCAATTATTTTCCTGTCTTCATTTATTATCACAGGTATTGTTTAAAGTTAAGTTTAATTTATAATGTCATGTTTTGCTCTGGGTTTTGTGTATGTACATAATGTCTACACCAACTGGTAGATATGCATACACACTTATGGATATGAATATATGTATGAAGTAACTAAAGATGCCATTGAATAAAGTCCCTTGAACAGCCTATTACTAAGTTAAAAGAAAAAAAAAGCAGAAGAACAAAACCAAATAATATTCAAGTCAAGACTCAAACTAAACAGAGCCAAAGATGTCAGAATTTGAAATCTTATCCTGAACACATGCTGCTCTGAGAGTATATACAGCTGGGGAGACTCAAAGAATGCCAACTAAAATTATTTCTATTTGTGTAATGCAATATTGAATACATTTACATTACAGATGATTGCTATTATTACAGAATGCAAGTAATCATGTTAAGTTCAATAACATCCAATATCACAGTCCTGTATAAGGGAGGATTTTAATCTTGTTAGGAGGGTGAATTCATTGATTTTCCAGGTTTTCTTGCCACTATTAAGAAAACAAAGTTTTATAAGACTCTCAGCATATCCTTTTTCTTACACTGATTTGCTCTTTTCTATAAACCAGGAAGACGTGAAACATTTTTAAAACCCTTTCTGTTCATATTCCCATTGATGAATAAAAAAATCAGCTTTTTGGCTGAAATTTACTGGCATGAAGCAAAGGAACATAGCTCATCTCACTTCTTTAGATGCATACTTCAGTTCAAAGCATCTCTTTCCTGAGTGAATTCAACAAGTTTACAAAGTAATGAAGCATTTGTGTTCAAAGTCTCTTCTCTGAGGAATACCATGTCTCTAAGAGTACTTGATAGCATTTGGAAGAAGTATAATTTCAATGAGCCATATTTCAGCAAAGTTATCTGGCAGAAAGGGATCAATGTGGCCAGAAAATATCATCAGGAGATAAAACCAGCATATTATCTGTGGGTTCATATATACTGATGTGTCAGAGAAATCTCTGTTACAGTATAAAATACCTATGAATAATATGCAGTGCCTCTTTCCAGAAGGCATGTTTAACCAAGTGAAACCAATTAGAAGATATATTAAAAATGCAATATTCTTCATGGACAAGTTAAAATTTTGTGGCATATCTGGTCACTGATTAAATTTTCTTCTAAAGGGTGTTGTGTAAGCAGTAAATGGGGCCATTTTCAACCCTGGGAGAATCAATGCCAACCTCATATTAAAAAAGAAGAGCAGGTGAAGAAAGAGTTGCAGAGATCAGCTGAGAAAGGCTTACTAGTACTAAAGAAAGAAAGGTTCATTTATAATGCATGAAGCCCCTTGGCCCTCATTAAAGGATAAGTATGCTGTCTTGGAC
>VZRE01009249.1:0-25633 GCA_013396775.1 Cephalopterus ornatus
CTATGTTAACAAAGCCTTGCTTTGTGATCTGCTGCCCTTATCTGCTTCCTGATGGGGGTGGGGAGGCAGTGCTATCTAAAAATCTTACATTTAATCCAAACCAGTTCTTCACTATTGCTTGGTCACTGCATCATCCCATACCTGGGAAGAGCACAGGTGAGTGGGCTCACACAGGGAGTCAAAGACATGTGCTGAGTATATGGATGCACACCATTAATCTATTTCTTACTTTTGTTAATCATATTAGGCTCTAGCTGTAGCCTAACTGCATTTATGACAATGTAGAATCACAGAATCATTCAGGCTGGAAAAGTCCTTGCTATGTACTGATATTCCCAAGCAGGTTTTTCTCGGGACCAAACCAAGTTGAAGGTGCCCCTGAGCCTTGGCCGCTGTGTCGGTGTGTTTGTTTTAAAGCCCAGGCTCTTGCTCATCCCTTGCACTTTTTTTTTCTTTTGTAGTTCAAAACCCATTTCTTCACCTCTGATTGTCCAAGTTGGGCATGCAGAGACGCTCCAGCCCCTGCTTGCCCTGATGGGTTTCTTCAAAGATGAGGAGCCTCTCCTGGCCAACAATTTCGCCAGGCAAACGCACCGGAAATTCCGCAGCGGCCGGATCGTGCCTTACGCGGCCAACCTGGTGTTTGTGCTCTACCACTGCGACCACGTGAACGCATCCAGGGAGGAGTATCAGGTGCAGATGCTGCTGAATGAAAGACCCATGTCCTTCCATCACTCCAACAAAACCATCTCCACGTACGCCGACCTCAAGGACTACTACAGGGACATCCTGGAGAACTGCCACTTCAAAGAGGAGTGTGAACTGCCCAAAGTTAACGTCACTGCTGTGGATGAGCTCTGAGGGCGTTCTGCGAATTGATCTCGGTTCAGTTCGACAGGCCTTGTAAATGAGCACTTTGGATGATTTGCTGCTGCTGTGTTGACTTTCTGGACTTGCAGATTGGGTGGGTTGTCTCAGCTCAGTGTGCTGGTTCTCTGTTGCATAAGCAGAACTACAAAGACAAAATCTGTAACGGGGAAGTTGCTGAGCATTTGTAACAAATACGTGATGCAAGACGCAAGTCCCTGTGTGTTTAGATGTACAAATAAGCTAAGTTCATTGGTTAGTCCCTCTGTGAATGTGCCATAGATGGATTTAAGAGCTGGGGCAGCTTCTGTTTTATCAGAGCTGTGGGTGGTTGGACTGATTCAGTGTTGCTTTGCACTGCCTGTGTTGCTTGCTGTTGTTTTCCTGTGCCAGGCATGAAATACTTCAAACCTGTGAGCTTTTTTTTTACTCTTTTTTCCTGAACCTATAGAAGGGAGAGAGTATGCAGTCTTTCTTTACAGCTGCACAACCTCTGCCTGGACAACAGCACCATCTCTTTTTTGGGCATTTTAAAGCAGTAGGAGTTGCAGTGTTCCTGCATGCATTACCTGCCTGAAGATGGGTGAGGAGTTAGAAATCCTAAAGTCCTCACCGACCCATCCCACATACTGAGTTGGCCTCTGGGGTAGTAAATCATCTTTAAAAAGAAGGAGTAAAAATAGACAGAAAGAAGTGAGGGAGTGGGAAGTAGCCACTCTTCCTTTAAGTTGCTCTGGGAGATGCAGCATGCCTTCTCTAAAGTAATCTGGGGTGTCCTTTCCGTGTCACCCTCCATTTGTGGTGTTGAAGGTTTGTGCTGAGGCGTTTAGGTTAAGCCCTGCTACGGCTCTGAACAGCTTGGTCCTGTCTAGGTGCTGGCAGTCTTCCCAGCAGCTCTGGATGGAAGGGATCTCCGGATGTCTCCAGCCTCACGCTTGAAAAGGGATTGTTGCTAACCCTAAGTCCAGGCAGATTTTGGACTGTATAAAGATCTGGGTGAGACTTGACTTCTGCTGCCTGTAAGCCACCACATTTGGTGCCACTTACATAGGCCTTCTGTGTTTGATTTTCCACCATGGTTTTGAAGTGCAGCTGGCTTTAAAGAGATGAATTGTGTAGAAGGACTGGGGATCTTTTAAAGCAACTGCACTTCAAGTAGGTTCACTTATTGACTGCAAGCTGGGAAGAAGTATTTTAGAGCTCTGCAGCGTGGCAGAGAGAGGAAAACTGAAGATAACTGATGAGACATGTCTGAAATGCAGGAGGTCAGATAAAATTCCTTCATCACCTGGAAAGGAATGGCTGTGTTGCCCCGAAGCGAGGGTATGTATGGATTTATGGTGCTGGTAACTCCTGAAGTGTGTACTCTCACCCCACAGTGAGTGTTCCAGAGCTCAGCCTCTGAAGTAGAGGTGTGTTTTGCTGTGTTTCACCTCCTGGTGAGGAGGTGAAAGGTTGGAATAAGTGATTAACACAGCGTATCAGGAGCACTATAGGTTTATATTCCCTCATTTGTTGAGGGCTAAGTTCCTTTTGTAGGCTCGCCTTCCGAACTTGGAACTTAACTGCTGCAAAAACAGAAACAGAAAAGAGAAAGCCAAACTGGCTCAAAACTGAGGAGTTAAACTTACTGTGTGATTTTTTTTTTTTTTTTAATCTTTCTTGAGGACTTAGGCTTCGGTCACTTCTTTTTAATATGGCTCGTGGAAAAGCACTTCAGATTTACATACCTGTGAGTTAAGGAGCCATTGAACACCTGTTTCTTACTGTTGTTCTTGGAGTTAAGGGTTTTTCCCTACCTGGGCACGTAGAGCCCTGTTTCATTAGTTCACCAGTAGCTGCAGAGACCAAGAGATTGCTGAATATACTGGCTAAATCTGGTGGGTATTCCAGCATTAACACCCCAGGGAAACACTTGGCCTGTGTTGGCTCTGCAGCTCCTTCTGAACCTGGTGAAATGGTTGGGGAGGAGTTCAGTGCTGCAAAGAACGTAGGGGATAATAGGATAATTGTCAGGCCCTGCATCTGACTTTACTGCTCTATAAGCTTTGCATGTCTCCTTTTTCACATGATCCTGCCTTGAGACCGAGTCAACCGATGGTAATTGCTGTGACTGATGCTGGTTAGGGACTCGGTTGCAACACTTGAAGCGAGCTACAAAGAAATGAACCTTTGTTTAAAGGCAGTTGAGTTTAGAAACAGCAGATACCGGAGTGAGAAAATCCACCTCTGAACAAATATTTTTTTTTTTTTCTGTGAGTCAGTCACCCTGTGATGATTCATGGACAGAAGGGATGAAAGCCTGACTATGGGAGATGAATGGAGGATTCTGTTGTCAGTTCAGCAAGGCTGATTTTAAGGCACCATATTTGTTAAAAGATACATCCTTCTTCCTTGTGGAGGGACAAGTACATTGCACTTGACTGCTTTTCTGACCGTGTGCCAGATGAGGTGGAGGAACCAAAAAATCCCTTCTGGAGTGGAGTATCCTGTGTTCTGCATTAGCAGGTTGATGGTATGCTTCAGTTCTGTGCAAAGGATGGTTCCTGAGGGGCTGTTCCCTGTTTTACGTTGGAGTGCAGGTCCGTCACAACTCCAGCCAAGCAGATCTGGCTTCAGTGGTGTCAGCAATTAACTGGAAAGGGAAACCTGCTGCCTGGGCTCTCATCTGGGTTTAGAGGATGCTCTGACTCACCCCTTTGGCACAATTAAGAGGCTCAGTGTGGAAACTTTGCACCATTAGAAGTGTTGGGACATGTAAATACTGCGGGCACTTGATCTGATTCTTACCACTGGGGAGGTGACTTTGCTCTGACCCTTTTATCTGGCAAACACAGACACTTGTTTAGGTACTGAAATGGATTAAAATACTCCTATCAAGCTGGGCACGAGCTCAGTGTGAGCAGTGCTTGAAGAGGCTGCCACATCTCCTGGCATTGCACATTCCCGCATCCTACAAGGAAAAAGAATGCTTTCTCCTCCTTCACCTTGCCTCGGGATGCCTCATCTCAGTCTTCCATCAAGGACTCTTTGCAACATTTCTCAAACTGGAAGCTTTCACTGATGGAAAATACTGACAGTGTTCTTGGCTGCTGGCCTTAAATATGTGTGAAATGTGTTTTAATTTGTTAAATGTCTAATCTATCTGGCAAATCATTTTTTTTTCCCACCTAGAAGGTACTGCTGTCGAGCTGGCCAATGCCAATTTGTAATAATAATGACACTAACTGGATGAATTTTGAGAACTTACTGTGGATTTGTAGTGAAATAAAACTGCACCTTTCTTTCATCTCTGCTTGATCTTCAGTATCATGGCTGTGATCTGCTTCAAAATACACTTGGTGGGTTGATATTACTTGTGTTGGTGTCTCTGATTATTTTAAGTCTTCAGTGGTTAATAGAAAATGCCTTAATTGGGTTTTTACTCTCAGATTTTGAGGGAAGTATAAAGATTTAGTCTTGTTTCCAGGAACCCTGGTTTAAAAAAAACAGCAGCAGTTTGCTGACAAGGTTTTTGCAGATGCAGAAAGGATGTGGCGACTGAACAGCACCTCTGATCAAGTGCTTTTTCTGCATTTTCTGTGAAGATGTATTAGTCTGCAAGCTGGAAATAGAAAATAATTGAGGCTGTCTTTTTTAAAACAAAGAAACCTCCCCAAACTCTGTAGGAAAAGGAGTGAAATGCCTCAAAAGTTAAGACCCCAAAACTTTGTAGAACCTTCAGGGGAAGGAACACAATCACTGCCACCCCTCTCCCCTCCTCTATTTTTCAGGTGTATAATACATTAAATAGTCATTTTGTTAGTTGCCTAACTTTTCAAAAGGAGGAGTTGGTGTTGTCAGATGTTATTTGCAGTTGCTGGTGTGGCAGGAATAATGGTTCATCTTTAAAGTGTTAAATTCTTGCTTGCATGGGATTTAATTTATAGACTGTTTCTCCTGACCCCATGGACTGAAGGTCTTGTGTCCCCCACTGCCTCTGCAAGGTGGACAGGGAGGACGAGGAGAGGAGGAGAATCCTACCCAAATGCCAATACTTTGTGCTCACCAAAGCCCTGTGAGCCAGGGGACATCCAGATTTTTAGGAAGGCTCTTTCTTCCCACCCTTCCTCCTCCTATGGATTTGCTGTCTTGAGGCCACCTGCCCTTTCCTCACCTGTGTCACCGTGTGATGGTGAGGCCACACTTGGCTTTGTGTGTCCTGGGTTTCTTGGGTTTAAAAGCCCTGCCTCCAACTCCCTTGTATCCAGTTCAGCTGCAGAGTGCTGTTTGTCTGCCTGATTCCTCAGGATTTGGGGTCCAGTAAGTAGAAAGCTATTTCTAAATTGCTTTGTTTCTCCTGTTGGTAATGTTTTTGGAGAGGGGTCCCAGCTTACTTCAATACCTTAAAGAGTTATTTTTACGTAAAATCAAGACAGGGGAGGTTCAGTCTGACACCATACGGAGTTTATGGTGGTGGATTCAATCACGTATTTATTTTAACAATCCTTCTGAGAAAGGGTTTAAAGGGAGCATTGTTTTTCTGACATTGTTGAAAGGTTTGAGCACACCTCTTACTGTGTTCAGTTAACAGAAGCAAATCCCTGCTCTTCAGGCAAGGGATTATTATTGAAGGACTAGTATGGAAGGAGCTGAATTCCTTATTTATTCAGGGGTCAGAAAAGCTCTGCGGACTTTTCCACACCAATAACCTGTAGCTCTTAAATGGCTCTGGATATGATAACAAGTCTTGAACCTGTTACAGAAATGGAAGGTGCCCAGCTGATCCCAGGAAGCACTCCAGAAAGAGGAACCAGGTTGGATCAGGCTGAAGGTCCTGTAGCCTGGTGACCTCTGGATTTTGGTAGGATGTGATGCCTGAGCAGACACGTAGGGATGGAGCAAATATTTCCCGTATGCTCCTGACTGTGGCCATGGGGTCTTTTTGAGGTAAGGAAAATGGATTTGAGTTTAGCTTTATATATTTCTCATAAGGAATTTTTCTTCTGCACAGCTCTTCTGGTGCTCTCCTAACCCAAAGCTGTGATCCTGCCCCTCTCAGGGGAGACCCCCTCTGCAGAGCTGCCTCCAGCCCTGGGAACAGCACAGCAAGGACATGGAGCTGCTGGAGAGAGCCCAGAGGAGGCACCAAGAGGATCAGAGGGCTGGAGCAGCTCTGCTGGGAGGAAAGGCTGGGAGAGCTGGGATTGTTCAGCCTGGAGAAGGAGGAGCTTTGGGATGACCGAATTGTGGCCTTCCAGGGCCTGAAGGGGCTGACAAGAAACATGGAGAGAGACTGTTTCCAAGGGTCTGGAGTGCCAGGACAAGGGGGAATGGCTTCCCACTGCCAGAGGGCAGGGTTAGATGGGATATATTAGGATGAAATTGTTCCTTGTGAGGGTGAGGAGGCCCTGGCACAGGGAAGCTGTGGCTGCCCCTGGATCCCTGAAGGTGTCCAAGGACATGTTGGACAGGGCTTGGAGCAACCTGGGCTAGTGGAAGGTGTCCCTGCCCATGGCAGGGGGTAGAACTGGATGATCTCTTAGCTCCTTCCCAACTCAAACCAATCTATGATTCTATGATTTGCTTTGCAATGGGATGTGGATGCTGGAGCTCAGCTGTAGCTTTGGGAAAGTCCAGCTCCTTCCATTTGAGCCTCCTGCTAGGCTGGAATTTCAGCCACATTTTTAGGAGCTGTGATTTTTTTAGAACAGTCATAGCTTCCAGCATACTCAATTTGCAGAGTTGATTACCACATGCAAATGGTGAAGCTAAAGCTTGGCACATGTTCTGGAGCAGTTCTTGTGATCCAGATCTCGTTTCAGTGTTGTGTTTTCCCTAACACCAGTGATCCATCTGATTCCTTGGAGCACTTCTCTTGAGAGAGGAGTTAAACGCTCCATCTCTTTGCATCCCACCTGTGCTACTTGGGACTTGTGGGTTTTTTTTTTTTTCCCCCAGATGGGAGTGGCTCATCTTGCTTATTTGTTCCTTGTGCTGAAATCACTCTGTTCTTCTCATTGTTATCATTGCTACCTTAATTTTTGTTATCATTGCTACCTTAATTTTTGGTTTGGTGTTAACCCATGCCTGTAAAAACTTTTCCCGGGCCAGACTTGCACACATTGCTCAAGGTGAGGCTTCACTGTCAGCTTGAAAAGGGGTGAAATGGTAATTCTTGTGAGATTTTTCTATGTTTTTATTTCACACTTCCCCCACACCAAATAGCATCCCAAAAAAAACCTCTGTCCTCCATGTATAATTTATTCCTTCTTCTTGCTATTAGAGGCTATTTACTGCTCTCTGAGGATTTGGGTTATGTAAAAATACCTGTACAAATTAGAACAGCTTTTTATCCTGATGTTTACAAACCTATGATATCCTGTATTTTTTAACTGCGGTATTTTGAAAGGAATAATTGGTTCTTTAAAATAAACAGACAAGGGATGAACGGTTAGAGGGAATATTTTCAAACCATCAGATGGTTCTGGCCGAAGCACAGGGAGGTGGCTCTTAATCCTCTCTGATCAAATCTTTGCTTGATCAGCCCAGGACACAGGTGGCTTTCTGGGCTGCCAGCACACATGGCCAGGTCATGTCCAGCCTCTCACCCACCCAAGCCTCGAAGCTCTAGTTCCTGGTGTACCTGCCAAAAAGAGAGCTTTGGAAACCTTTGTGGTTTGATTTTTCAGCCTGCAACTTTATGCTTGGCCTCTGTCTCCCCAGTTCTGTGTTTGGACATACAGTCCTTGACCTGCCTGATCCCTTTGGAGATGCCACTTGCCCCTGATTTCAGTCTTTGCTTTGCCAGATCTGATAAGTCAGTCCCTCTTCATCTCTCCTCCTCACCTGACTTATTTCTCCTGTGTACTGGCTCTTGTTGCACTTCAGTTCTTTTTGAACTTAAATGCCCACAATTGTACTCCAGTTTTCCAGATGAGGTCCTGCTGGCAGGGAGACTTCCCCACCTTCCCTCTTGGGAAGGTTAATCATTATGCAAGTGGGGGTTTTTGTGTTCAGTTGGTTGGCTGTTTTCTGTGGCACTGGGAAGGTTCTGTGCTCTGGCTCCCATCTTCTGCCACAGAACCTTTTCATCAGGCGTCACAGGTCATTTCTTGCACATTGATCTGTGTAGAACAAAGTTTTCTTCTAATATAAAGACTATTACTAATTATAACTCTGCATGTCTGCTGCCCTCATGATCCAGTCCCTGGTGCCCTGGGGCCTTGTGCTTCCAGCCCTCTCAAGCATGAAGCATATGCAAAGCCCTGCTGTTACTTGGCTTTGCAGGAAAGCCTTTGGGACTCAGATTTTATTTCACATAACCCAGAACTGAGAGGGCCGTTCCTCAGCCCTCACAGGCCTTGGTGTGGCAAAGAACAGCATGTCTTTCCTCTGCAGGGAATTTAGGCTCTGCCCTGAACCCACCAGCCTGGATGTCTGGGTTTACAGGGATTGATTATCCCTGGGGATAATCAGAAGGTTCTTCCTTTGCCTTTCTTCTTCTGGGTTTGAGGTCGGATGAGATGGATTCTCCAGTGTTGCCCTACAGCTCTCCAGTCTATCTCCAAGCCTTCCATGTGGAACTGGTGACAAATGTGATTCCCAGCATGCCATGGCCTGGCTGTCCTGTGTCCGTGTCCCTGGTCAGGCAGGTAAGAGGTGATACATCAAACAGGTTCTTGATAGGTTCAAGTTCTTTTTTTTTTTTTTCTTTTTCCCCAGAAGGTTCTGCTGCTCCAAACCAGTTTTTGGCATGGGGCTGGAGTTGGGTGCCAAAGCCAAATCTGGGGGTGTTGCTTTGAGCCTCAGGCTTCCAGCTGGATGAGGAAACAACAGGGAACAGCAGAGGCTCACGTGACCTGCTTCTTAAAGCTTGCAGCCTGCAGAGCAGAGACCTGGAGACAGCTCTCAGGGTAAATGAGGAATTGCTTCCATCCTGGGTGGCCATAGAGAGCTTTCAGGTGGTTTTTAACTATCATGGTTAATGGGCCGCTTTGCCCAGAGAAGCTGTGGCTGCCCCATCCCTGGAAGTGTCCAAGGCCAGGTTGGACGGGGCTTGGAGCAACCTGGGATGGTGGGAGGTGTCCCTGCCCACAGCAGGGGGTGGAATGAGATGATTTTTAAGGTCCCTTCCAACCCAAACCCTTCTGGGATTCTGTGAAAATCAGTGTTTGGATAAAGTACCCAATGGGTCTCATAACTAGTAAATGACAACTTGAGTTTTAAAGCTTATCACCTCTAATTAAAGATGGCTTTTCTAGGAGAGTGGTAAAAAAGGCTTCTCTAGACTATTCTAAAAGTTGCTAATTAAAGTTCCTCAAACCTGGAAAAGTTTGCCTTCACGTGGTTTCCTGTAGGAACAGTCAGTAATCTGTGTGACAGATCCTGCTAGGAAATGGCACGGAGGGAGAAGTGCTAAAATCCAGCAGTGTATTGCAGATCCTAAATCCTGTGCAGGAGTGAAGACAGGTGAAAACAGAGGGGGACTGTGGAGTTGTTCACTGTGCTGGCTGGAGAAGTGCCTGGTGCAGGAGAGCTCCTGTCCCCAGCTGCCTGGAGTATGGAGACGCAGGGAGTGACGGCTGGGAGCTGCTGTCACACACAGCTGGGTGCTTTGTAAAAGGATTAGGATGAAGTTAAACTTCAAAATGTGATAGGAGCCGATTTTGCTACCTGCCTGTGTTTTTCTAGCTCCAATACTGCCCAGCCCTGGAGATGCTGGATTTTCCTTGGCCTTTCCTTAGCCTCTATTAATTCTCCTTCAGTCGTGACTGCTCTGGCAGCACTTTTGTCTGCAAAGATCCCAGAATGCCTATTTGATTCCTTTTTCTCTGTTAACCTGCTTTTGGAAGAAGACCTACATGGCTTTTGAGTTTCCAGTTTAGAGCAGCCTGTAGGGAAGTGGGTCTGAAAATTTCAGGAACTGAGATCTTTACTGTAAAGGGGCAGGGTAGGGATATGGGTCAAAGTCTGTGATAGGGGTAAGAAATCACAGGGCAAAGGCAGTGGACCTGTAGTAGATAATTACACTCAATAAATAAATAAATATCTTTACTGCAATATGATACAGCACAAAAATGATAAGGATCTTTGCTTTGCTTTCAAAGAAAGAGATTTGTAAAGTCAATACTCCTTTCCTTGTAGAGTGTGGTAGCCTTGGTAGGAGTATATTTTGCATATTTTCTATCTTGAAGCTGCGGTGTGAGGTCTGTCTGCAAACAGGAGCTGGGATTGCTCCGGCCTCAGCTGGGAAATCTCAAAGGTACTGGAGGTTTGTAAAGGCAGGCAAAGGAAATAAAGAGAAATAAGAACAAAGAGGTGAGTGAGGAAAATCAAAGACCCCTGTTAGCTTACAGATCTGGTGGGCACAAACTGATGCCCATCAAGTTCCACTTGAACATGAGGAAGAACTTCTTTCCTGAGCAGTGCCTCAGCATTTGAATAATGGCCCAGAGAGGGTGTGCAATCTGCCTTGCTGGGGATATTCCAGAAGTGTCTGGATGAAATCCTGCGCCATGTGCTCTGGGATGGCCTTTCTGGAGCAGGGAGGTGCGACCAGCTGTCCCACTGTGTCCCTGCCAGCCTATGATCCTGTGTTGAGCAGTGCTTGGAGGACAGGACACATGTTTGTACCCACTCCAAAAAGCAGCTGTGGGATCGTGCATTTTTCCTTATTACCATTTCCCTAATGATTATGTGGCTTTGCCTACATTCAGGCTGCTTGTGTGGGATACTATCCCAATGGCTGGCCTGGGAACCTTCAGAACTGTCAGGTACAGACCAGAGTGCGGGGTGTAGGAGGGCAAGATCCTCACAGTGGTGAGCGTTGGTGGCTGTGTCACTGGGGCATCAAAACCCACCCTGGCAATGCCACATCGGGCTCGTTTGCAGTGAGCTCTGCAGCACTAGGGGACCCGTGTAGGTGCAAAAGCTTGTTCCTGGCTTGGGCTCGTTTCTCCTATTGTGAAATCTTGGCAAACTGGTTTTGAGCTCAGTTTCTGGCTGGCTGTAGCAGTCCCCAACAGCAGTGGGAGTTGCCAGTGCTGGAGATTTCAGTGGCTGATTTGTTGACCCTTCTGGAGCTTGTGTTTCTCTCCAACAGCTTTTCTGAAAGTGAGGGATGATCCCACATGTTTGAGTTGTAGAACAAGGAAAGGAAAAAGTTTCCTGCTCTCATTAAAGTCCTAATTGCTTACGCCAGGAGGTAGTGCCCTTACCAACCTGTATCTCTGCTGCTTCCATTAATCTGTGCTTTGTTTTTTAGGTTATTTCTAATTTGTTATCTCGCCAGTGAGATTTTAGGGCTGCAGATCCAGACTTGACTTACACACCGAATTCAAAACTCTTTTTGTGAAAGGCCCTGGGTGAAAGGTGAGGTAGATAAGCTGGAACTGCTTGTTGGGGCAGTTCAGTATCGCTGTATCTCTGCAGGCCGATGCCGGAGCTATTACATGTGCTCATTGTGGAATATTTAGGTTTCAGAGGCACTGATCTTAATGCATTTGGGATTGCATGAGCAGAATTACACTCCTGGTGACTGGAGGATGCTCCTTTCCCTGGGGTGACAGCCTCCCCTGGGACTGCTGTCTGCATACGGCCAAAAGCTGCTGAGCCTGCATCTGTCTCAGGTGTTCCTCCACTCGTTTCCCCGTGGGCTCCCTCCTGAGAGCTGTCTTTAGGCTGTCTTTAGGGTGTCCTCTAGGATCTTAGCTGGCCAACCCCTGGAGAAGCACTGTGACAGGTGTGGATTGGGGGAGCGTGGAAGTGCAGGCACGTCGCTCTTCAGGTAGGAGAACAAACAAAGCCAGAGAATCTGACAAAAAGTGGTGCTGAAGATAACAACTGTGTCTCCATCACTTGGAAAAATAAGCAAGGTGCTGAACCTTCATCTGCAGGTTCCCCCGTTCTAGGAAAGCAGATAAACAAGAGCAGAGACTCTTGTCGTGGTAGTGGAGTAGTTTGAGTGCAGGGTGGATCTCTCATGTGGCCAGTATATCCCTGGAACAGGGGAAAGCTTGGCTTCCGTGGCACGCAGGAGAGCGTGGCCATCCTCCCTGCTTCCTCCACCCTTTGCTCCTGCTTTGCCAAATGGCAACAGGGAGCAGGCAGGGGCCATGGAGAGCATGGTGTCACTAGTAACTTTGCAGCTGGTCTCTGGGCTCCTTCTCCAGAGGTTTGATGCTAATTTGGGTGGTGCTTTTCCAGCAAGGTGATGCAATTCCTGCAAGGATTCCAGAGTACATAGCTGTGCAAAGTCAGGGACAATGACCTTCCCCTTTATAACTTCCATGGGAGAGAACACTGCAGGGGACACCCCTCTCCTTCCATGACACCTGCCCAAAGGCTGCAGCACCCGGGGGCTGACACCACAGAGGAAAAAGGATGTGTGGCCTGTTTTAATATCCACCCCTACCACCTTGGTGCTGATGAACTTGTTGGGCACGTTGAGGTGGGTGTTGAGGAAACCAGCGCTTGTGCCTGGCTTTGTAAACACTGGCACTTCGGGGTGCTTTCTAGGGTTCTGCTGGGACAGCAATTTTGATTAAGAAGGTGATTTGGAACAGGAAGATGGCTGTAGCAAAGGCCTCCCATGCAGCTGCTGGCTGGGCCTGTGGTGGAGTTACAGGCTTTGCTCTCTGGGTGTCCTGTTGGTGTAACAGGTTGCACAGTGGGCTCTTAGCTTTTTGGCAAGGGATTTATTGTCTCTCTGAGATCAGGGGGTCGGGGCAGTACAGACTTGCCAAGGAGGTGCTGAGTCCTCATGCACAAGGAACAGGTCTCCCATCCTGTAAGCATGGTGAGAATCCCCATAAATAAAAAAAATCCCTGGAATCATAGAATGGTTTGGGTTGGGAGGGAGCTAAGAGCTCATCCAGTTCTACTCCCTGCTGTGGGCAAGGACACCTTCCACTAGCCCAGGTTGCTTCAAGCCCAGTCCAACCTGGCCTTGGGCACTTGCAGGGATCCAGGGGCAGCCACAGCTTCTCTGGGCAGCCTGTGCCAGGGCCTCGCCAGCCTCACAGGGAAGAATTCCTTCCCAATATTCCATCTAACCCTGCCCTCTGGCAGTGGGAAGCCATTCCCCCTTGTCCTGGCCTTGGAAATAGTCTCTCATCATCTCTCCTGTTGGCCCCTTCTGGTCCTTTTGAAGGCTACAATTCGGTCACCCCAAAGCTTCTCCTCTCCAGGCTGAACAATCCCAGCTCTCCCAGCCTTTCCTCCCAGCAGAGCTGCTCCAGCCCTCTGATCCTCTCGGTGCCTCCTCTGGGCTCTCTCCAGCAGCTCCATGTCCTTGCTGTGCTGTTCCCAGGGCTGGAGGCAGCTCTGCAGGGGGGTCTCCCCTGAGGGGCAGAGGGGCAGAATCCCCCCCGCCCTGCTGGCCTTAGGTAACAGTGCTGCAAGTTGCCAAATCGTTCCTGAAGATGCTTTTTACCAAGCAAGGCGGCTGCTAAGTGCCCTCTTCTTTCCATCTGGAGAGGTTTTGCCCCCCTGCCTGCTCTGCTGGCGTGCTGCTGCTTCTCCTGGCTGTGTCAGCTGAAGTTCTTACACCTTGTTCAAGAGCCCGAGAAGTTCTTCCATGAAAACTGAGTGTAACTAATTTATGTCTCCTGAGGTAAGCAACTAGATTTTCTTCTTTTTTTTTTGGCTTCATTTCTGATTCTGTTTCATCAATTACTTCCTTGAAAAGCCTGCACAAACTAAAACGTGAGGCAATAGCCACATATATTTAGTTATTAGAGGTTTATGTTACAGAAGTTCATACAATTTTTTGCATTATGCTTGGGAAAAATAGGGGAGAAAACCCCCTTGATCTTTTGTACAGAAAATACTAATTGTTCCAATTCTTAGGCACATTGTGAGCAGTCAATTTAATTCCTAGAAGGGAAATAACTTTGAAGTTAGAAATGAGGAATGATGCAACAAATGGAGATAGTGTTGACTCATTTTCTGTCTGATAGATATCTAAGGGGAACATGGAGGTGTTACATGGTTTTGATGCTAATTTTTCTGTTACATAGTAACACAAGTTTTCTGTCTTTCCCCTGACCTTTCTAAGGCTTATTTTTAGTGAGAACTGCTTTTCCTTCCAAAGTGCCCTCATTGGAACCAGTTGTGTATCAGGCTGGAATGCTTTAGAGTGGTCTGTGGTTAGAGAGGCCCCTCTTTCTGACTTGTCCTCACAGACACCTTCTTGCTGCTTGTTGTTCTTCAGTAAATATATTTCCCCCCCTTGCTTTGGTCTGTTGGGCATGTTTTACTGAAGGTACACAGAGGCAAAGCGACACAGCAAGGCTGTAAAGATGTGAATTTAAAATTCATCCCACAGAAGCAGAATATTAAATGTTTTTATCCAACTAAACAAACAAAAAACCACCTTAAAAAAATACGCATTTTGATTCCTATAAGTAATTGACTCATCAGAGATTACTTTCATTCATTTAACTTGTCCTTCTCCTGGTGTCCTGCAGTGGATGAGATGTAGCCCGTGTCCTGCTCAGGCAATGTTTGTGGGAGGGTTCCTTGTGCCAGGACGTGCTTTTTCAATGCATATTGTGCTGGGGCTCATTTCCCTGTTCTTCCAACTTTGCTATATTGATTTTATGGCAGAAACTTGAATCTGCCCTTAATGGAAAAAAAAAAAAAACACACCAAAAAAACCCAACAAACAAGGTAAGGAAAAGCACGAAATGAGGGATAGTAAAAAGCGACCCTGGTATTATTTAGCTGAGCTAATCCCGAATGTAATGCCCTGGGTTTAACTGGAATTATACTGGGGATTAGTTCAGTTGATAGCTGATTGCACTCTAATAGCTGCCTGGTTCCAGGAGTTGGTTGCTGCTTGCCTCCTTCCAGCCCCATTCCTTCACTTCCATGTTTTCCCTTCTTCCATGGTACGGCCCTGGTCTTCCTCCAACAGGACCTCATTTGAGGAACCCCATTTATTCCACTGTCTCTCCTTTCACCTCTTCCCTGGGGTTTCCCACTTTCTGTTTTAAGGGTTCTTCGGGAGAACGAGCCTTCCCTTGGTGAGCTTTGCAAAATGCCACCACCCTTTTCCTCTTCCATCGAGTGCCTTCACCCAGGGCATCATGACTTTAAACTGCTGGAATGAAGGACAGAGAATGGAAGAGGAATGTGTTTATGGGGGAGGGACATGCACAGCTGGTGGTGGCTGTGTGCTGAACAGGTACAAGGAGCAGCCCAGAGTAGGTTCAGCATGTTGGACCTGTCTGATAGACATCTGAGAGCACTTGCTCTTCTGGGCACGATGAGAAGTGAGTTATCTCCTCCTAGAGGAGAGGCAGCACAGTGTGCACAGCCATTCTGATAGCCCTGGGCTGGATCCATGGACGGGTGGGTATGGATCAGGAGATAGTGGTCAGAGGACATGCACCGTGCTGGATCGGTCTGTGCATCCCCAGCTGCAGAATTACACTCCCATGGGGATCATTTCTTCCTCTGTCTCTGGCTCCCGGGCCATCCCAAGGATGTACCGTGGTTTCCCTCCACCAGCACATTGCCTGTCCTCTGGTTCAGCAGCATCCTGGGATCTGAGCTCTTCCAGTGCTGAAAAATGGCAGATTCGGGGCAAAGCTGTCAGGCGTGGTGTTTCTGCTCCCCTCGCCTGCCGAGCTTTGTGTGCTGGTAGACTCCTCTGTGCTTCTTTTTAACTTCCTTCGGCATTTTGGCCCAACGCTCGGGGACCATCCTCCAGCACTTATCGCTATCATCATCTTCCAGAGGTGACTTTTCGAGCCGTTTCGTGCGGGCTCTCGTTCCTCCTTCTCCCTCCTGGAGCCCGCACTGGTCGGAGCTGATTTCTAGGGCAGCTTTCCGTCGTCGCCCAGCCGCGCCGGCAGGGTTGGCCGCGCCGTGCCCGCCGTGCCTCGCCCCCGGCGGGTGGGTGACACGTCCCCCCCGGTGCCGGAGCGCCCTGCCCGCAGCCCCGGGGGGNGCCCAGGGCCGCGCTACGTGTCGCGGAGCCCTTATAGCCCCGGCCCGCCCGGCCCTCCGCGCCGCCCGCACCATGTCGAGCCGCGAGCAGACGGTAGGGACGCGCCGGGGGGATCCCTGCAGAGCTCCCTCTCTGTCCCGGAGCCCCCGGCGGAGGGACGCGGGAATCCCCGTGGGCATCCAGCGCCTCTGGACGTCCCGCGTGGGGAGGGACGGCAGGAGCATCCCCCGGGAGGGGGCGGGGGGGGGCTGAGGATGGGAGGACGCTCTCGGCACCGGGCAGGGGCGTGCCCCGTCCAGCCCCCGCGGGTTGGCCGCGCATCCCTCCGCCGGTAATCCCGCACCTGCCCCGCTTGTGCCCGAGCTGCCGGCTTCCATCCCCGCGGAGGTCCAACGTCGAGGCAGCGCCGAGGCTGAGCCTCGCTCGTTGGGTGGCTTTTTGGGCGTCCTGTGACCCGCTCCCACCCAGGGCAAAAAGATCCTGGCGAGCCACTCGTCACCACCGATGGGCACCCTGCAGAGCCGGTGCTTTTAAAAATATAACGCGCGCAGAGCAATGACAAATAAGCGTAGCCAGGGCAGAGTTCGGTTAGAAATCAAAATTGCAAATCGCAGCCAGAAGTCGCTTTCCGCTTGCCAGCTGCCCTCCCTTACTTCTTGGATTTGGGATGGGAGCCCCGGGTCCCTCCGGCTGCGCCATACGTTTTCCAGGTTTTAAATCAGAACCAGAAGAAATCTTGACGTAAGTCTTTCAGGCTGCTGTTGCCGGTTGGTTTTTATTTCTTTTTTTTTTTTTTACTTCATCATACGTTTCTGAGATGCATTTTGAGCACCCTGGTAATGTGTGCGGGTAGGAATGCGACCAAAACCACGCGGAACAAAGCGCGCCTGTGCAGCCGGGTGTTCTTGGGAACGCGAAAACCTGTGGTTTAGGGATTATTTCAGGGAGGGGAGGTGCAAGCTCCTTGAGCTGTGCATGGGAGTTCTGTTTATTGCTGTGTGACAGGAGGGAGGCATTACTGAACTTCCAGAATAATCCCTCTCCTTTGCCTCCACCCTGGGCTGCAAAAATGACCTTTATTAAGCAAGTTTGTGGCTGACCTTTGTACGGTCACTGTCAAAACATATCCTATCTGGGTGACAGTTGTGGGCGGATTTTCCTGTGCTTATCTGCCAGGTATCTGATGGACTGGGAAAAGGCGTGATTTCACCAATTACCAGAGGTTTTGGGAACGGTGATGAAATGGTGATGTCCCATTAGTGATCTCCCTTGTCAGTCCCGGGAAGATGTGTTGCACTGAGTGTGAAGGAAGTTCTCTCTCCTCACACAGCCTCAGCGGCTTCTCGGTTTCAGCCGTCTCCAGCTGATATCAAAGGCACGGGATGAAGGAATTTCCCTTTGATAGGGATCTTTTGATCAGCACGATTATTTGCATGTGCTCGTGGACGATTTCTCCTGACACTTTTTGTAGCTGCAGCCAAGGCAGTTCCATTAGAAAATGAAGATGGGGCATTCGATAATTTGTCCTATTAAGATGGGTGCAGAATTAGGGATTGCCCCCTTTTTAATCCCCATTCTTCATTCTCCCAGTTACACGAATCGTTATTACTCCTAAAAATCCTCGTTACTAATAAAATGTTAGTTTTACCAAGTTTTCATGGCGTGGGTGATGTGTTAATCTTTCTCCCACGGACCAGGTTTTTGTGAGGCTGGATGTTAGCAGCATTTTTCACTGGCTGAGAGTATGTCAGAGCTGGGATTTGCAGGTGATGTTGATCAGATGTCAGCTTTTGAAAGCAGTGCCACCTGTGGCAAGATGGACAGTTGTGTTATTTGACTGTGCTCCTCCTTTTGCAAATTGAATAGTTAGAAGCCCAGGATTTAAATCTGAAATTCAGCCTGAATGCCCTCTGGAGTATGAGGATGCTTTGATTGCGTTTATTAATAGAAGCTTCTGGTAGGGTACAGAGAAAAAAAACTTAATTTTTTTTGCTTCTAAATGTGTTGTCCTTAAAAATGAACACGGCTCTTTAATTCTGCCTTGTCTGAGGACCCAAAACTTGATGTGCAGGAATCTCTCTGGCTGGTTAGTGTGGAAACGCTTTCTGCTCTCTTTGTTTCTGATCACAGCGTTGCGAGAGGCATGAAGTCCTCTATGTACCAGGCAGTGTCCTCCTGTTCCCAGACCTCGCTGACAGAAAACATTTATAACTGCCCTGTTTCAGGACTGACTTTTGGGGGAGAAGAACGTTCTTTAACGATGACCTTAAAGACTTAATGTTCCTCACACAGCCCTCCTGTGTGCTCGGTGGCAAAATCCAGCTCTCGGGAGGGAAGGAGCTGCGGTGAGGAAGGTGGAGCTGTGGGACTGCCCTTGTTTATTGTGTGGGCTCCCGCACAGCGTGGCATTCAGGGCTGAGGGGTTCTTTTAGCTCTGTCCAAACAGCAGCCTGTTCTCCCTCCACCTGCGGCGTCCCTGGTATTTCCGCAGCTCGTCCCGTCCCGTCTCCGCGCCGGGCAGCGCTTCCAGGAGGATACAGATGGCGCAGTGTGCTCCAGGCAAGTTTGCCACGGAGCCCAAAGCCACAGGCACGGCCTGGGAAGGGCTGGCCCCTCGCTGGGGCGACTGCCTGCGTGGCTTTGTGTCCCCGTGGGTGCATGGAAAATGCAGCTCAATGCATCTCGTGGGACGGAGGAGTTTGGGAGTCCTGCCCCTGGCAGGGGAACGTCCTGAGTTTCTCTTGCAGCTGCTTAGGGCAGAATGAGAACCTGGTACTGAAACTGCCTTTTTCAGGGTGTCACAGCTTTGTCACCCACCCTTGTCACGGCATCTCCAGGAATCCAGCTGGAGTGCTGTGTGGCATCCCTCGCTTTCACCAGGATGCTGCTGCCGGAGCCTGATGGGTCACAAAGCTGTAACTTCTGCTTTTGTTTGTGTAGGGCTTATGGACAAATGGTGTGGGCTTATTTAAATTTATTTAAAGGCAAGGGAAAAAACCCACAAGCTCCGATGACAACCCTGAAGGAAGAGGCTTAGTTTCTTTGCCTAAAAAAACCTACTCTCCTGTTGAAAAAGCTGGAGCCACAGGGCAGAGTTCAAATGCACTGATAGCCCGGAGCAGTAGCATATGTACAGCTTCATCAATTAAATTGCTAAGCAATATAGAAGAAAAAGTTTTTAAAAAAACCCAGACCGTGTATTCTTTATTTCTCACACTTCCTCTTAACTATTGCCTGGAACACAAAGAGCAAAACACCTTTAAAGGTGTTTATTTTCCAAGCAGTTGTGAATAGCTCAGCTGTTCAATGACACTTGTCCAGGTGACAGTGCACTCTGATTTCAGGGAGTTAGTGTGGCTTGCTCCTGGTTGAATTACTCAAGAAAGCGTTTCTCACGTTTTATCCAGCGAGTCACAAGCCTCGTTCTTAAGAACAGCGTGATTTATTTTGTAGAATACAGTGCCTAACTCATTGCACCATGACAGTCAAAGGGGATTGTTTTCCTGCTGCTCATCACGTGCTTAGGATTTCTTGGTTTACATTCTGTTACTTGTTTTTCCTGTTTTTTATCTTTTTTTTTTTTTTTGAAGATCACGGAAAGGTGAGGTGATTAACTTTTGTTAACTGTAGCTCTCTCCACTTTTCTTCTCCCCATTCCTTTTGAAGCCCTTTGCTATTAACAAGTTCCCTTTCCAGTCTGTTGCCCACACCTTGCTGTTTCATTCACTTGGGCTGCCCCAAGACCCTGTTTAGTAACAACATTCTGCTCTGTTGGAGAATTTCAGGGAAGAAAATCCAGGAAACGTTGCAGGCTTCTACAGATGGATGCCTTTTTCTTTCCACAGCTGAGCCCTGCAGGGGTTGGGGGGGTTAAATAATCACCTTGGTGTGGTCCAGCCCCAGAAGGTGCAAGCTGGGGACTTTGGTGGACCTTCCTCAAGTGCAGGAGGGCTTGTCTGGTGTTCCCTGGCAGTGTCGTGGCAGCAGGAGCAGCAGGGTGTGTTTTCCAAGGAGCTGCGTGGACAGACCATCTGCCAGGACTGTAGAGGGACGTGCACATGGAAAAGTGGAAGGGTTTTTCTGCTGGGACGGATGGTTCCTGCCTGAACACCCCTTCCCTCTGAGGAGAGAGGCAGACAGGGCAGGCCTGATCCCTGCAGGTGAGCTTGGAGGTTAATCTTTTGCTTTCCCAGTAGGAGTAGTGGCTCTTTGGGATACCTCTTATCTCCCAGGGGTCACCAGCTGAGCTGCTGCTGCTGGTGGTTGCTGTGGTGGTGCCATCTGGGTTGGTGGCTTTGAGTCAGTATGTGCCTCCTGTCGTGCTCCTGGACTCCTGGACAAACACAGACTCCAGCCTCATCCTCTTTTCAGGATGAAGACACAGCCAGTTACAAATCCCTGTCGAAACCTGTGACACAGGGATAGGTTTCCATCCATGCCCTCCCTGGGCAGCCCCTACAAGAGCTTTGAGGCAAGATAAATGATGTTGAAGACCCCACACTACCCAGACACGTGCACTGCAGCTGCAGCTTAGATTTAGGCCACGGGGATTTTGTTTTTCTGGAGGGTTTTCAAGACAAACACTGGCATACTTGCCTTTTTTTTTTTTTTCTTTATTTTTACTGGGCTGATGTTGATCCTGGAGGGTGTCTCAAAATAGAAAAGACCTTGCTTATCTGAAACCAGGTGTTTTAGATAAACTTCCAGCTGTATGTGCCCCCCCCCAAAAGATAAGTGGCATGCAGGGCCTGTGTTAGTGCTGGTCATGATATACCCTGCCTTGAACTTGTACTTTGGTCACGTTGCTTGTACACTTTGGTATCTTAAAAAGTCCATTAAGAGGAAGGCTGTGGAGCTCAGATTTGCATTTATGAATTTACTGTTATCGTGAGCAGGGTGACTTAATGGTTATCTGTGATTGAGCTCTGAATCACAGCTGGGGGAAGTGAGAAGTAGTTCCTTAATGGTTTCACAGCTTAATAATTTCCAAGGCAAAAAATCTGCCCCGAGTGTATCATTAACAAAAGGAGGGATGCGAAAAGCCCGGTCGAGGCGTTCTGTGCCGGCCGTGCGTCACGAAATGGGATGTGGGAAGTTGGGATTTGCCTGTGGGGCTGGTAGTGTGCCTTGCTTGCCCTGCCTCCCATCCCTCACAGAGCGGTCCTTGCTCCTTTGCTTGCAGCTTGGCTCGGTTCCAGAGATATGTGTCAAAAGCTTTGTTTGCTGACTCGGCGCCAAAATGAGCTTGAGAAAGGAGTTGATTTATGTAGATTTGATTTGATTTTTTTCTTTTTTTTTTTTTTTTCCCCCTAGATGCAGCACGTGGTGGTTTGTTGGGATGAGCTTTTTTAGTGCACTGTTGGAAAACAGCCGCCCGTACCTACATTTCCAAGGCTTTTCTGACCTCGAGGTCTTCACGGCCTCTCTGGCAGAACAAAACGTTTTCTTCGATATCAAATTGGTTTTTTAGCTTCCTGTTGTGGTGCAAAAAAAGGGTGTCGGGCGGGAGGTCATTTTTCAGGCCTGCGCGGCCCTTCTGGTGGGAAGATCGTTAGGTTGTGCTGCCAGAGTGTGGGAAGAGAAGTGGTGGGGGGGAAACCCCCTTGTTTTAGAGGAGAGTTTTTTAGAGGGCTGCTGTGGGGGATCTGAAATGCGGGTTTGCCTCTGAGAATGATGTGGATGAGTCCCCATAACCATGGCTGGGGCAGCTCATCGCATCTGCCCTCACCTCTGTGAAGCTGGTCTGAGGCCATGGGGATGCATGTGAGGAATAGTGAGCTCTCAGAGGTGCAGCCCGAAGTCCAGGGGAGCTGCTCAAACCTGTGTCACTTTTATGTCTTAAATATTGTGTGGGATCTTGAGTCTTCATCTGCTGTTGGCCTCACTCTCTGCTGCTCTTCCATGGCTGTAAAACTGGGGATGATGCCACCCTTAGAGGGATACTGGGAGTTTTCATCAACTTCTGAGAGACCAGTGAACAATAATGTCCAAGGAAAAGGTGTAACTGCCCTTCAGCAAGCCTTGGAGTAGCGCGGAATGACAAAGATCTGTGCCTACATCTGTTTTAGGGAGGGATGATGGAAATGCCAGATAGCCACTCGTTCAGGAAGGGTACAACATTCTTGGTGCTGGCTTAGGCCAGGCTCTAGGTAACCCCCTGAGCACTCATGTAATTAAAAGCCTGTCTTGCAGCTCGTAGGGGTCAGATGCGCAGGGAGAGGGGGCAGGAAACCTTCATCCTGCCATCTCCGAACCTGAGTCCTCAACTTGGACATGTCTCCTGCAGCTCGTTGTGCAGGGTGGCACATCCAGTGGTGTGACAGCGAAAACAACCCTGTCTGCATCCAGTAGAAATTCCAAGGGGACTGAGGAGGTACTGAATGAGGGGGAGGTTTGTTTGGCTCTATCTGTTGATTCCAGTAGCAACCAAGAGTGGGAGCCAGGCAAGACTTTATGGCTGGGACACCACAGTTCATTGTCCCCCCTCCCCCTGATTTATGACCCCAGATACCAGAGGCCATGCCTTTCTTCCTTGATAACGTTTGATGAACTTTCCTTCCATGAATTCATCATAATGATTTTTTCCAGCCAAGTGAACTTTTGCACTCCCCGTTTAACCGTGTCCTCTGTGGTGGTTCTGGCTGAGCTTCCCTGCGCTCCTTCCTGCTGCTGCTTTTGCATTTTGCAAGCCTCAAAAGAATTGCTGAGGTGGAGAGAGGTCTCCTGCTGCCTGCTGGTGGCCACCCACCATGGCAGAGTCAAGCACATGGAGTTCAAGATCCCAGGTTCCAGACTGAGCATCCAACCTGGGGCAGTGACGTGTGAGACCCAGTCTGGGCTCGAGTCCAGCTCTTTCCTTTCATCAGGCTGCTGAAATGTCCTGTAGAGGAGAAGTGATGCAGGAAGATCAGTTCTCTTATAGAATCCTAGAATCACTGAGGTTGGAAAAGGCCTCTGAGATCCGAGTCCCCCCTGTGCCTGATCCCCACCTTGTCCCCAGCCCAGAGCACTGAGTGCCACGTCCAGTCCTTCCTTGGACACCTCCAGGGGTGAGAACTCCACCACCTCCCTGGGCAGCCCTTTCCAACATCTAATGAACCCTTCTGTGGAGAAATTCCTTCTGATGTCCAACCTGACCATCTCCAGATGCAGCTTGAAGCCTTTTCCTCTTGTCCTGTTGCTGGTTGCCTGGGAAAAAAGACCAATTTCCCCCTGGCTCCCCCCTCCTGTCAGGGAGTTGCAGAGCCAGAAGGTCCCCCCTGAGCCTCCTTTTCTCCAGGCTGAGCCCCACCAGCTCCCTCAGCTGCTCCTGCTGCTCCAGACTCTTCCCCAGCTTCATTGCCCTTCTCTGGGTTTGGAAATATATGTATTTTAAAACCCGATGAAGCTGCTTGAAATCTTGATCCCCTGTAGCTCCCATTGCTTATGAAACCATTAGAGCCTCTCTAAAGGTGCAGGATTTCTCTCCTGAGAGGGATATGTTGGGCACGTTAAAAATGGGCATCTTATCCCCATATCATTTAGAGCTGAGCTGGGTTCAACCTGTGCTAGCTCAGAGGGTGGAAGGAGATTCTGCGTTCTGACTGAGGCCCTCTGGACTCACGTGGCATTTCTGATCAGCAAAGCTTGTGCTTCTGGTTGTGTCTTACAGTTTAGCTCAGCTGATGGTCCCCTGGCACTGCACTCCGAGTTCTCTGTGCGTGGCCCTTGGAGCAGGAGTCCTGGCACGTTTTCAGGGATAGGGTGCCTGTCCTGCCACGGCAGGAGGTGGGACATGTGCAGCGGTGTATTTACTGTAGAGAACCACAAGCCAGCAATTAAATTCCTCAGTCTCATATTCGAGTGAAAAAAAATCGATTACCTGGAGATGCAACTCTCGCCTGAAAACCTCTTTGCTACCAATGTTCATGTGCAGTCAAAATCCATACCTTTGTCCTCCTTCCCTCTTGTCTGTGGAGTCTGAGGGACTGATCCTCAGTTTACCCTTCCCATAGCTGGTTATTTTTCTCCAGAAGAAGACAGGGAAGCGTGGCCATGTGTTCTGGGTGGGTTTTCCTGGCAGGGGAGCGCTGTTTTGGTGCAGCGTTTCCCAAGCAGATGCTGTTGCTCCATGCAGGGCGGCTCAGGGCTGTCGGTCACGGCTCTGTGCGCTGCCAGGCCCAGCTGGATTCGCCAACAGGCTGCACCATCTCTGGTTTTTAACTCATCACCTACCTTCTAATTCCCTAATTCCCTTCATTTTAGTTTTCTGGAAGGTTAAACAGACGTGCTTGATCACTTTCTGTGAGTGTTCAATCCCCCAACTGCTTTGTACTGTGCAAAAACATCATTTATGTTCCCCCTTTCTGCAAGATTTTGGCATTGAGGGTGGTCCCGCGGCCTTGGCACCATCCAGAGCAGCCTCGTGATAGACCCCAGCCATCAAAGCAAGGCAAAATGTCAAACCTATTGTTTGCAGAACGAGCAGGGTGCATTTGGGAGAGATCATCCAGCAGAACGGCTCCGAACATTAAAAATCGGGCAGCCACGGAGGGATTTCGTGTTTAAATTGTTGTTTTTGTCAGCGGCGGACGAGACGGCTTTGTTTGTCGAATATTTGTTGCCCCTGCAGCTGTCCCTTGGGATGCCAGGAATGAAGATGGGGAAGATTGTTTCTATAACAGCTGGCCTGGCCTTGCAAATTCATCCCGAAAATGCAGGAGCACAGGGATGACTCACTAGTTTTTCTGCGAGGAAATGAGAGTAGTGACATCATCTAATTCCGAGATAAGGGAACGCCTGAGCTGGGAGCCTTCAGAGGGGCAGATTTTAGTGCCCAGCCTGCTGATTTGGACTCACACAGAGTAGAAATCACTGCCTGATTTGCAAAGTGAGCCTGGAACGTGAGCCTAATTTTGTTGATTTTTTTTTTTTAAAATTTATTTCTTTATCTCTGTGCCGAGGCTGTATAAAACTTGATTGTGGCGATCCAAGCCGCGCAAATTCACGCCAAGAGAAAAATATTTGAGCAGCCATCAAAAAAACGAGGTCTTGCCAAGAGCTCAGAAATTCCTGTGGCTTAAGGAGAAAAAAAAAACACCCAAAAAACAAAAACCAAAACCACTTGAGCTGACAGCAGCTTGAAAATCCCGTGTGGCAGCGACTTTTGGCATCTCCAACCGTCTGTCTCCGAGCTGAAAGGCTGCTTGTTTCAGGGAACTGGGGTGTCCCTGCTGCTCTCCTGAAGGTCTCCTGTGTTACATTCCTGGCAGTGCCCAGGGGTTGAGGTGATGCCAAAAGGAACAGGCGTCAGAGGTGGCGGGTGCCGAGGAGCGAGCGAGGTCTGCTGGGATTTATTCCCAGTGCTGGATGAAAAAAGAGGAAGCCCAGTCCTGCATCCAGCCTGGGAATGGGAGTGCTGGCAACGCCTCAGCCTCGGCACGGTGTTTGGTGACACATCCCTGTGTGCTCAGCTCAGTCTGGAAGGAAAACACAACATTATTCCTGCTCATGTCCAGACGGTGGGAGAGGAGACATCCTGAGTGAAGGGAAGATGGATGGGAAGCAGGAAGGTGGATATCATGATGAGAACACCAGATTTTGGGAAGCAGGAAGGTGGGTGGCACAGTGGGAACACCAGATTTTGGGAAGCAGGAAGGTGGATGGCACAGTGGGAACGCCAGATTTTGGGAAGCAGAAAGGTGGGTGGCACAGTGGGAACACCAACATGGGAAGCAGGAAGGTGGATGGCACGGTGGGAACATCAGGTTTTGGGAAGCAGGAAGGTGGATGGCACAGTGGGAACACCAGATTTTGGGAAGCAGGAAGGTGGATGGCGCAGTGGGAACA
>VZRE01009249.1:25832-48218 GCA_013396775.1 Cephalopterus ornatus
TGGGAAGCAGGAAGGTGGATGGCACAGTGAGAACACCAGATTTTGGGAAGCAGGAAGGTGGATGGCACGGTGGGAACATCAGGTTTTGGGAAGCAGGAAGGTGGGTGGCACAGTGAGAACACCAGCATGAGAAGGAAGAAGGTGGATGGCATGGTGGGAACACCAGCATGGGAAGCAGGAAGGTGGGTGGCACGGTGGGAACACCAGGTTTTGGGAAGCGGGAAGGTGGGTGACATGGCAGAAGGTCCCACTTCCCCGTCCGGACCTGCATCCTGAGGTGTTAAGCAGGCAAAATTTCTAGGGTAACTCCATCTTGGTGGGGTTTTCCCCTGGGAAAGAATGGGGCTGATGGTGAAGCATTTACTGCCTTAGTCCATTAAATGAATATTTGGGAAAATCCATAGGTTTAGGGTTACAAGAGCTAAATGGAGACTTAAGAGCTGCTGAGGTTCTCCATCTTCAGTATGGCCATAATTAAATCTTTGTGTCCACAGACCAAAATCCCCTTTTTTCCTCTCTTCCTCCTTCTGAATATAATGATTTTGCTCTTCTTCGGCAAATGGCTCTTTTATAGAAGGTTTTCCCCTCATTGTTGGTGATGGATTACAGTACCACCCTTTTGCCAGAGCACCCAGTGAGAGTTGCCCTGGTAGAAGAAATTAATTTTTATGGAAAAAAAATCGATAAACTTAATTTTTATGCTTCAAATTCAACTGGTAGGACAAAAGATCTTTTAAACTTGGTGGTTTTTTTTCATCTGAGCCGGCAGGATTTGGGAGAGGATTTTTAACAATAAGTTAGATCCATCTCCAGAGGCTTAAGCGCGTGTTTTATTTCGAACTCATGGAGCCACAGAATCTCCTGAGCTGGAAGGGACACCCAAGGATCCTGGAGTCCAAACCCATGGCCCCAACAATCTCACTCTGTGCCTGTGCTTGATCATTTTATCACTTGAAAAGCCGATTTTACCATTTGCAAATAGGATCAGCTGAAAACCTTTGGAAAGCCTCTATTTTGATTTTGACCTTGTTTTTCCTTCCTGGAGACGTGTCCAGGCTGCAGGACCCAAACAGGGTGTGTATGAAGTGCTTGACTGGAAAGAAGTGAATCATATTCCTGGTGCAGTGAGCTAGCCCTATAAATAAAAGCGCAGCTGGGGGAGTCCTGACCCTCCCCTGGCTGGTGGGTCGGGGTTTCCCTGGGGCCGTGAGCGCTGCCAGCTTCCAGCTGGATGCTCGGAGGAGGAGTGAGCCGGACGTGTGACTAATGTGCCCTTAATAGCCCTTCTCCGCTGGCTTTGTTCTCGGGCTGATCCGTGTTTTCAGGAGGGAGTCCCTCTTCCCGAATGGGATGCTGCTGCAGCCTGCCACGAGCTGTGGCTCTTGGGCAGCTTCCAGCGCCCTGCCTGTGCCAGCTACAGCAGGCAGAGGTGCTCCTGTGGCGGCTCGGGGTAAGTTAAGGGCACGACGAGGACCTTGGGTTGGACCTCCTCGGCCGTCGCGGCTTTCTCATGACAAACCTTCTCCTTCTGCAGCATCACAGAGCGGCTGGAGAGCAGCCAGGCAGGAAGGGACCTGGGAGTCTGCAGTGACAGGAAGCTGAACAGGAGCCAGAGTGTGCCCAGGTGGCCAAGAGGGCCAAGGGATCCTGGCCTGGCTCAGGAACAGTGTGGCAGCAGGAGCAGGGCAGTGATCCTTGCCCTGGACTCGGCGCTGGTGAGGCCACCCCTCGAGTGCTGTGTCCAGCTCTGGGCCCCTCAGCTCAGGAAGGACATGGAGGGGCTGGAGCAGGGCCAGAGCAGAGCAACGAGGCTGGGGAAGGGACTGGAGCACAAGTGCTGTGAGGAGAGGCTGAGGGAGCTGGGGTTGTTGGGCCTGGAGAAGAGGAGGCTCAGGGGAGACCTCATCACTCTCTCCAGCTCCCTGACAGGAGGTTGTAGCTGGGGGGAGTTGGTTTCTTCTCCCAGGAACCATCAGTAGGACAAGAGGGCTCGGTCTTGAGCTGTGCCAGGGGAGGTTTGGGTTGGATATTAGGAAGAAATTCTTTATAGAGAGAGTGATCAGACAATTGGAATGGGCTGCCCAGGGATTCTCCCATGGATTCTTCATCCCTGGAGGTGTTTAAGGTGAGACTGGGTGTGGCATCAGTGCCATGGGCTGGGAACCACGGCGGGGTTGGATCAAGGGTTGGACTTAATGATCTCAGAGGTCTTTTCCAACCCAGCTGATTCTACGATTCTGTGATCAGAGAGCTCTGCCTTCTGTGGGTGGCTGAGCAAGGGATGGCCTGAGGATGTTGTGTGCACTTAGAGGGTGCGTTGGGTGTCCTGCTCAGCTCCTGTCTCTTCTCTTTATCTTCCTCTTGGCTGTGGCACGTGGCACTCACCCCCAGTGCTCACCCCGGCCCCATTCGTGATGCAGAGGCTGGTCAAAGAAGTGGGGATGTGGGGGCAGGAGCAGGTGCTGCCTAGGGAACAGAGTTTATAAATACTTGAATTTCTAGTGGAAGATGGCATAACCAACCATATAATTTGTTTTGATAACCCTAAACACAGAAGGGCAACAAAGGAGAGGCTGAGGGAGCTGGGGGGGCTCAGCCTGGAGAAAAGGAGGCTCGGGGGGGACCTTCTGATTCTGCAGCTCCCTGACAGGAGGGGGGAGCGGGGGGAGGATTGGGCTGTGCTCCCAGGGAACGGCCTCAAGTCACACCAGGGGAGGTTTAGATTGAATATTAGGAAATATTCTTGTAATGGAAAGCCTTGTAAAGCATTGGAAGGGGCTGTCCAGGGAAGCGGTGGAGTCACCATCCCTGGAAGTGTTCAAGAGAAACTGGGCACTTGAGGATGTGGTTTGGTGGTGCTGAGTTGGTGGTTGGACTTGATAATCTTAAACTTCTTTTCCAGCCTTAGCAGTTCTACAATTCTGTGACTGTAAATGTTATTTGTGCCACGAACATCAGCAGTGGCTGGGAGAGGTCCCCCAGACCTCGTGCTGTTGGCTGTCAGACGTGCTGTCAGGGAGCATCTTCTCCTCTCATCTCCTGTGAACAGTCACACACAACCTTCGTGGGCAAGGACAGCTGCTCCCTTCCAGGCCAAATACTTCAGGAAGAGCTGAGATCACTTTTTTGGACACTCAATTGAGCAGCAGTAGCTCTTGGAGCAGAGGACACTGATGTTTCCTGATTTCCAAGAAGACTCTCTTGTCTCAGAGCTCCCATCTCTTTATTCAGGAGGAGCACTAAGGAAAAACCTCCCGGCTCTGCCTGCAACCTGCTTTCACAAAGCAGGGGAGCATCTTGTCCCGTCAGGATCATTGATGAAAAGCTTGTTTGCTTTGCAAGCGAGGTGAGGAGGCACTTGACAGCTAGCTGAGCTAAACCTGGTCTTAAAGACCCGAGATCTTGGTGTCTCCCAGTTTGCCAGCCTCATGGAAGAGTTCAGTAGGAGGGAAGAAGAAAAGCAGAGTTCAGATTTGGTTTCTTGGTCCGCTGCAGCCTCAGTTACGAGGTTTGGAGTGATGTGTTTATGTTTTTATTTTTTCCCAATTTCCTAAGAATGAGCTAAGATAGGGTGGGCTGAGCACTGACATCATCCAGACAGGGCCAAACAGCAGATTTCCAAGGAAAGGAGAGAGCGTGGCAGTGTCCTCTTTAACCCTCTGTCTGGCAGAGGCTGCAATGCTCTTCTTTGGGGACTCTGCTGGGTCATTTATTGCCTTGTTTCAGGCTGAATTATAGGTAAGAAGTTCCTCTCCCAAACCACACTTCCTTGATGTAGACTATTCCAAGACATGCTGACCGGTGTCTCTAAACTGTCCCTGCTGTAGGGCCCAAAATCCGGGTGTAAGTGTTGTGATGATGATTGGATTAATTATTTAGACATGTTTGATTTATGATGGCAAGGTTAAAGCCCTGAGAATAAAATCAGTAGGGCAGCCCCGCATCTGATTAAGCCCCGTCCTTCCCTTCTCTCTGCCTCCCAACCATCTTGCAGGACATGCCCTTCCTAGATGAAATCTCTCCAGGATTTGCTCTCGGGCCATGGATGCTTATTTTCCCTGGTGCCTTCACTCCCTTCCGTCTTGTTTCAGCTCTGGCTTCCCAAGCCACATCCGGGCTGCTGGATTATGAAGTGGGAAGTCCATGTTTCCCACTGAACAGCCCGTTCCCAGCCAAGCAAAAGCCTCCAGCCCAGCCATCCGGTTGCTCGGGGTTAGGAAGAGTTTGCCAGGAAGGTTATGAACAGAGCAGAAAAATCTGAGGGTTTGGTACCACTTGGAGCTCCCGGCAGGAAGGAGAGGTCTGACGGTGTTGCTGAATTGCAAAAATGCCCTCAGTGATGCCTTCCCGAGCTCCCAAAAGATGCCAGCGTGCAAAATAGCAGCTCTGGGATGCACTCACAGGGCAGATTTATGGCACAGCAACGTGTACTCACAACAATCTTGGTACGTCAGCCCCGGAGGAATGTGTCAGATCCCGCACCTTCCCGAGGCACGCGCGGTATCGGGGCTCATCTCCTGCAGCTCAGAGCCAGCACATCAACGTTTTGCAAAGGCTGGAGTCCCTGCTGATGCAAAAGAGAGATTTGAAGCGTGCAGGTTCGTTTCTCCGCGCAGAAATGTCAGTCTTGGTCATTCATATCAGTCGTTTCGTCTCACTGCTGGAGCCTGAACCCCAGGGAGAGGTGAAAATTTAAACCATGGTGTTGCTGTCTCTCACCTTTGCAAGCTCAAAAAGTGTTCAAATTTTGGCAACCCCCCTGGCAAAAAAAATCTCGAAGAACAACAGAACAGAACAAACCACAAAAAACAGATCTTGAGCTACTTTTATTTTTTTATTCTGTAAGTCACAGGATGTGTAGTGTTCACTCGCTTTTTCAGGGGCAGGTCTAGAGGTGTTTTAAGTTTTTCATGGAATCACAGAATGGTCTGGGTTGGAAGGGACCTTAAAGCTCATCTTGTTCCACCCCCTGCCATGAGCAGGGACACTTTCCACTAATGTTCTGGAGTGGGGTGGCTGTTTGCAAATGGCAAATTTTTGGAGCTTTTTGCTAAAATTGAATTGGAAATGGGCACAAAATTCTGAGTATAGTTATAAATGGCTATGGTGGGAGATGGGTCTCTGCTGGGGTGCTGGTCTCTTGGAAAGATACTGATAAAACAGGTGAGGAAAGGAGGGCAGTTTTTTTCTCTGCTGTTACTCTTCCCTTAGACAAATGAGAGATGATCACTTCCCTGCTGTGACTTCACAGTTAGAAATATTTATATAATGAGCAGTAAATAATGGACAACCTCTTGTTGTCCTGATGATGCAAAATGGATAAACCTACAGTTGTGTGGAATCCAGCTGTGGGGAAAATATTAGAATCACAGACTGGTTTGGGTTGGAAGAGACCTTAAAGCTCATCCAGTCCCACCCCCTGCCATGGGCAGGGACACCTTCCACTAGACCAGGGTGCTCCAAGCCCCGTCCAACCTGACCTTGGATACTTCCAGGGATCCAGGAGCAGCCACAGCTTCTCTGGGCAACCTGTGCCAGGGCCTCCCCACCCTCATAGGGAACAATTCCTTCCCAGTATCCCACCTAACCCTGCTCTCTGGCAGCGGGAAGCCATTCCCCCTTGTCCTGTCACTCCAATTCCCGATGAACAGCCCCTTTCTGGCCTTCCCTATAGGTCCCTTCAGATCCTGGAAGGTGCTGTGAGGTCTCCACACAACCTTTGCTTCTCTAGTATATATTTTTCTTCAGGATATATTTATGTCCTTGTCCCCTCCTGCTACTTTCCATTGGATACCTCAGTTGGAAAAATGATCCTTGCCACGAATAAGGTCTTGCAGATACTTTATGTGCACAATTCCTTGTCGAGCTGCCGTTGCTGGAGCTGCAGGGCACAGACAGGCTGTTCCACCTGCACCCCGCAGAGAGGCCGAGGTGGGCAATATTAGGAAGCACCAAAATTCAGGCCTGTGGCTCAGCGTCGTGCCAGTCCCTTGTTTGCCCTGGGAAGTGCCCACAAACAGCTCAGGTGTTGTTCCCCCTGCCTCCCATCCCGGCGTGTTCCCAGCGTCGCTCGGCTCGGCGCTGCTGTGTCACCATCCCCTGCCCCAGTTATTAACAGCCAACTTCTGTTAAACACAGCAGGTGAACAAGCACCCGAAGTTGCCCTTGTTTTGCAAGCACAGTTAAAATCATAGGCGAGTCTGTCTGCGTTTTAAAACGTGGAAAAGGCAGGGAGTGTGTGTCTCTGTGCCCGGACTCCGTGTGCTCCCTCCCCTGCCCGCGGTCCCTTGGCACTGCTCGTGCAGCAGGGCATCAGCATCACCACCAGGAGCACTCTGGGCACAGGCAGAGAGCCTTCAACAGCTCACTCTGTGCTGCTGAGACACAGATCCAACTTACACCAAAGTTTGCTGCGTGGCTCATTAATTAATTTGCATTAATCCCAGTGGAGATTTTCTTTGTTGCTTCTCAGTACGAAAATGCTTTGCTTTGTTTTCCTCAGGGATCAACCAACGTGGTTTACCAAGCCCACCATGTGAGCAGGAGTAAGAGAGGACAAGTTGTGGGTACCAGAGGAGGATTTCGGGGCTGCACTGTTTGGCTGACAGGTATTTCCATCTGGGTGTGGGAGCGTGGCTTCCCCTGTGAAACTCCCTGCGTGAGCGTGGCTCGGGGGTGGCGACTTGGGATCTGCGGGAGACATCAGCGTTCCTTGTGAACTGGGAATTGCAAAACGTTCGCACGTGGTGAACACAGACACGCGGTGCTGGTGCAGCAAGTTGTTCTCCCTGGCAGCTGCTGCCCAGAACTGATGTTTTTATGAATTTCCCAGCTGTTATCAGGCTCCTTTGAACACGTCAGAGGCCCTCAGGGGGAGCACTTGTTGTTCCCGAGTGTGTAGCTGAGGAAGCCTTGGCTCAAACCCAGCCAGTCCTTGGCAGTGAAACGTGCCCAGGGCTGTCCAAAATGCGGATGTTTTCGTTCAGGGGCGGTGGGAAGTTTATTGGGACATGCAGGTTTGCTGTGTTTAAGGCAGCACGAGGCAGTCACCTTGTCTGGAGAATAAAAACTCCCAGCCAGTCGCACTGGAAGCGATCCCTTGCGTGTTGTTTTTGTTGCCCTTCTCCTCTGCTTTGAAATATAAACTCATTGTTTGGGGATTAGGGGCTGCTGGAAGTGATAGCTGCATTTCTCGTTTCTAATATTTAGACAACTCTGTCTTTTGCCACTTGTCGAGTTGTTCCTTTGTTTGTTAAATATTGGCATTTTCTTTGATAGAGGATGTTGAAGGATGTGCTTGGGAGGGTTTGTAAAGCCGTTTTGCCTTCCTGTCAGTTTAGTGGGTAGATGTTGGATTAAAAGACATTCCTGTTTTGTTCTCCTCTTCAACTTGGATTCAATTTCAAAAAACTTATCCAAGGGCATTTCCTTCTCTTTTGAATATCACTCAAAAATCTTGTGTCTGAAAGGTTTGAGCTTCTCTGGCTTGTTATTACTCTTTGAAATGTGCACCTGGAGAAGGAGTGTCTGTGGATGCAGAGGGGCCATTGCTGCTGGGGCCTGTCCCACCCCACACCGTTGCTCCAAGAACTTGGGTTCAGTCTGGAAGAGCAGTTGGCTCTCAGTGGGAACAGAAGGAGGAAGAGGGAGATGCTGAGAGACTTACAGGCAGCAGCACCCTTCCAAACTTCCCCTGCGTCCTGGTGCCTGTTTGTCCCACCACGGCCCAGCAGGAGGTGCTTTTGCAGCACTGCTGGGCTGAGCCCCTCCAGATTTTAGGATGTAGCAGCTTTTCTCATGGTAAGACAAGAGGGCACAGTCTTAAGCTGTGCCAGGGGAGGTTTAGGTTGGATATTAGGAAGAAATTCTTTACAGAGAGGGTAATCAGCCATGGGAATGGGCTGCCCAGGGAGGGGGTGGAGTCACCGTCCCTGGAGGTGTTTCAGGTGACGCTGGATGTGGCATCAGTGCCATGGGCTGGGAATCACAGCGGGGTTGGATCGAGGGTTGGACTCAACGATCTCAGAGGTCATTTCCAACCTGGCTGATTCTATGATTCTACGATTAATAAGAAAGGTTGACCCAGGTGTGCTAAAAAGACAAATCCAACTTCCCTTCCTCGTTCCTTCCTAAAGCAACTTCAGACAGAAGGAGTTTTGCTGCCGGTGTCCCAGGAGGTCTCTCGTTACACCCTCACTCTTTCGACCTCAGACCTGACCCTCGCTCCTCTGTCTCCAACAGGCCTTTCCGGAGCCGGCAAGACAACCATTGGCTTTGCCCTGGAGGAGTACTTGGTCTCCCATGGCATCCCTTGCTATTCCCTGGACGGCGACAATGTCCGGCACGGCTTGAACAAGAACCTGGGTTTCTCGGCGGCGGACCGCGAGGAGAACATCCGGCGCATCGCCGAGGTGGCCCGGCTGTTCGCCGACGCCGGGCTCGTCTGCATCACCAGCTTCATTTCTCCTTTCACCAAGGTACCTCCCTGCAGCACAGCCTGCCCTTCCCTGGTTTTTGACACAGGGCAGATCATTATTCGCGATCTGAAGTTCTGCTGTCCTGCCTCACGAGAAGATCTTCAGGTTTTGGGTGGAAAAGTCTGAAAACAGAACGAACTTGTAGATTTGTACAATTTTTTTTTTTTTTTTCAAGTATCTTTAAAGAAAAGGAGGGAAGGGAGATGAAAAACCCTTGTTAGAATCAGTGTAAATTTAAAACAGAGACAAATTTGCCTGTGTCAAATTCCAGGACACATCAGGTAGTAGGAAGGTGCTTGCTGCAGTTTGGACGCGCAGGATTTTCCCGTCTGTCTCCTAACAGGATCGTCAGAATGCACGGAAGGTTCACGAGGCAGCTGGACTTCCTTTCTTTGAAATCTTTGTAGATGCTCCTTTAAATATCTGTGAAAGCAGAGATGTGAAGGGCCTGTACAAAAAGGCAAGAGCTGGAGAGATCAAAGGTACGGAGGAGTGAGGTCTTTTTTTGCCTTTACTTTCCAAAGCTTTGGACACCTTGTTGCACACAGAGGTGGGTTTCTAAAGGCTCTTTGTGGAGCACGAGAGGATCCTGTTTCCCTAATCTTGCTGTCACAAGTGTCACTTGTCATACCCAGCATGGTTGAATGCCTGCTGGTTGTTTGTACAGCGTTGTTGGCTCTGGGGCGCCGAGTATTGTATTAAATAAATTTAGTTTGGGGTTTAATTGCCCGTAGGGTTCACGGGGATTGACTCAGAGTATGAGAAACCCGAAGCTCCTGAACTAGTGTTGAAAACGAACATTGCATCAGTGTCTGAATGTATCCAGCAGGTTGTGGAGCTTCTCCAAGCACAGGTAGGTCATTTTTATGCCACCGTCACCAGCAGATTTGGAATCCTGCTTTGGGGACATGGGCTTTTTGATGTGCACATAAAAACCAGTGTGTTTCTTACAAGTGCTGTCTCTTCTCTGTCTTTCAGAATATTGTTCCCCAGGGCTCAATTAAGGACGTTCTTGAGCTGTTTGTGCCTGAAAATAAGCTCAGCAGTGTCCGAGCTGAGGCAGAGAAGCTGCCATCCGTGGAGATCACTAAGGTACTGTCATGGGTTCTGTCATTCTTCAGCTGTTCCAAGGGTAGAAGCTTCCAGGAGAGGGTTGTCAGAGGGGCCTGTGTTCCTGTGATGGCCACGTCCTTTTCTGGCTGTGGTTTATGGTGAGCTGAGGTGTGATCCTGACCCTCAGCTATTTTCTCCTCGGTCTCCACCCTGTGCTGTTGGAAGTGAGTCCCCTTTTAGTACAGCCCCACAAGTTCACACTGACAGGTTGGATATTAGGAAGGAATTGTTCCCTATGAGGGTGGGGAGGCCCTGGCACAGGTTGCCCAGAGAAGCTGTGGCTGCCCCTGGATCCCTGGAAGTGTCCAAGACCAGGTTGGACGGGGCTTGGAGCAACCTGGGATAGGAAGGTGTCCCTCTGCTCATGGCAGGGCGGTGGAGCTAGATCAGCTTTAAGGTCCCTTCCAACCCAAACCATCCTGGGATTCTGTGACTCTAAAGGAGTGTGACAGGAGTGCCCTGTGGGTTTCTTTTGCAGCTGGATCTGCAGTGGGTGCAGGTGCTGAGCGAAGGCTGGGCCACTCCGCTGAAGGGCTTCATGCGTGAGGCAGAGTACCTGCAAGTGCTCCACTTCGGCACCCTGCTCAACGGTATGGATCCCCACTGCCTGCAGGAATGCTGGCCAGGAAGCCACTGTGGGATGGGATTCTCACCCGACAGAGCACCTTCGTGCTCAGCTCTGCCCTCCTGCTTTCCTCTCTCGTGTTAACTGCAGGGGCTCCTGAGGGTGGCCGAGGTCACCGGGCTGTGGGCACGGCCCCGGCTCACAGCTCTGACACCCTTCAGACATTTCAGGAACCTTTATGTAGCTCTTTCCGTGCTTGGTTATACCAGGGTAAAGAGAGGTGCAACCCCAAGGCCAGGCTGAGCTTGGAGGTGGGAGGAGAAGGCACGTGTTCCTTGGAAACAGGAGCAGAGCCTGATTTTTCTCCCCCCACCCCACTTTCCTGTTCATCCAATACGGTAACTTGAGATGAATCAGATTTCTCTGTCCATTAGCAGCATGTGCTCCATCCCTGGAAAAGGCAAGGAGTGCTCAGGTAAATGATCCTCCGCAGCTGAGAGAGGGGCATAAATGTTCCCGTCCAGTTTCACAACTGTAGATGCTGTCACTGTGACTTCACTTAGGGGTCTGTAGACCTGGTAGTGACCTCTGCCCTCAGGGATCTGGCATCTTGGTGAGCCTTTGAGCCTGGCCTTCCCTCTAGAAGATCCCATGGTCAGCTGGGGCAGTGACTCACTGCTGTTATTAGGATTTGGGCACCGTGCAGCAGAGGCAAAGCCCAGGACTATCCTCCCTTTGGACCGGAGCAGTGCCTGGGTGGGGGCTTCTGCTCTCAGGCACGTCGTAGCCTTTCACCTCCTTCCCAGGGTGCAGACAGTGTTCAGAAGCACATGTCCTTGTTATCAGAGCCTGCTCTGTGGTCTTTGAGCTGCCTGCTGTGCCTGACAAGGTCACAGAGGTGCCCCTCGATGACCATATTGCTTCAGAGCTCCGCACTTTGCGCCGGAGGCTCGTCTCAGAGAGCATCTGTTTTTGGGGTGCCCCCCCACCACCCCTGCAGGCATCACTGAGCAATGCTCCTCTGAGCTCTGTGGGCGTATGTTGGGGATTTGTGGAGCTCCGTGGGGTCAGGGACAAAGCCAGGACAGCAGCTTTGCAGGGGGATGAACTCTTCAGAGCGAGCTCTTTGTAGCAGAGAGCATCAACGTCGGTCCCTGGGCCACCTCGTCTCCATGGAGGTCCCCAAGCTCAGCAACTGCATGGTCAGGCCCTCAGGGTGACATTTGGGTGGGAAGGAGAACATCCCAGGTGCTCCTGGATGAGCCTTAGGAAATGGTGGAAGGTTCCACCTCGTGGTGCCGAGAACTGCACTACCTAAGAGAGGTTTGAGGCTGGTCCTTCCAGCCCTTTTGCCCTGGGGTGTGAGGGATGTTTTCAGCAGCTCCAGGGACTGTTCTGGAGGACTTAAGTTCAAGTTAACGCTCTGCTTGCTCAGCCTTGGAGCAGTAAATCCCACGTTGACATCCCGATGGCTGGATGAATGATGAGCCGTAGGGCCGTGGTGGCCACCGGGGAGCGGGTGGATCTGCAGGAGGGCTGTGGGGTCTCCAGTGCTCTGCCCTCTGCTCCAGCAGCGCGTGACGCTGTCAGGAGGGGGTGACAGGGACAGCAGAGGTGGTGTGTGTCGCTCCTGGCCGCTGTGGCCCGTGTGGGATGGGTGAGCACCAGAGAGGTTGGGGTGGCACCCTGGAGGACCACGGCCACACCGTCAGGCCCGTGCTCGGGAGGTGCCTGGCTGAGGTTTGAAATGCTTTGATTCTTGCAGTGGTTTCCGTAACGCGCCTGTGAGTGTTAATTATCTTAATTGTGTTTGTGTTCTCACAGGAAGGAGTCGCTTGGTAGCTGGTATGTATGTAACTGTCCTTAGGCTGAACACAAATTACTGCAATTGAGATTTTTTTTTTTTTTGGCGATAATTTTTTGGAATTTATTAAAAAAAAAAAAAAAAAGGAAATTATTAAGTCTAGACACAACCATGGCCTGGTTATGATCCACGTGGCCTGACACATCCCATGTCCTCCAGACCACAAAAATCCCAGTCGTGCGGTTTTGTGATTACCGTCACTGGGGTGATCTTTTGTTAGATCTCCATCTTGCATTGGGAAGTAGAGCCTGAAGATCCTCCCTTTCAGCATCAGTGGTTTCATAATCCAGCTTTTTTTGTTTTTCCCGTGCTGACTTCATTGACTGATCACTGTTAATGTGATTTAAATCTACGAAGTTGGTATTGATTGGATCCCATGTGGCTGTAATTCTGATTATTCATGAAAATTGCTGCCTGGCAGACGAATGATACCCTGTCGTGAATTAAAAGTAAATGCAAATATTTTAATAAGGATTAAAAAATCTACAACCCAGTCAAAATGCTCAAATTAAGACTCTCAAGGGTCCAAACTGATTTCAGTCGGATCAGGACGAAGTGAATCAGTGATTTGTTTGTGGCTGGGACTGATTCTTCTGTATTAACACTGGAATTAGCCAAGGAGAAATGGGAGGACTGGGGCATTGAGGGATGGGGATATAACCAACATAATTTCAAGGTATTTAGGGACAACACTGAAATGTGCAAATACAGGCTTGCTGTATCCAGACAGATTAGAAAAGGACAGTGCAGAGATATCAAGGAGGTGAAGTAGCAGTATAGAGATATACAGAAAAAAAAAAAACCAAAGAAACCAAGTGTGGTGGTGTTGTCCCTGCTGGAAGAGGCAGCTCAGGAGGTGTGCAGGGAATGGGATGCTCCAGGGAACACCATCTCCCCAGAGGTGGTTCTCCCGGAGGAGGAGGCAGGTGTTACACCCAGAGCTGCATTTTCCAACCACATTTACATTCATCAACTTTACAACTAACAGAGAAGAACCAGGGAAAGAGCAGGAGTGCAGGAAGTAATGAGATGCTCCAGGTGTCTTGGAGACATCTGTGTCCCTGGGATAAGGAGCTTTTGTATCCCACTGAGGTCACAACTTATCAGCCGTGCCGATGAGAAACCTTCGCGACGACTGAACTTCCGTGGAAAACCTCCTTTTGCCATGTTCCCAAGCCCCGGGGCTGGAGGATGGTAAAGTTCTGCCCCTCTCTTGGCAGATGGCGTGGTGAACCTGAGCATCCCCATCGTGCTGCCGGTGTCCTCAGAGGACAAGCAGCGGCTGGAGGGCTGCGAGGCGCTGGCGCTCAGCTTCCAGGGCCGCAGGGTGGCCGTGCTCAGGAGCCCCGAGTTCTTCGAGCACAGGAAGGAGGAGCGCTGTGCCCGTGTCTGGGGCACCACCTGCCCCAGGCACCCCCACATCCAGGTGAGGTTTGTCCCCTCGCTGCCCCAGGAAGCTTGACTGGGGTGGCAAACGTGGGCAGGGGCTGGAGAACTGAACCTTTGCCAGGTTTTGAGGGCCGCGGGTTTCCTGTTTGCCCAGCTCCTTGCTAGGAATCGTCACATCCTGAGAAGGCAGGACTGAAGAGTGGGACTCGATGGTCCTGCTGGATCCCTTCCGTCTCAGAATATTCTGTGAAATTTTAGGCTAAGGAGTTAGTGCTCCTCAATTTGGCTGTTCTGTACAGGCAGCCAACAGGGGTGTCATGTTTTTACAGCTCCTCTCTTCCCACTTACTCTCTGGCAGTACAGAGAACTTCATCCCTCGGAAAGGGAGAGCTCTGGGTGCCACCCAATGACTTGAGCTGTCAAAACTTGTGACTCTGCCTAAAGAGGCTAAAGCTGTGTTAGTTCTTTACCCCTCCCTTAAAACACCTCTTGTAATAAATCAGCAGCAGGTGTTCACCGTGCAACAGGCACGTTCCTCCTGCATATTCCCAGGAGGAAAGAGCAGAGGGTGAGGTGGAGGAAGGTCTTGTGCCATACTTTGTAGACTCCTGGCTGTGGGAGTGCAGCACCCAGCTGGGTGCAGTGGTGGGGACTGGGTGGCTGATGCCTTTTGCTGCTCGTGGCATTCAGTTCATGTGGCCACTGTAATGAGGTTTTCCACCTTCAACGTGCTGTAGGAGAAGGGGGAAGATGACCCCGCCAGCAGAGTCAAGCCTAATGCTTTTCAAAGGAGAGTGGGAGAGGGAGAAGGAGGTACTTTCAGCCCCCTCTGCAGTGCATGTGTGTATAATTCACAGATGGTGATGGAGAGTGGAGACTGGCTGGTTGGTGGAGACCTCCTTGTCCTGGAGAAGATCAAGTGGAACGATGGGCTGGACCAGTACCGCCTCACACCACAGGCTCTGAAGCAGAAGTTCAGGGAGATGAATGCTGGTGAGTGCCCTGGGCTGGCACTGGGGACAAGGCTCTCCCTGCCCCAGCTGGCACCGGGAGGTTGGTGTGATCCGTGGGGACGTGCTCCCAAGCTCGCAGCACTTGGCAGGTTGCTTCTGGATACTCCCAGAATGGGACTGCTCAGGTGGGGTTGAGCAGTAAGAGGGACCCAGGGCGTGGCACAAAAAGTGGGGCAGGGTCTCCGTGGTTAAGGGTAGTGCTTCTGATGGGCTGGACAGTGCTGAACATCCTGCTCGTGTCCTCCCTGGCAGGTCAGAGCCTCCCTGTCTGTGCCGACATGGTTGGCCTTCCACATGGAGACAGCTGAGGTGTCTGCTCCCAGGGGCTATCCCACAGAATCACAGAATGGTTTGGGCTGGAAGAGACCTTAAGGAGCATCTCATTCCAGCCATGGGCAGGGACACCTTTCATTATCCCAGGTTGCTCCAAGCCCTGTCCAACCTGGTCCCAGCAGGCTGGCAGAGGTCAGACACCCACCCTCACTTTGGGGAGAGCGTTGGCCTTCCTGAAGGGTGCCATTTTTCCCATGGAGCTGGCAGGTCACTTAGGAAGGTGGAGAACTTGCTGGAGGTGTCCAGTGGCACGTACAAACATTATAGGAGGGCTGAACATTATAGGACTGAAACCAGCCCCAAAGGAAGGGCGTGTGATGAGAACAACCTTGGCAGAGCGATGGATCTGTGTGAAACACTCACCTGAGGTATTTACGGCCTCACTCGTGTGGAGACAGGACACACTCATGTCTGTGTGGAAATGCCAGGTGTGTAAAATGAAGCCAGGGGGCCCTGAGGGTCGGTGCCAACCTGTGACCCTCTGCATCCTTCCCTTCCAGACGCCGTCTTTGCGTTCCAGCTGCGCAACCCCGTCCACAACGGGCACGCCCTGCTCATGCAGGACACGCGGCGCCAGCTCCTGGAGAGGGGCTACAAAAACCCTGTGCTCCTCCTGCACCCCCTGGGGGGGTGGACCAAGGATGACGACGTGCCACTGGAGTGGAGGATGAAGCAGCACATGGCCGTGCTGGAGGAGCAGGTGCTGGACCCCAAGTCGACCATCGTGGCCATCTTCCCCTCTCCCATGCTCTACGCCGGCCCCACGGAGGGAACGTAGCCCTTGGCTGCTCCCCGGGGCAAGGTGTGAAGCCCGCCCATGGGGATTCTGCTGCCAGCCTACCCCTGCAGCCCCGGGAGGTCTCAGGAAGGGAGTTGTAGCCCTTGCCTCGCTGTTAGTTCCCCACATGGTTCCCCTGCACTTGGTGCCACAGCCCTGTCCCCACGGACCTTGGCTCCGTGGGCTCCCATCCCCTCACTGGGAACAAGAGGTAGAAACAGAATTCACCTTTTCCTGTCGGGCAGGGACATTCATTTGGTTTCCCCCAGTGGTTTCCCTGCCGTCCCTAAATCGGTGGGACAAAAGGGGTCAGTGCTGGACCTGCCCTGAGGGAGGAGGGGAGGGGTGCGTGGGCAGCCTTTGCTGTGTGGTGGGCGCCGCCTTTGCACGTTCAAGGTTCAAACTGCGACCTCCATTTGCCGCCAGATTGGAACAAACCCCATTCCCATGCCCAGTGTTTCCCTGGAAATACGTGTCCTTAAGAGAACTGTGGTTGCATCAGGTCCAAGCAGTGGAAGATGTGTCTGGGCGGCCTGAGCGCTGCGACAAACCGCAGCGAGGCTGCTGACACATCTCCTTGCTTCCTTCCTTCTTTCCTTCCTGCCTGTGGATGGCCAGGAGCTCTCTTGCAGCCCAGGTTGGGTGGCCCCGTTGCTGCTTAGCCTTCCTCAGCCTTGTGTCCCACCCCATGCAGGTGCAGTGGCACTGCCGAGCTCGGATGATCGCAGGGGCCAACTTCTACATCGTGGGGCGCGATCCCGCAGGAATGCCGCACCCCGACACCAAGAAGGACCTCTACGAGCCCACCCACGGCGGGAAGGTGCTCAGCATGGCCCCAGGGCTCACCTCGGTGGAGATCATCCCCTTCAGGGTAGCTGCCTACAACAAGCTGAAAAGGGCCATGGATTTTTATGACCCCAAAAGGTAACGCGGCAGCGGCGTCGTGGTTCCTTTGTCCCCAACAGCACGTGGGGTTTGTGGTCACCTCGGACCCATGGCTTGCCAGGGCAGAGGGAAAAACCCTTGGTGTTCCTCCCAAGGAGAGGAGTGGGGGGACAACCTGGGAAGGCCGCCTGGAATTCCCCCCCAAGAGCCGTCGCCAGGTCAAGGATGGGTCACGTGGAACTAAAGATGCCTCAGGGAGGATAAGCGGCACAGTCTGGGGACTGAGTGGCGGGAGAAACACAGCCTCTCACAGCTGGGGAAGTGTGTTACGGATGCTCCAGCTCCTCTCGGACGAGGAACCCTCGGGGGATGACTTGGGCCGGCTGTGCTGATGTCGCCTGTCTCTGTTTTGCACAGGCACGACGACTTTGACTTCATCTCAGGAACGCGCATGAGGAAACTCGCTCGGGAAGGTGAAAACCCACCGGATGGCTTCATGGCCCCCAAAGCCTGGAAAGTCCTCACCACCTACTACCAGTCACTGGAAAAGAAGAATTAACACTTCTCCTCCTCCTCCCCAGAAATACTTGTATTAAGAGTGAGCAATGATTGATTGATTCCCTATGACACAGATCAGTTACTTGGCATTTCCAGTGCTCTGACAGTGGGATTTTCCTACTCGAGTCAGAGTGTTTTTTACTAATCAGAAATACTTTGAGCCTGGTCCTTCTCCCCTTGAAGCTGATGGGAGCATCCTTGTGGAGCTGGAAGGGAAGGGCAGCAGCAGGTCCTTCATTCCCAGCTGAGCCTGGTGGCAGGAAGCCCAGCCCAGCCTCCAGATGGCCCACGCGGATATTTGGGTGCTGCCGGGGCCACGCACCAGCTCCCAGTGCAGAGGTGGGGCCTTGGCACCAGGATAAATCCTGCCTGTCCCCTGCGTGGAGCAGGAATGAAGAAGTGCCTTCCCAGTGCCCCTCTCCTGGCGCAGCCTGAGGGGGCAGGAGCAGGTGCTGAAGCAAAGAGCAGATGCTGCTGCCAGGGTGGGAGAGGGAAACGGGCACCCGCTGCCTGGATCCAGTCACCGCCCTCCAGGTTGTGCCTTAGACACTTTTTCCTAATAAACAGCGGAATCTTTTTAATGCCCTTTTTTAAAAGGATTTTTTAAAATCAGCCTTGACCACTGCCAGTTCTTTGTGGCCGAGCCAGTTGCTCACTGTCATTCCTTGCTTCCTTCCTCCTGCTGGACCTCTCTGGTCAAACAAAACCCGGACTGAGCGCTCCTGGTGCTCTGAGTCCAGCTCTCCCGGGGGACTGTGCCATGGTGCTCCCTGTGCTCCCAGCCTGGCCGGGCAAGCTGGCCTGGGAGGCACCTCAGATCTCTGAGAAAGCTCTGGGCAGCAAGAAAAAATTGGGGATGCTGTCCACATGCTTTGAAGTATCCTCCTGCCTGGCAGGATCAGATCCCCCTTCCCTCTGCCTGCACCCCTCCCATCGGGAAGGCAAATCATAGGTGAAACAGCCTGAGCAGCTGAACGTGGTGAACCAGGTGAGAGGAGGCTGAAGCTCCTGCCCTCCTCTGTACCTGCAGCCCTGGGTGGGTAAGGTGACCCGATTCCCTCCGTGTCAGCGGGATGGGGACACTGGCTCCGGCTGGGGAGTGGCAGGAAGGCCCTTGGGCCCCCCCAGCCCTTTAGGGAGCTGCGAGCCAGTGCTTGGTGCTGCTCCCAGCTCCGGCTGGTGGAAAGTTACCCCCGACTTGATCTCCTTCCCTGGCCTCAGCCCCAAGCTGGACTTTGCCGCTGTGCCTGAGGCTTTTCCGCTGACTCAGCCTCGGCCGGGACCGGGCAGTGATGCAACCCTGGAGCCTCACCCGCTGTGCTGCACCCCGAGCATCCCCCTGGGAGCCCCACGGCCACCTGCCCGTGCCTCAGCTGCTCCCTGTGGCCAGCGGAGCTTTCCCAGGGAAAGGGCTGATCCCGCGCCGCCTTCCCGGGCGGGAGGTGCCAGCAGAGGACAGTCGTGCACTCGCTGGTTACTCCAACGACCTGAATTCATGATTTTTGTACCTGTCCTTCTTCAGTAGCTGCCCCAGATCCGGCCAGGATGTGTTCCCAATGAACAGGAACCAGCGTTCCCTTCTTCTTGTGCTTCAGTGTTAATTACAAAGGGATCCACGCTCGGCAAAACCAACCAGCTTCCAGTTGTCAGGGTAGGGAGCGACACCGCCAGCTCAGAGCTGTTTTGCCAGGGCCATGGCACAGCATCCAGGCCTTTGGATATGGCTGGAAAACACCCTTGGCAAAAAGGCTTGTTGGCTGGGTTTTTAAGTCATTTTTTTAAAGTATTTGGAGCAAAGAGCCCAAAGCTTGTGTTATACCCCGAGGAAATGCTGCAGCCCCCGTGGTGGGAGCTGACAGCACCTCAGCACCTCCTCTGCTCAGGCCCTCTGGCAGGGACCTGGAAGCCAAAAGCAATATTCCCTCTTAGGATTTTTAAGGAGTGAAGTAGCACTGTTGCTGCTCATCATAAAACAATCCAACATTAAAAAAACCCCTCTGTGTTAAATCCAGGTGGTTACCACAAAACACAGATGTTGTGTTATCCTGTTAAACCAGCATAGTGTCCTGATTACAGTATGTGGGCTGGAGGTTTTATAGTGTATTTATTAAAGACATGAGACTGGAATTTGTACTTCAGCTGATGCATCTCATGATTTAATATATTCTGAACTCGATACTCTGCTATGAAACACTCACTTTTAGTACAAATAAATATTTATACAAGTAAGTAGCTCTGACTTGGATTTTTTTTTGGTGTGGGGGGGACGACTTTGCATCTTGGAGCTCAACACTGGAGACTGGATACAGTTTGAGCAGCTGGCCCTGGAGATGTGGGAGAGGGATCAGGCTCACTCCCACCTCTGAGGAGAGGCAGGATCAGAGGGTGAGGACTGGACCAAACCGCTGGAGCCATGGGATTGAAGCGGCCACTTTCCTGCAGGACAAACCACGCTGCTTCCCCAGCCTTTCTAGCAGGGCTTGTGCTTCGACAAGGACTCCTGAGGCGGCAGCAAGAGTAGATAAGTCTGGAAAAGTTCTTGGAGAAGTGGGAATTGTGGTTCAGCTGCAGTAACTGCCCTGAGGGGCAATTAGAAATAACTCCTTGCACCTCTTCAGTCAGCCCCTTAGGCCTGCGGTGATACGGGCACCAGGAAAAGGCAAGCTCCAACCATGCCAAGAGCCAGGATTTTGGTCAAACAGGCAGATCAGAGCTCAGCCAGAGGCTGCTTCTGGCACCTGCCAACAGCCCAGGGTTTGTTCCTGCTCCCCTGCCCTCAGTGGGACATTAAAACTCCCCTGAGGATACACTTTACACTCAATTAATACCAATTAAGACCTGCCTGTGCTGGGTCTTCACCAAATCAGAAGCAGCCTGAAAAAAAGGCAGGAGGTGCAGGAGGAGCTTCCCAGCATGGCATTTCTCAGGTGTAACAACCCCAGAGAGGGGCTGGAGGAGTGTCAGAACGGGCATGGAACACATGGATCAGCTGGAGCACCTGGCACAGGCATCATTCCAACCTCCCGGGAAACCAGATCCTGGTAAATAGCACAATTTGCAGGTTTAATTCTAAGGTGAGTTATGGAATCCCAGAATGGTTTGGGCTGGAAGGGACCTTACAGACCATCCAGTCCCACCCCCTGCCATGGGCAGGGACACCTTCCACTAGCCCAGGTTGCTCCAAGCCCCGTCCATCCTGGCCTTGGACATTCCAGGGATCCAGGGGCAGCCACAGCTTCTCTGGGCAACCTGTGCCAGGGCCTTACCACCCTCACAGGGAAGGATTTCTTCCCAATATCCCACCTAACCCTGCCTTCTGGCAGTGGGAAGCCATTCCCCCTTGTCCTGGCACTCCAGGTCCTTGGAAATAGTTTCTCACCACGTTTCCTCTTGTCCCCTTCAGGCCCTGGAAGGCCACAATTCGGTCACCCCAAAGCTTCTCCTCTCCAGGCTGAACAATCCCAGCTCTCCCAGCCTTTCCTCCCAGCAGAGCTGCTCCAGCCTTCTGATCATCTCGGTGCCTCCTCTGGACTGGCTCCTTCAACCCAGGGCCAGCACTGTCACTCACCATTGCCCTCGGCCCCGGCACTAACATGACAGAGCAGGATTAGCATCCCGCATCCCGGCCTTTTCCCGTTTCCAGATCGTGGTATTTGTGCTGTGCCCAATTTCCTACACCCCTGTGTGAGAGCGATGTGCATCCCCCATTGTTTTTTGATACAAGAAAAGGAGTCTGAGCAGTTACTCAGTTACTTTTAAACCCCCCTCCCTCCCTATTTGGTTTTAAGATTAAATTGGGTCGAGCTCAGCCCTGCTGCATCCCCAGCCCAGCATTCCAGGAATGAGCAGGGAGCAAGCTGTGCTGGAAGGACACTGTCAGCAGCCCCCGACACTGTGTGATGGCAGGGCTCCAGCCCTCTTTATTTCACTTTATTTTACTTTGCAGTGTGTTTGGTTTTACATCATTCTCTGCTTCCACCACCTCCCTCCCCTCACAGGCAGCAGAGCTGTGACCCAACACTCCACCCCAGGGGTTGGAAACGATTCCCTTTACAGATTTATGTTCAGTTAGTGCACAGTTCATAAAATCAGACAACCCTTCCTCTCGTTCTTCACTATCTCTGACAAAAAACTCCACCAAAACACTTCTGCCACTGACATTGGCAACCTTTCAGAACATGAACTCACCAGAACTGTTACCAACAAGTACAGCACGTTGCTAAATGACATTTATAAGCCTAAAACCCTTCCTCTCCTCTTCAATGTCACGGATCCAAGCATGTGACAGAGCCAAACGTCACATAGTGTGTCCCTCCCGTGCCTCAGAGCTGTGACACCTCACGCTGTGGAGCCACACTGGGGCCTCCAGAGGACACACAGAGAGCAGCAAGTCCTCAGTACAACACACAGGAGCTCAGGAAGCCACAGCTCCAGAGAGCTCAGAACACCTGGGGCGTTAGGAAAGACCAGGGAAGATTCTACTCTAGTTGCTCACATCAAGGGAAAACCCAAAATTAAACCAGCGTTCATTTAAAAAGCAGAATTCATACAAAATTAAAAGTATTCAAACATTTGTACAGAGTAGTTTGCTATCTTTACTAAATGGCACCAGATTTCGAGTGGTCACGTGAAAGAGAAATCAGTAGCATTTCGAAGTTTGCTTTGTTCTAGAAGCAGTTTCTATCTCGGTATTTGCTGCTAAAAAGGTAGAAGTGAACTGAGTATCGAGGAATCTTTCACCTATACATCTTCTGATTTGGTTTGCTTCAGTAAGTAGAAAAGATTTTCCATACTCAAGTTATCTACAGATTATGTCTATATATATAAAAAAAAAAAAAGGTGTGGCTATATACAGATCACAGGTACACACAGCCCTGCCACGGATTGTCCCCCTCACCCCAGTGACCCCCCCTTGTCCCACCTGCTGGAAGGCTCCTCAGTGGATCAGTGTGGGACAACACACTCTCGGGCTGGGCTCAGTTGTTCCACTCATGATCTCCCGTTGCACTTCCAGTGGCGCACAATGGAATTTCAATAACTTAGAAGCTGTTGTATCAAAACGATTCCAGAAACAGGACTCCCTCGTCCATCCCCGCTCCCGTCCCCCGGCATTGGTTTTGCTAACTGATTACAGAAGTCAAACTAAATCACGTCAGGAACTGCAAACACGCTCTTTTGGCTTAATCAAAAACAATCTCCATGGCGAGGTTCTGCATGGAGACATCCTTGGATTTCCTCATCTTCTCGATGGCCCTGTGGAGATCCTGCTGCTGCATGGGCCGGATTTCATCCTCATCGTGGCTTCGAGAGAGAGGGAAAAACAGCAAGGTGAGGGTTCAGGTGCTGTGGAACAGCTATTCCAGCAGTGAGCAGCAATCACTGGAAGCAGGGGCTCTGATGTGGATCCAGCA
>VZRE01009249.1:48258-60996 GCA_013396775.1 Cephalopterus ornatus
CCCCAGCCCAGAGCACTGAGTGCCACGGCCAGGCCTTCCTTGGGCACCTCCAGGGCTGGGCACTCCAAACCTCCCTGGGCAGCCCCTGCCAAGGCCTGACCACCCTTTCCATGGATAAATTCCTCCTCATGTCCAACCTGAGCCTCCCCTGGCACAGCTGGAGGCCGTTCCCTCTCCTCCTGTCCCTTGTTCCCTGGAGCAGAGCCCGACCCCTCCCGGCTCCCCCCTCCTGTCAGGGAGTTGCAGAGCCACAAGGTCCCCCCTGAGCCTCCTTTTCTCCAGGCTGAGCCCCTCCAGCTCCCTCAGCCGCTCCTGCTGCTCCAGCCCCTTCCCCAGCTCCCTTCCCTCCCCTGGACACACCCCAGCACCACCTCTGTGCATGCAGAATTCCCTGTAAGTGTGGGAGATCCCAGAGGAATGTTGCAGCACCGTGTCACCAGCACTGAACCCTGCTACAAACAGTGCAGCACCACGACTTGTTGGCTCATGCCATCTCCAGCCTGGCACCTTGGCAGAAATACTCTTATTTCCAGAGTCAAAATCAATAATGGCAACTTTGATTTTGAAAGTTGTGAGGGAAAAGCCAACGAGACCCTCCTGCGATTCAAGGGGGTCGAACCCCCTCTAAATTCCTGATTCCAATCAGAGAACACAAAGGCAAGGCTAGGCAGGAGGAGCTGAGCCCTGCTGGGGCCAGGAGAGGTGAGGCACGTACGTGTCCTCCTCGCAGGCGTTGTTGACGTACTCCCGCACGCAGAGCAGCGCCGCGTCCCGGCACATCTCCTTCAGGTCACTGCCCGAGAACCCGTCGGTCTCCTTGGCAATCTGCAGGAGATCCACGTGCCTGTCCACCTGCCAGAAACCACAAGGTCACAAGGAAATCCACAACCATTGACTTTGGTCACGGAGGACAATCTGGTCACCTCCAAGTATTTTTACCCGCCCCCATATCATCTTCTTCATCTGACGTTTTGTGAGAGATGAATTATCAACTTACACTCGGGACCCTCCAAAGAGTTTATTTCAGTAAAGGAAGCTAATGCTTCAGCTCATCCAACTCTGGAGTTGATTAAGAAAACCCACCAAAACCCGACAACCAAAAGCCAAGCATCCCATCGTTCTATCTCGTCAATGACCGAGCTCCTGCGCGGATCTGGGTGGCAAAAACTGGATCCCAGGAACAGTGACCCGTTTTCCCAGATGCCCACATAAGTTTCTCAGCAACTCTGTTGTCTGGACACCTGCTCCTGCTTTATACAACCCCAAAACGGGGATTTAGAGGCAAAATAACGTGTCTAACTCCATGCACTGGACCAGACTGAGCTATTCCAACTCAAGACTCCACATTTATTCCATCTTTTTATGGCCCCTTCCAGCATATTTTTCCAGTCCATCAGCATTTCCTTTTCCTTTGCAGCATCAACTTCAAGGCAAATAGTGCTGCTGACTAAATTTGGGAGGAACCACTGATAACATGGATCTCATATCCTGCCCACAGACACTTCCAGGTGTGCTCACACCGACCCCTTGGAGAGCAGATGGGACACAAACACCACACAGATTAATAGTAACAACATCTGGAGTAGTTGTCCTCTGAAGGAGACATGAATTATGGAGCAAAAGCAGCACTGTCAGAAAGTCATTCCTCCTTCCTTGACTTGAGCCAAGAAAGAGTTTTAAAGGAAGAGTCAGTATCTCCCTGCTTCATGAGGTCTTGAAATGTCCTTCACTCATCCAAATGGGACTCAGCATCTTGAGGGAGATAAATATATTCTCTTGTTATAGAGTGAGTAAATGGAGGCAGAGAAATGAAGTAACTCAGCTCAGAGATGGTGATTCACCCCCAAATCTGAGGCTGCTGCTCTGCTGAGGCTTGTGCTTACAGGGGAGGCAACTCCAGTGCTTTAATGTGAGGCCACACCTAAATCCACAAAAGATTCCCAAGTTATCAGCAGGAATACCTTGGTAGATAATCTCTCCCTCCTTCCAAGGCAGGCAATTATAAAACATGTTTTCTGCCAGGCCACTGATGTCACCAGCAAAGGACACCACACAAACAGGGGTCTACTTACATTTTCGTTTTTCAAAATGAGCTTCAGGATGGCTTCTCTTTGCTTCAGAGCCTGCAGCAGAAGAGACCAAAGTTACCAGGGGACAAAAATGAACACATGTAACATTGAGCTCCGTGGTGGGGCTTTTTCTCCCAGTTCAGCCACACCGGCTGGTCCCTCACCCGGGAGATATGAGGGAACCTGTCTGAGAGCAAATTTAGTTCTACAGGTAGTTGAAGGAATAGAAATCACACACTGTGATGAGGTTACAGTGAGGAAAAGTTGAGCCCTGATCAGATCCCTACTAGCAGGGTAAGACACAGGCAGCAAATACTGGGGTTTGTGTCTCCCAAACTTCACCTACGGCGTTAAAAAGGGAAAAAAATTCCCCCATAGATACTCTGGCAGCTGAACAGTTGCTACTCTGTCCCAAAAAGTACTTCCTCCTTCTAGAAAGACAAGAGGAAGTAACTAAAATCCATATCCTTGCCCCCTACTAATTCAAGGAACACTTGGAGGTGAGGAAGGGCTATGGGACGGGTATGGAAGCTCAGCAGTCACTGGGTTATAAATGCCCTGTTTCCAAGAGGATCCTCCCACACAGAGTGAAAGCCAGTTCAAACAACATGGGCCTGGGAACACAGGTACTCTCTTGCACAATCAGTAAGAGCTTTACTCCTCCAAGTTTTGTCTCTTTAAGTTTTAGGAAAAAAAATGAATCGTTATTTCTGTAGCCAGAAGGGAATTTTGACAGGGACTGAACTCCCAGTAACACCAACACAAAAATGTCTGGTGGCAAAGCCAAGTGTTCAAAGGAGACTAAAATACCTGGAAAAGGGTGGCAAGAGCAACACTGGTAAGTAAGGGCAACCTTGTGACAGCTGGCTAATTGATAAAGAGCTTAATTACTGCCTCTTGGTCATAAATCATCGAATCATGGAATGGTTTGGGTTGGAACTGTCTCGTTCCAACCCCACCATGAGTAGAATAAACCTGTTTTTCCAGAGTGCCTGACTGTGGAAAGGCCTGAGCAGAACACACAGGCTTTCACAGGTAGAGTTCATTCCCTCTTCTCTCCTTGCAAACTGTGTATCCAGAAGGCATAAATGGCAGTCAACATGTACCTGCTTCTCCACCCCAGCTGAGCTGAGAGCCATCCTCCCCAGTAGGCAAGTGTGTGCAGCCACTTCTGTGCTTTTTGTGGCTGTTTTCAAGTTAAAAACAAGCTGTTTCGCAGTGTCTAGCATCTAAACAACTCCATTCTCTGGGAGGAAGAGAAGGGGTGGGAAGTGCCGTGTCACATAAAAGACCCAGGGCATTAAAACCTCCCTGACAAACATCACCTTAAAAAGGCGAGTTACGGACGTACTTCTGAAAAAACAAAAACCAGATCAAAGGAATGCAGTATTCCTTGGGGAAAAAAACCCCCAGAGACGTGCATTTCCTGGCTGATGAGGCTGTGGCTCTGGCAGGACTCACAGGCTGGTTGATGTGGAAGCGTGTGGGCATTCTCCTCATGATGGCCGAGTCCAGGTCCTGGGGGCGGTTGGTGGCTCCCATCACGATCACCTGGGAATTCCAGCAGACAACACCGATCAGCCCGAAACCAGCTTTGGAAAAGCACGGATGGATTGGCAGTTTCAAAACCAAACAGGTGACTCTTCCCCACTTTATCAAGAACATCGACATCTGAAGAAGTTACATAAGGTTTCCTGGTAGTGATTTCAGCAACAGGCAGCTGAGGAGAGAACTGGTGCCACAAATACCACCTGGGGGGGAGATTTTTGCATCAGTCTGAACTTTATGAGCCCAGTTTGAAAGTTCAACCTCTTAAGAGGGAACTTATAACTTCTGCTTATAACCCTTGGTGACGTCACTCCTAGTTCCTGGTGCTCTGGGAGGAATTTGAAAGGAGACCTTTTGGTAAAGGTATTCAAAAAAAGTGGTATTTTTGTGTTGAAAAAAGAATCCCGGAATGGTTTGGGTTTGGGAGGGACCTTAAAGGTCATCTGGTCCCAGGGACAGGGGGCACCTTGGCAGCTTCCACACGCACTAGAAGGGTGTCTCTGTTTTTTTAAGCCTTAAAAAAAGCATGAAGTGATATGCACATTTGATATGTCCATTTGACAGCAGTGGGTTACACTGTCCGAGCCAAGTCCAACACGAGGACAGTGTTCACCTCCTTGGAGCACTGCAGTTATTAATTCCTGAACAAAATTTACTTCCCATTCACACTGGCCTTGTTTTCCCATTTGTTACTCTAAGCTGTGTACGTGGTACCCAGTCAGGGAAGGGAAAAATGTCAGGGCAATTCATCTCCGATCCAGAGGTTTTCCTGCCGTGCTCCCGGCCTTTTGTCCAGGCTCGGGGCTGCAGGGCAGCTCCAGCAGGGCTGGTGGCACAGAGTCACCCTGCCACCTAGAGGCACCGGCATCCCACCTCTCTGCTACCATCCACACTTTCCTGGGAATTATTTCCTTTGGCTTTTTAGCCCAAAGACACATTTTTCACCAGGGCTCTGCCCCCGCCACCAAGTTCCTTCCAGACTCCTGACTCCATCCTCAGCAGGTTTAGCCCAAAACTGAGCGTGGTTTCCAGGTGCAACCAAGACGGGGATAAATAAATAACATCCACCACAACACTGAGTTACAATTTCCTCGGAGCCTTTAGGATTTTTGGTACTGTAGCAAAAGCCGAATTCTGCTGAACTGGAGAGCCCCCAAATTGTCTTACTGCAGGGAAGGAACAATTTGACTTGCTCCAAGAAATTATCAGTGTATTGGGGGAAAAAAATGATACATTGATTGAAAGATATTAGTTTGTAGTGAAGTGTTCACGCCATTTTATTAATGGTAAGCGAACACCCTGCTTTAAGCTCCTCAGTGTATATATATATATTTTCACTGCCTTCTACTCATTTTGGGGGAAATCAACTTAAAAACATCTTTAGCACAAGCTTGAGAGAGGAGGAAAAGCAGATTTTACAAACTAATGGATGTCAGTGCATCGGCCATTTACACAAATACAGGTTAAAAAGGCTGAAAATTTTAAACTTGGAGAAAAAACATCCTTTTTGAAGGTTTTAAAAACATTGTTCCGGGTGACAGTTCAGAACAACACCACGCAGGCTTTTTGCTACATTCAAGTACTTTAGAACCCCAGAATGGTTTGGGTTGGAAGGGACTTTAAAGCTCCTGTCATTCCACCTCCCCTGCCATGGGCAGGGACACCTTCCACTAGCCCAGGTTTGTTATATTTATTTCATGAATGTTTTTTGTTGGTTTGTTTTTACAGCACGAGCAACTTTTGTATTTGTTTTTCTCTCCAAAACACAACACTTCAGTTGAGATCATGGAGGGGGACGGAAGCACATGGGAACAATGGAATGGAGACACAATCGGGCTTTTGATAACACTCATTTCTCTACCCTTTCAGATTAACTCCAGAGTCTAATCCCTGGAGGTTCCCTATCCCTGGAAGTGTTCCAGGCCAGGTTGGACAGGGTTTGGAGCAACCTGGGCTAGCGGAAGGTGTCCCTGCCCATGGCAGGGGTTAGGAAAGGGATGATCTTTAAATCCCTTCCACCCCAAACCATTCCATGATTCCATGACATACCAACCAACCTGCACCTGGGATGAATATTGGGATGAATGCTCAGAGCTTTCAATAGCTTTTCCTGAAAGCAAAGATTCCCTTCACCTGAAGAAAATATTCTCCAGACAATGTTTTTTGAAACAGCTTAAAAATTCCAAGTGTTGGCAGCTCAGACTATACACCTGCAATGCTGACACGTCTGGAAATAACACCTCCAATAAAACCCAAAGAAGTCCAAACACAGTCTTCTCAGGAAGAAAAATGATCTGTTAACATCTCACCTCATAGTGCTGGTCATCACTGTGAGGTAATGAAACTATTTGGCAATTCCTGCCATCCTTCCCAAGGGGCTACATGCACTAAATAGCTCAGAGGAAGGAATCCCATCCCTTTTCCCACCCCACTCTGTCCTTACCTGGCAGTTATAATCAGTGTCCAGCCCATCCCACAGGCTCATGAACTGAGCTTTCATCATGGCTGTGGCTTCGTGGTCAGTACTCGACCGGTTCCGTAGGAAGGAATCTGTGTTGAGGGAGAAAAGCAGTTCACCCCCAGTCCAGTTGGATTCCTCCTGGGCTATTCTCTTATCTTAGAAATGCATTTTTAATAACCACTGTCACCAAACAAAAAGCATTGCTTAAGATGAAGAGCAGCAAAGTGGAATCCCCCCCGCCCCGCCTCATCTTTTCCATGGCATTAGACAAGTGTGTGCCTACCACACGAGCTTACCCCAAATCTTGTGCTCCAAACTTTCACCTTCCTGAATTCATGGAAAGCAGCCTCCCCTCCTACTTCTTCAGCCTTATTCAACTACTATTCCAGAGCTCTGCTAAACCCACATTTTATTTTCCATTATAAGCCCTCTTGGCTGGAGCACTGAAGTGTGTTCGGTGATGGGTTTCCTCGTGAACCAAAAACAAGCAGCAACTTGTTCTAACTGTAAATTCCTCCACTACCATGAGGAAGAAATACATTATTTTTCCTAATTTGCCATCATGACTTCAAATTTATTACTGAACCCTTCTTCAATCCTATTTCTATTACTGAACCTTCCCTCTTCACAAGGAAAAGATGACAGCAATCAGTCCATCACTGAACCTGCGGTTTCCTGTCACTCTGCTACGGGGTACTTGCATAAAAAGAGAGAATTTTTTTACCTATTTCATCAATGAAGATGATGGATGGTTGGAGCTTTATAGCCAGGGAGAAGACAGCAGCAGCCAGTTTTTGGGACTCTCCATACCACTTGTCTGTCAGCGTGGAAGGCTGGAGGTTGATAAATCTGCAACCTGCTTCCTTGGCTGTAGCTTTGGCAATCAGGGTTTTGCCACAACCAGGGGGGCCATAGAGAAGGACTCCTGCAAAAATTCTTGGTGTTAATGACAGACCTGAGCGTGGCCAGGCCTGGATTTCATCCAGGCCTTAATAAAAGGGAAGAAAGCAAGATAAGAAAACGCTGTTCCATCAAAGCAAATTCAGAGATATTTAAGAGAATCCTTATTAAATTACAGCTAAGAATATCTAAAGACAGGTATAGGGAGACATTTGGAAAAGGGCTGGTTTATTGTCCCTGTCCATGGCAGGGGGTTGGAATGAAATGATCTTTAAGGTCCCTTCCAGCCCAAACCATTCCATGATTCCATCCTATGATTCTATTCCTGTGCCTATAAAGGTTCCATAAAACTAAGCCCCATATTTATTTCCTGTCAGCATCTGACAGGCCCTGTTTAGAGCCAGTTTCTGCCCTGCTAATAAAACTTAGCACAGAGGGGGGAGAAAAGGAAAAAAAAACACCAAAAAAACTGAGCCCACTGACATTTTAAACAAATTACCCCCAATTAAACATGACATCTCGTATTATTTTTAAAGCTGTCACAGTGAAAGAACTCACAGGGGTGTTTTTCTACCACAGCTGTAAAGAAATTACAGAATTATAATTTAAAGAGACAAAATTCAGCCAAAAAAAGCCTGAAACGCAGGGAATTAAGGGTTTTTTCCCCCTGTTTATGTGACTGAAGACCACAAACATCATTCCTCTGCAGCAGCGACTTCCTATTAACACACAGCACAAGCCACTAATAAAACATAGGGAGCTGCCCCAGATGGAAAGTCTGCTTTAAAAAAGATAAATAAAAATATCATTTTTTCCCTTCAGCTTTATTAGATCATGGCAATTCAAGTAATTTTCCAGACAGCTTCAATCTGTGACTTGAAACAGAAAGTTAGCCTGGAAAAACTAAACCAGCTACAAAAGTGCTGCATTTTCCATCCCTTGGGGCACAGGACACAGAGGGTCACAGATCCGGGCTAGGAATTAATAGGTTCAGAAGACAATATTCCAGGGATCAGAGCAGGAAAGATAAACTTTGGTGTTTTGTCCAGTGCTTTAGGTTTAAACTCTGCTTTGCTTTGCTGTAACATCCAAGAAGTGTGGCTGTAAGGATTCCAGCAGAGTCCAGCTTCTGTTCAACTGCTATGAAAGTTAATTTTCCACCTGCCACTTTCCTCACTGCCCCAACTCCAGAGAAAATCAAGGGATCTCTGGAGCGAAACTGGGATGTCTGTCTTGTTGGATGATGGGAATTTCTAGGATCAGAGCAGAGAGATGCCTCAAGCTTGGCTCACGCCGAGGGCTCATGTTATGACTCCTGTTTCTACAACAACACAGAAACATGAACCAAGCGTCAAAGCTGCAGAGCGAAGTTATAACTCAACTGCCAAAGGACAGGATGGGGTGCAAGATGACAAAACGTGAGCATTTAGGCAGTTAAAAATGCAGGATACATAACACGGGCTTGGAGGGGCAGGAAAAGGGGGGAATGGCTTCCCACTGCCAGAGGGCAGGGTTAGGTGGATATTGGGAAGGAATTGTTCCCTGTGAGGGTGGGGAGGCCCTGGCACAGGCTGCCCAGAGAAGCTGTGGCTGCCCCATCCCTGGAAGCGTCCAAGGCCAGGCTGGAGCAACCTGGGATAGCAGCACATGTCCCTGCCAATGGCAGGGGGCGGAATGAGATCTTTAAGGTCCTTCCAACCCAAACCTTTCCATGGTTCTGTGATTAGTGCACCAAAGTGTATCATCAATGACCATTATTAGCAGGAGAAGAGGGAAAATCTGAGGGTTTTCCCTGGCATCAGTCCTAATGGTTGCCCTTTGGCCTGGCAACACACTTCCCCTTCCCTTTTTTGAGAAACTGTACCTTTTATTTTTAAATACCAACATACAGATCCATAACATTCCTTTCCTACCTTTTGGGGGCTGTAAGAGCCTGGAATTCTCGAACAAATATTTCTTCTTGATGGGCAAAATGACAGTGTCTTTCAGGTCTGTAATAACATCATCCAGGCCTGCAATATCACTCCAGGTGACCTAGGAGGGAAAAGCAGTATTAGGGATGAACAGCACCTGAATTCCCCAAGGAAAAATACAAGGATGAACACCCTGAATTCCCCAAGCAAAAATACAAAAGCCTCATAGTAGCGCACGGCCTCACAAATGAGATACAAGGGATTAAAAACCGACGCAATTTCAGTTTTAAATCACAGGAATGTTTTCTGTGTGCTTCCACAGATATGTATACGTGACAACTAATGAAATCCCGAGTCAAAGCCAAGGTATTCCATGTCTGAAGAGCAGGAGGAGCAGGGAAGACTTACATGCATGCTAAGTGGGTCCACGAGATGTGCAGCAATGCTCATTTCATATTCTGTCAGCTTGACATTTTTCACTCCAATTTGCTTCATTAGTTTTTCAGCCTGAGGGGGGGGAAATCAAACACCAGGAGAATCAGAGCCAGAATTGGAATGTTCCCCTCAAATATTAGCTTTTTAAAAGTCTTCTGTGTGGAGTTTGGAAAGAACAATCTTCTCTGTGTCCCTAGGTCACACCCTGAAAGAGGTTAAATCTTGTTTTAAGTAGAGAGTTTTGCTGTTTCCTAAAGATTTGTTGTCACCTGAGTGAAACCAAGTCAGATGCCTCAGTTCCCACCAAAGCAGTGTCACCGAAGCCCTCCCTGCCCAAAGCCACGACTCGGCCATTATGACCCCCAAAAAACCCCAGAAACAATAAACATTAAAACACAGAGTTTGGCCCCATCAAACCTCCACAGTGCTGCACCAAGGAGAGATTAATATATTTTTAAGGGAATAAAGGCTAATTCCCAGAAGCCAGTCAATTTTTTTAATAGGCATTCAGTGGGGTTTCCCCCGTTTAAAAGGAAAAGTCATGAGGTGTGTCAACACACTTGCACAACTCGGTTTCTCTTTCCGCTCAAACTGGCACCAAGTCCGACACGCTTTTGGGATATTGCAGCTCCTTATATAACAGCTGGCACGGGCACCGATCGGGAAAAGCTGATTTTTAACTCAAAAGTTCATTAGAAAAGGAAAACCAGCCGAAACAGATTGAATTGAGGTGGCTCAAAAACTCCTGTTTGAATCTGTGACACTTATGTCAGCCAGAAAGCAAACCAAGCAGCTGCCACGATTCCAAAGGAAACACTCCCCTTTCGGTTCTGAACTGCCCATAAAGCTTTTCCCAAGGCGTGAATTGTTTTAATTTAACATAACGCTTTTCAGGTTTTTTTTAACTCCCCTTTCCAGGAAGGAAATTTGACTGCTCCTGGAGGTCTCTGCCATTAAGTCGCCTCAAAAGCAGCAGAGAATTAAGTTCTCTCTGCTCGAGGTTTTAAAGAGCAACCAAGAGGCTGATGAGGGTGTGATTTAAGGCAACTGCTGCTCAGCAAAGTTGTCGGGATCAGAAGCGGCACCAGGACCATGGATTTGCTGAAACTCAGAGGCAACATCAGCCTCCAGCCCAGCAGTTTTGCAGTTTTTCTACCGCTTCAAGGCAGAAACCATAATTTTGGAATTTTCTGAAGAGAGACCAGCAGCCTAAATCCCAAGATTTACTAAAAAACCAATCCCAGGCTTTTTTTTTTTGGCTTATCCCACGTGCTTTCGTCCGTCCCGTCAGGTTTTCCGTCACGACGTCCCGATATCCCATAGAAACGCTCAAGAATCGGAGCGCTACCTGCTTCTGAGCTTCTACTTTCTGCTTCCTGGTGGGATCAATGGCATCGACCATCCATTTGATGGTGAAATAGGTGACGGCCCCGAAGATGGTCAGGCGGAAGATCAGCCCCACCACCTCGTTCCGGCTCAGGGGCCGCGAGAAGGCCTCGGCGTGGACCATCCTGCTCCCGTGGCCCTGGAAGGCGGGGGAAAAAACCCACAGGGAGAGGGAGAAGGAAGGAAAAAAAAAAAAATCAAAGGTGAGAAAACGTCTGCCTTGTGCTTAAACACTGAGTTATAAAAGCTGTTTGCCAGGGGCTTTGGAGAAGGGCCAGGCTGGACGGGGCTTGGAGCAGCCTGGGACAGCGGAAGGTGCCCATGGCCGCGGCAGGGGGTGGGACTCAATGATCCTTAATTTCCCCTCCAGCCCAAACCATCCTGGGATTCTATGCACACATTCCCATTAAGACTGCAAATCTGGGACTGTTCTTGAGGCAAGAATGCTAAATCCTGGAGACAGAGAACTCCATTATTTAACCAGAGGGGTCTTCTCCCTACAGGGAAAGTCACCCAAGTGCCGCGTTCCGGAGCGATGGATGACTTGGATTTGATTAAAACGAGGTTAAGAGCTGGAGGCTGCACCTGGCAGGATACATGTGGAGTTATTAATATCCCTGGAAACCTGAAAATGCTGGATGTGGCACACAGCTATCCAGGGAAAAGCCTGACTGCTGTAGGAGCCAAGCCCAGGCAGCACAGTGCCCTCAGTGTAGGGGACATGCTGCACAGAGGGAAGGACTTGTCCTAAAACTTTGGAAAATGGCTGGGAAAATCAGGGTCCACGTCCTCCCCAACAGGTGGGGGGGTTCCTTTTGACAATCTCCAATCAGTCCTTGTGCACTGTCCCGTTTTCCTGCTGCAAGGAAAAGCCAGTGGCAATTCCTCTGGCAGCTCCTGATGCTCCCTGGCCGCTCTCCAAAGGGAACTGGCAGCCAGGGCAAAGCTGAAGCTCCTACAGCCAAGATATCCCTGGATTCCTCCAGCCCAGGGCAAAGCTGGAGATCCTACAGCCAAGATATCCCTGGATTCCGCTCCCTGTGTTATGCTAACCCCAAGGCTCTGCCACACCACTGACTCTGGAATCTGGAATTCCACTGGGTCTGGGCTCAGGAGAAGCACCACTTGGTGGACATCAACCCCTGGCTCCTGTATCCCAGCGGGATCACTGGAATCACTGGGTTTGGGGGTTTTTTAACGCTGCCCTCCCTGTTCAGGCAGTTAAAAATCCAGCCTGTGGCTGTGCCCACCTGCCGGGAAACCGAATTAAATTTGCCTGCTTTGGGATTTAAGCAAGTCATCCCGAGCTGGAGGGCTCTGCGTGCCCTCCTCAGCCTGAATCATTAAAATAAAAGAGCTCTATGTCACTGAACTAGGGAAAACCCTTCCCAAAAAACCACGGAAGGAACCTCCTCCTTATGCAACCCGTGCCCTGAGCACCAACTGTGAGGAAAAGCTGTAACAGGAGAGAAACCGGAGCACGGCCTCGCTGAGCAGAGCCCTGATAACTAACGAAAGATAAATCCTGCAGGACCTGAGCGGTTTTATTCCCTCAGCGGGGAGGACGATTCGATTCGATTCGCTCCGCTCCGCCCATGCCGGCGCCAAAGGGAAACCAAAAGCACAGCGGCTGTTCCGCTCCCAGGGAATGCTGAGGCACTGCCGGGAAACCCCCGCCTGTGCCGGGCCCGGCGATGCCCTCCCATGCCGGGGATCCCGCCCTGGGCCCCTCACTCCCCCCCGCGGTAGCCCCAAGAGGGCCGAAGTGGCCCGGGCCGCCCGTGACCTTCCCGCCGCCCCGCAGCTCCCCCGGCCGGCACTCACCGTAGGCCCGGCGGGTCGCTCGCACTGCGGGACGCGGGGCGGGCCCGCAGGAAGAGGAGGAGGAGTGAGGAGGAGGGGGAGGAGGAGTGAGGAGCAGCGGGAGCAGAAGGAGCCGCCGGCGGCACCAAAGCACCCGGCAGCGGCCGCGGCGCGTCCCGCGCTTCCTCCGGCCGGCCGGCGCCCGCCGCCCCGCGCAGACGTT
>VZRE01009250.1:0-32000 GCA_013396775.1 Cephalopterus ornatus
CACGAATCATAGCTGTTTATTACACTATCAAAAGCAATCTCAGTGACTCCTAAATTATATCCAAGAAAAGTTTCATGCCCTAAATGCATTTTTCTCCCAGAACTCCACATTACCTCATTTGTTTTGCAGCTCATGAAGACAGGTCTTCTAGCATATAAGTTGTCTGTGAATCTGAAGAGATGCTGCTGCTAATGCAACAGTATTAGTATTGCTAATGCTGCATTAGCATTGACCTTCAGGCTCTTAATTGTTTTCAAACCTGATCTTACTTAGTCAATTTTAAATATGTTAAATTAAAACTGACAGAAAAACTAGTTTGAGAAGCACGAAGACTAGTCTGTAACATTTATAAAATCAAGTAATGCTGCAGATTAATCAATACAGTCTGCTGGATATTAAATTATAACCTTGTAAGGGTGCCAGTTTTTTAAGTCCTGTGGTAATCTGTAACAAACACCTATCAGCCAGCTTCTGGCATATTCAGACACACTTGCTCAATAAAAAATTCTATTTACACTGAAGCAATTTTTTCATTTATATAGGGGCTTTTTTCCCCCCTGTTTTTCAAATTAAAGACAAGTATTTGTATCATTCGATGTGTGGCTTTTGAGGTTCAGCACACCCCCAGCAACAAAGACATACTTACCTCAGAGAAAAATGTAAACAGGCCTTTGTTCCCGTTTGGGACATTTGGCACAAGTTGCTGTGTGAACATCAGCAAAGTATCTCTCTCAGGGAAGGACTTGGCCCAGGTTTCGTATGGACATCTTGTTAGCTGGGACTGGGTGTTTCAAAGGCAAAGAAGTTATACTGAAGCTTCCTCTTTTCAGGAAAAAAACCCCTATGCTCTGTAGAGTACATTAATTGGATTCAGCATGTCTGCATTCTGCCTCTATTTATATACTCATCGGCCTAGATAAAAGCCTTGGCTATGGCAGTTCAGACACTTTTTTTCCTACATTAGTCTACTAATCTAGTCAGCCTGTATGTGTTTTCAGGAATTGGGCTTGCAATGATCCTAGGTGTGTGTGACTTGTTATTTTCAGCCCTGGGCCAAAGGCAAAACAGCTCTTGCAGGCTGAAAAAACTAGTTCAGTCTTGACATTTTTAAGGTGAGATAGCTCAAGACCCACGAGGGACAGAACTGAGTGCTTTTTACTGTCTGAAAGCTTGGGATTACAGCTTTCATATGTCAAAAAGCATTAATCTCTGACTCTAGTGGTGGGTGCATTACCTGTTGCTAGAAGAGAAGCTGTTTCAGATATGCTTGTTAGTACTGAATTGGGTGGGTTTCAGAAATAGAAATGCTTTCAAATTCTGATATTGGATCACTGAACTAATGGAAGGCAGTTTTATGAATAAAATCTTCCAGACTCAACCATCTTATCAAACTAGAGGACTTGGCAATCACCAACCATATGAAGTTAAACAAGAGAAAGTGTCAATTCTGCAACTGGGATGAGGCAACCCCAGATGTGGGGGAATGAGATGCTGGAAAGCAGTGCTGGAAAAGGGACAGGGGGGTCCTGCTAGACGGAAAGTTGAATATGAGTCAGCAGTGCCGTGGCAGCCAGGAGGGCCAACTGTGTCCTAGGGAGAATCAGGCAAGGCATCGTTTGAAGGTGATTGTCCCACTCTGACCTTCACTGGGACAGCCTTACCTTGACTATTGTGTGCAATTTTGGGTGCCACAGTATAAGGAAGATATTAAGTTCTTAGAAAGTGTCCAAAGGAGGGCAACGAAGATAGTGAAGGGCCTTGAGGGGAAGCTGTATGAGCAGCAGCTGAGGTCACTTGGTCTGTTCAGCCTGGAGNGTGTTCAGCCTGGAGGAGACTGAGGGGAGACTTCATTGCAGTCCACAACTTTCTTGTGAGAAGAGGAGGGGCAGGCACTGATCTCTTCTCTGTGGTGACCAGAACCTGAGGGAAGTTGTATCAGGGGAGATCTAGGTTGGATATTAGAAAAATGTTCTTCATCAGAGAGTGGTTGGGCAGTGGAATAGCATCCCCAGAGAAGTGGTCACTGCACCAAGCTTGACAGAGCTCAAGAAGCGTTTGGACAATACTCTCAGGCACATGGTGTGACTCTTAGGGAGGGTCTTGTGCAGGGCAAAGGGTTGAACTTTATGATCCTTGTGGGTTCCTTCCAACTTGGCATATTCTATGATTCTGTGATTCTTCTTTACTAACTCGGTCTGAAACAGCTAAGTCAGCAGCATGGAGTTAGATCTATGTTTTTCAAGTATATAAGTCACCAGTTCTGTCAACCATTCTGACTTCCCATATAACAAACATAGAAAATTTCACTGTGCCTGCATCCAATCTTGACACACAAGCAAGGTAGTCTCTAATTAATTGAAATGCAACACCAATTAAAGTCTTCTGGTATTGTTGCAAACATTAGTCATTGCTCCCAGAAAGTTTAATGGAGAGTTCTGCAAATCTTTTTGTTTTTCTGATGATTCCCATCACCTCATTGCCAAATTTTGGAGCAGGCATCCCTGATATTAGAATAGAAAACTTCACTTCTGTTGGGTTGCAATTATTGTACCCTGACCACTTACAGGCTGTAAAAACAGATTGTGCCTTTTCTAATCTGAGGGGACAGTGTATCATTAGTCATGCTTTGAAGCATTTATTTGTCTGAAGGACCATGCACTAAATATTCAATAAATCCAGATTCATCTTCATAGGCGGAGAACGTTAAAAGAGATATACTGGACTGTGTGATTTTGCTTCATCTGCAGTTCATCTTTCCATTATAGCACAGTTTCAGAGCTGTTTCAGGCAGAAGGATGTAAGTGAGTTTAAAGCCTGATTTGGAGATGGCAGCAGTGGCATGTGGTTCGGAAGGCTGAAAGAAGTGCAGGACTTGGCAAGATTAGTGCCTGTTCCATCTGTTGGTGAGGTAGGTGATGCCCCTTGTCAAAGATGTTTGCAAGGAGCAGGGACAGTAGGGGTTCTTGCTCTACAGAATGTGAAAAAACCCAAGTAACTCTGTAATTAATGAAGTGACTAGATTTTTTTCAGAGGGTGATTTTTTTGTTGTTTCAGCAATAAGCCAAATGGTGCCCTCACTGTGGGTTTGTTCCTGGAATCAGGTACTTCTGGAACTGCATGCAGTGCCATAGAAATCAGTCATGGCATCTGACCAACTCCTTGGCAAAACCAAGCTAGAATTAGGCTCAGCTCCAGTTTTTTAATCTACAGTGTCATGGTCTAGGAATGGTATTCCCCAATTTAGTGTTCCCATTGAAACACTGCAAACTGTGCACAGCTCGCTCACTTCATCTCCCCCTCTCCCTGCGGGTAGCTGGAGTGGAGGATTGGAGGGACAAAAGATCATGGGTTGAAAGACAATTTGCTGGAAACAGCAATGAAATGAACAGTAACAGCAACACTATTAATAAGAGAGTGTGCAAGAGAGGTGAGCAATTCACAAGCGAGTGCTCCTCAGGCCAAACACAACATTAACCTCAGTCCCTCATTTGCTGCCACCCAAATGGAAGGGACCCTTTCCTCCTGCCCCCTGCTTACAGCATGAGGTGGTATAGGATAACTTCTGGGTCCTGGTCATGCCCCTCCTGAACACTGCAAAAATTAACCCTGTCATGGCCAGAACCAGGACACAGAGCCTCCTGCCCGTAATTTCAGGTTTTAAATTAATGACTTTGCACTACTGTCCATCATAGTTTTGGATTTCAGCAAGTGGAAAGAACCTCAGCTGGGGCACTTCCACTGTTAACCCCAAAGAGTCCAAGAGAGAGCAAAAGGAGATACTCCCAGTGAAGGATCCTCAGAAGCACAAACTCCCTCCTGCTAGCAATCTACCGAATCCAGCAGATCACTTGCACATGGGGATTTTCAGAATGTCCTGCAATTCTTCTTTTTTCCAGGTGAAGCTTGTTACAGATTTCAAGTGTGATCTTGAAGCACTTAGATGTCACATGGGTAGCTATCCCACACAAAAAATGTAGCATATTTAGCATATTGCAACTCTTTAGACCTTGAGTCTCACCACACTGCCTGGCAGGACTGGAAGTGCTCCTTTAAACTGGTTGAAAGAGAAGTACCAGCGAAATTAATTTTTTTTTTTTTAAATTTTCAAATGGCCACTAATTGTATGTGATGCCTTTTCACGTGTCAGTCTCATAACTTGTCATACCTTGCTGATGAGAATGCTGGAGAAACGTAATGTAAGTCTGAGGAGAGTCAGTGTCTTGTCCAAAGCTTAGTGAATACGTAAAAAAACAAAGCAAAATCCCAACCCAACCAAACTTACTCTAAATCAGTGAGAAAATCATCCAGGGAGTGGCCTGCATTCAGACCACAGGAGCAAATATAAGAATAAAAAAAGTCAAGAGTTTTCACTGAAATATGAAGCAATTGAAATAAACAAGATTTAGCAGAGCCAACACAAGAGTTGCTGCTGTAGAAGTCAGGGATATTTGTGGAGTTTAATGATGAATAGAATTGGATAATAAAGTCTTGCGGAAAATTGAAATAACCTTCATGTTCTCTGAAAACACAACAGGAACAGATGAAATGAAAACAAAGGTCAATCTAGACTTGTGTTTACACTTTTATTTAAGTAATAAGAACTATTAACATATCTGAAGTCTGGTTCTTCAGGTGATGAAGCATAGTAATATCATGAAAATGGAGCATCCTCCTTGTCAAAGTAAATTAAACCCAGGGGGCTGGTTTGTTTAGATCAAGCTCAGATGTGCCTGTTATGTTCAGTACAGAAAGATCCTTTTACACCCTCCATTTTGGAAAAGCTCACTTAGTGGGGACCTTTGCTCAAAAGTTGGTCACTATATAGTAGATGGCAGCAACGAATGAAATGCAAAGTCCAGTGGACTTAAAGGAAGATGTGTTCCATGCACTAACATCTCTTTTCTTGCCAAGTAAGATTTCTGGGTCAGGTTTAAGAATGACTGTCATTTGGAGAGGTGAGAAGAGTGGGCAATGCAAGTGACTGAAGGGTGTCAGTGGACATCGAATTCTTGCATTAGCATATGAACTGAGTGAAGGTGAAAGGCAGCCTTACAGCTTTAGCTAGAAATAGAATCTTTGATTGCTTTGGTGAGGAAATTTCATCCCTGATCAAAATACATAGATGGGTATGCTCACATATAACTGATCTGCGTTCAGGAAGGGGGGTCTGGCAGGTGGAGAGCAATTATATTTGGGGGGGGTTTCTATTTGTATTTGTATGTTTTTTCCTTTCCACTTTTATTATCATCTTTATTATTAATTACCACTATTGTTATATTTTACTTTGCTTTTATTCCAAAAAATAACGCTGTTATTAAGAACCTCAAAGATAGCCAAGAGACAGAGGAGCTAAAGTCAAACATTTATTCGAATAAAAGGGAGGCTTCATTGGACAATCCCCAATGAGGTCTCCCACCTTGGAAGAGGTCACAGCCTCTTTCATCCCCTTTGCCTGAAACGCAGCCCTCCCTGTTTCTCCATTGGCTGAGATATTCCGGGGCTGCAGACTTCCTGACATGCCTACTGCATGTCCCCAATTACATGCTCATCAGAGGCTTTGAGGGTCCTCAATATTTTCAAAATTGAGGTTACTGCATATTTATCCTTTGCTGCCTATCTTATAGTGGGTAACTACACAACTAATAACTTTTCTATCCCCTCCTAACTAAGCTAGCTGTGACTACAACAAACTTTGTGAGAACATTCTACTTATTCCTAAGATTATGAAACTTATTACTAAACTTATTAAACTTATCACTAAACTTATTACTACTAAACTTAGCTGAAGTTTTACTTTGGAGCCTCATCCCCATTCCACCAGGGTGGCTGGGAAGGGCAGGGGGTTGAGCGAATAGCTGTGTGGTGAGGATATGCAGTAGATGCACCCCCAAACTGAGTATACGGAGTAGCCTAAAACAGCACAGTTGGAAAGCTGGCCACTGCCTACTGCAGGACCAGGTAATTGCCTGGGCTGCCATGCTGCACTACAAAATACATCTCAGTGCAGGTTTGCCTCTCAGAGGGGCTGATTACAAGGAACCTGCAGGTCCAGGAGGAGTGCAGCACCCAGAGATGCCGGCGGGGCCACTGAGGCAAACGCCACCAAGCTGCTTTCAGCAAATTCTGGGCCCAGTGAGCGGTTTTCTCTACATTTAAGTAGCACCCTGTGCAGAGGGTGCGTAGGACAGGTGACCTCTGATCCTGTGGTAGACGTTTGTCGGTGGGATGGAGAAAACACAAGTTATGTTCCATCCCGTGCTCACTTGAGCACGTGCACTCCAGCTTCACATGGATATCAGAGCACCTCTCTGGCTGCTGCCTTGTGGTGTCCTGCTCTACGATGAAAGAGTGCCCACAGGGTGGCCGCAGAACCACAAGCAGCTGGTAGAAGATTCGACACTGGAGGTTGACACACCAGGATTCAAGAGAGCTGTCCATCCCAGTGCCTGGGTAAATTTCTGGCATGGAAGTTCTCCGCGAAAACTCTCGGGTGATAAACAGGAGATCATGGACGAGATGCTTCAGATTCCTGCATATGTCAGGCACTTCCTGTGTTGGTGATAGGGTGGGCCTGAGCAGAAATCTGTGTGCTTCACTGAGGTCTTCTTCCTCCTCATCCTTGTCTTCCTCGTGCTCCCCACTGCTGGAGCTGTCCTGCTCATGGCAGCTGTTACAGGCAACCTTCCTTTGCCAGGCCAGACAGCAGAGCACAGCAACCTCAGCTACTGCAACCACCCAAAAGAGCCAGTGCTGCAACAGGAAAAGGAGCGGGGCTTCTTCCAGCTTCCTAGTCCACTCAACATCCTGCCACAGCTGCATCATCTTATGATGCAGAAATTCCTCACGCTCCTTCATCCGCTGGGCTGTGACCACATCGATCTGATGATCGTGTGTCTGCTCAGGGAGAAGGGCCAGCACAGCCAGGAAGAGGACAATTGACGAATCCATGGCCTGTGAGAGGTGGGAGAAAAGTTTACTCAGCAGGTTTCGGTGAGAAGGAGCAAGAGACTGGGGGAGTGGGGCAGGAGCTGCCTGGTGGTGTCCTTTGGAACAGCTCCCATTGTGACCTGCCTTCTATGATGTCACAGCCACCAGAGCCACATCACTCGACCAACAAATCCCCAGTGTTCATCCCCACACCCAGGCTCAGCTGTTTCTTGGCATCATCACCCCAAGGACAAAGCCACCAGGCCAAAGCTCCCCGGGGGCTCTCCTGACGAAGCGAGCAGCCAAAGGAATCCTGACAGTGTCATCCCCTGGTTGGGCTGTGTCCTGTGAAAGGGTTAGAGACACCCAAGTAGAGTCTAGAGAGGCCCCATCCCCACCAAGCTGCAGCATCCCATGGAGACAGGGGCACCTCGCACAACCCCAGATCCTCTCTGTGCACTGCCACCATTTGTGAGTCCTGCGCCTCTGTCCTCTCTGTCCCCAGCCCCAATGGCTTGCCCTCCTCTGAGGCATTTGGCTCTAGCTCAGGGTTGGAAAGCCCCCTGGGCATCTGTCCCATTCCCCATCCTTTCCAGCCTTTCCCCTGCATGCACACTCACCAATCGCCCAAGTGCAACTGCAGTGGGGCTGCCCAGTGTTGTCCTTAGAGATGGCTCCCATTGCGACCCGTCTTCTGTGATGTCACAGCCACCAGAGCGACATCACCTGGCTAACAAGCCACAGCCTTCATCCCCACCCCCTTGCTCAGTGGGTTCTGGGCATCATCACCACACTCAGTGTCAACTCCTCAGGAGCTCCCAGGGGGTCTCTTGGCAAAACAGACAAACTGCCAAAGCCACCACAGAGAGCCCTGAACTGTGGCAGAACTGTGCCTAGTCCAGAGGGGCTTAGATTTCTTGCTTTGGCTTTGAAACCCCCCTGGGCATTTGCCTTATCCGCATTCAGCCCAGCCCAGTTGTGCAACTCGGCAAAGAGCTCAAAACATCAGACACGAAAGATTCACTGCCTGCAGAATCAGAAGGGGACTATGGTTTGGAAAGGAGCTTTGGGACTGTGCAGAACTTGTGTTAGGTTGAGCCTGAACTCATGGAAGCTAAAATTCAGCATGTACATCTGCAATATTGAATAAACCTCAAAAATCAGTAGAGACACTGAGTTGCCTGTTCTCTTTATTCCCAAAGTCAAGTTTCCTTGAAGAAGGAAAGACTGTGTAAGAGATAAGACAACGTATTAGTGATACTGTGGGATATGGAGATGTGATGTCCAGCTCTACCCTGAGCTCAAAGACTGAAATTCACGTGAAACCTCAAGAGGTCAGTTGCAGATCCTGAAAGTCCTGATGGGACAGAGCAGGCCCACAGGTCTTCTTTTGGTGAAACTGATTTGCTTTGAATTGCCCTGGCCAGGTGTACAATAGAGCTTATAGACAAACGCCATGGGTTTTTAGGGGTCCACACAGATGAGGTTAGTAGCAGATTCTGTTTTTCTTGATTGTTTTTAGTCAGAAGAATGAGCTCATACAGAGAGATCACGATGAACGGATGAGCCCGGAGATAACAATAATCACAGTACCTACAGACATAGAAGCTTACAGAGAAAGGATGTGACTGAGTACAGTTTGTGGTTGTACAAATGAAAGGTCCTCTGCAGATACAAAAGCTTTGCGAATAAAAAAAAAAACCCTTCAATGTGACAGAGCTGGGATGCTTCCATTTTAGCACCCAGGACACAGTACGTAAAGCACCAAGCAGGTCAGGCAGTGCTGCTGCCGTTCTCCAGGTAGACTGGATGCCTCTCCCCTGTGGATGGTTTTACTCTGTCTTGTGTGCTGCAAGCAAACTCAGGAATGCAGGGGACATGAAACCTCCCACTGCTCTACACAGGCTGTCTGTGAATCCAGTGCTACAGCTTAGTGGGAACAATCTGCAGAATGGAACAGTCCGTGCAGAGGAGACAGTGTCTGCATGATGCATGTCTGGAGAGGTTATACTTGCAACCAGTTCTGCTCTAGTATTGCTGCACCCAAATTAGTCTACAAAGAGATCATCACAAGTGATGGCATTGACCCTTCTCAGAGGAACAGGGGCACTAATATTGTGGGCATGCTCTCCCATTGAAAATGTAAAGCAAAATCTGCCAGTGCCTTTTCTGTGGACTTAAAAAAGAAAAAAAAAAAAGAAACAGTTGCGGAAAAAGAATTAAAGTCTCCCACCAGGAAATCTCAACATCTCAATCCTGCAGTTGCTGAGCTTAAATTGATCTGGTAAATTTGTGACTGGGGGCTGTGTTTGATTTACTTGATTTGTGCCAAAACCTAACTTGATAATACAGTGATGTTTTTCTTATTGCTCAGCAACGTCTGCATGGCACCAAGGCCTTTTCTGCTTCTTGTACTGCCACGCTGGTGAGGGGGCTGAAGGAATGTCCTGGTTTCAGATGGGATACAGTTAATTTCCTCTCAGTAGCTGGTGCAGCACTGTGCTTTGGATTCAGAATGAGAATACTGTTGATAGCAATTTTTTTTGTGCCTCATGCTCTGGCAGTGAGAAGGTACAGAAAAGAAACTGGGAAGAGCATAGCCAGGACAGTTGATCCCAACTGGCCAGAGGGATATTCCACAACACAGAATGTCATGCCCAGCATATAAACTGGAGGAGTTCCCTGGAAGGCAGGCCGCTGGAAGGGGTTCAGGAAAGGGGGTCTGGCATTAGTCAACAGGTGGTGAGCATTTTAATTGTGCATCACTTACCTGGGTTTTTTTCCGTTCCATTTTTATTATCATTTATTATTCTTATTTACCACTCTTGTTTTAACTTGTTTTCAACTATTAAGTTTGATAATAATTTATGAAGTTTATCTATTATTAAACCGGTCAATTAAACTTATTATTAGACCCATTATTAAACTGATTAAAATATCAAATCCTATGTATGAAATATCAATATTGAAATCCCATTCATTCCAATATGAAGCAAACAGACTGTGCATTCCCTGAGGACAAAGATGCCAGCCACAGCAATGCTGATTGGTGTTGACTGAACACTAACTATTGAATGATGGCACTCTGAAGATAAACAACTAGAAGGCCAAAGAGCTCCGTTTCCTTTCTCTTTCCTGTTACCTCTGGTCATTAATCATCTGCTTTAGTAAAATTAACAAGCCCTTTCACAACACATGCCATGACTTAAACTCTTCAGAATGAAAGTCACAGAAGTCAGGTGTTAAATACAAAAGCACGAATAAAATCCTGTCCTTCTACAGAAGGATTCTAAAATCCTTTCTTCTTCATTATCGAAATGAAAAAACAATCACTCCTGTTTTGTACCACAGCATACTGCTTAGCATATTTAACTGTATGTTAATGTTAATTTAGGTATCATTTGCAAGCATAATTGTCTTCTTGGCCTGAGTGGGGATATATCCTTATTCTTCCTATCAAACCTTCAGCACTAAAGAAAACAAATGTATTCACTAATTCAGAAAATTAAAAAATGGAGATAAAAAGAGCTATGATAATATCTTCCAAAGTAGTTACCATACAGGGAAATGTAGGAAGGCTCAACTCTCAACTTCACTGACATAGCCAGATTCCCAGAAGCATAAAGTAGCTTTTATCCCTTACAAAAGGGACATATCGGGCTTGAGGCTTCCTCAGAAGCAGGTCCGTCTGCCCGTTCCATGCAGCGGTAAAGAAGGTCTCCTGTGCTGTGTGATTACTCTCCTCGGGGTGGTGAGTCAATCTTACTTTCTGTGTACATTCAGTAGGCTTCTCCTCACCCCCTTCTCTGCCCTCCAGATTTAAAGAAAAATATGCTTTATATTTCTACTTCCCTTATGGAAACCTCTAATTAGAGTGGGATGGAGATATGCACCTTCCCCTCTCTTTCCTTAATGTCAGGAGCTATCAAACAGGTTATTACAGCGCTACTTTTTACAGATGATCTGATAGTTTAACCCTCAAACTGGTAAGTTTGCAGTGGTTAGTTCTGCCAGCAGCGATAGCGAAAAACTGACATTTTCACAGGTCATTTTCATGTTCCTAGATATGACTCAGTGCAATCAGCTTTGTCTTGCTGTGTATCAATATACACTTAAGTCTGCATCCCTATTTTTAACCCAGTGGCACCCACTTCATTAATATGTTCATTAGTATGTTCTCTTCCTCAGTTGCAGACCTACTGCTGATGAAGAAAACCCGAAACCTTTCAAGACAAAAGGAGAATTTATCTGTTTATATTTCATGTTTTTCCCTTTCCACCATCACTATATTCCATAAGAAACTACTTCTAACCTCTGCCACCTACTCTCCTCTCTGATTTCTCAATTCAAGCAGTAGTTTCAGTTTTCCCTTTGTTTGTGTGGTTGCCCTATCTTACAGGGAAAACTGCAACTACTGCTCAAATCTCATGAGCAGCTGGAAGCAAATTTTAATTTCTGTATTAATTCAAGTCAAGCACTACCCAACTGAATAGGCTGTGTTTGATGGGACTGTAGGAATCAATAAATCTACTAATTTTAAGACTTTTTAAAAGCTTTTATATTTCCAGTGAAACTCAAAAGGCTTCAGAAAGTAAAGACTAAAACTGACATGGGATAAAAAAACTACAGTGAAGCAAGGTTTGCAGCTTTCCTGAAAGCAGGAAAAGCAGTTTCTGCAAGGGTATGTAAAAGGAGAGAGTCTCGGCTCCCTTACGGATATGTGGTATTCCAGTACCAAAAGGTGTAACAAGTAAAGGGGAAGGCACAAACGAGCGCACAGAGATGTAAACCCAATAGATGAACGAATTCGAGAGGCAAAGGCAAGAAACAGACCTCATCAGTCACACTAATGAATGGATTATTAAGAAACCACAGGCAAACCAGAAAGTTGCAACTGGTGAGGATGCAAACCTGAGGGTCCAGGATGTACAAGGGGGCCGGTGTAGCTATGCAGACTGGTGAATGATGTGCAGGAATGGGCGTGGGGAGGTAGTGGTAGACAGTGGCAAGACAGCAAGGGGTATAGAAGGGGCCAGTCACTCACAAAACACAGTCAGACAATACCTTGTAAAGACAGCATTTATGCATGGAGATAGAGGAGGATTCCCACTTCCCTTTTCATCAGAAAAAGTCATATTGTTCTTCAGTAGTGAAACCACAGTGGCTACTAAATTTTCACAGTTCCACTGACGTTTGCAGTGCTGCTAAATCTCCCTGGCTAAAAACAGTTGTCTCCCAACACAGCTAAACATGCATACACAGACATGCTAACCTGAAGTGACACTGAAGAACTGGGAGACCATATAGTTTGATTTTGCTTCATGCCTGTATGTGTTTAAAGCTGTAAGCTTTTAGCTTTACAGTGGATAAATGATAATTACCTGCCTGATCGTTCTCTTCCTGTCTTCCGTTTGACTCCACTTAGTAATCATTGACTGCCACAGAAACCACTAAGTGCAACTTCAGTTATGCCACTTTTCCCAGTCAGATAGAGGTGCCAGGCAGATTAATACTTCTGTTTAAACACACAAGCTTATATGGGGAAAGAAAGCAAGACCTTCGAAACTCCACGGGTTCTGAAGCTAAAAGCCTTCGTTATCCCCCTTATCTTTTGAGCTTTAAGACACCAGGAAGGGGTAGTTTGGCAAAAAACCAAAAACGAACAAAAAAACCAACCAAACAAAAAAAAAACTCCACAAAAAAACTAATTTAAAAAAACAAAACAAAAAACACCACAAAAAGGAAAAAAAAACAAAGGGGGAAAAAAAACACCCACACCCCTGATACTACAGGGTATGCCAGAGTTGAGAATATATTAAAGATACAAAAACCCAAACTGTCTCACATGAAATAGAAAGCTTCTCACTTCTCTTCTGAACATTTCACTTCAAAATTCAAAAAACGCTTGCCCTCCAAAAACTGCCATCTTCCCCTAAAAACTGCATCCCTAGCTTGTCAACATGTCTGCATGTTAGACATAGCTCATGCAGGTAGTGGCAAGGCTCAGCCAAACAAACTGCTTCTGTCATGCTTTTTTTTCACACTGTGCCCCAGGAACTATTCATACTTCTTGAGATAACATTTCAACTTTTCTTTTTTTACATCTTTACCAGATACTGCAGAAAAGTAGTTTGCAAAGGTGCTTCAAGCATGCAGTTACAAAGGAAGTGGTGAATCCCTGGCTACTTTTTCAGAGGCATAGCAACCCCAAAACAGACTGCAGAGTTAACAGCCAGATACTCCAGGCTTCTGAAAAACTGGACAATGACACCACTGCCTTCTGGCAGCCACCAAAGAATTTCTAGAGGTTTATTTGCTTATTAGTAGCTGAGCAAGATTCAGATTTACTGGAACTAGAGAACAGTGTAAGACTTGTAGGACTATATCAAAGAGCAAATAATTATTACAAAGTCCAAGTAGAAGATAATGACCATGCAGACATTTTTCATTTCTCTGCGTGTATATCTGAACAAGACCCCAAGATGACAAGACAAGAAACACTTACGTGAACTTGAGAACTATGGGACCAATGATTCTAGCCACACTCTGTAAAAGATATAAAATAGAAAACTCTCTAACTTTACTTAAAGAGTTTTTACATATTCTAATAAAATATCCCAGTGACACTGTTTAAATAATAAAAACCCAACCCCAACCACACACTCTGATATTTCAATATTCTATTAATATTTATTAACTTAATACATTATTTAAATGAATCTCAGAATTATTTGGATAACAGCCTGGAATGAAAGCTCTTTACAGAGCTACTGATTGCCCTGATATACAAGGACTGGAAGCAAATTTACCACATCATTAACTCAAGTCCATAAAAGAGATTCTAATGTGTAAGTCAGTTTTGACAAAAAATGAACAACTTCTCATAAACAAAATCACAGAACTATACATGAAGTAGAAGACTATTTCAGGAGCTTAACTGCAGATCTAAAACTTCAACGGTACGGATCCAGTTGTTAATGCATAAGTATTTGCATAATTAGAAAGTTTACAAAAATAATGAGCATACCTCAAGTATCTTTTCATCCAGTTCTAATTAGGGGTTACCTGAGGATTCTTCTTCAGGTAGTCTCATAAAATTTATACAGCAAAATTTATGTTCTAAAGGAAGTCAACTGGAATCAAAGTACCATGCTTCCATATTACATCTATCTTTAATATAATCAAACAAAATACATTTTTTGAACATAAGAGGGCAATTATGGGTTTTAAGATCTGTGACATGTCTTTCCTTCAATTATATCTGCACAGAAATTGTATGGAAGTTGGAAAAACTGGCATAAGCTATTCCACTTGATTCCAGGTTTTATAAAAGGCAAGTCACAGAATTTCATGCTGAACCTTAAAAAAGTTACAGAAACACAAGCATCAATCAGCTGTCCAAGTTCTTCGACTCTAGACAGTACAGTCACCTGTCTGTTGCAAACAAGAAACTTATCCAGAAGAGCTGCTGTTCACCTCAATCCTTTGAGAAACTAAACTTGAACAAAGACCTAGAAAAGCATTTTAAAAAGGCTTAACTGTAGATGTTTAAAAGAACCATAGTAAGTCTGCTGCCATCACCTAAGTCACAAAAGACAGTGCAGTTCAAGTCAAAGGCAGCTTATCACTGAAAAGTGATTAACAATAATTAGGAAGGATATTGTCTGGTAAACAAAGAAACTGGAGCCAAATATGTTGTCAGAAAACACAGGGGTTTTAGGAGATGAAAAGTTTATTTACAAACTGCCAACATTTAACAAAAACAATTTTACACTATTTTCTGTGTTCTACAGAAATACAATAACTTACAGCGGTGCTTAGTCCATTTCCTCACTAATACATATAAAACCAAGTCTGCCGATAAATAAGTGAAAAAAATCTATTTACCAACAACCACCACTAAAATTGTACCTGTAAATTTTGGAAGACATCTGCATAGAATAGTTAGAACTGTAAGGGTGCTCTTTAATTATTTTGTAATTCAGTTTGTACTACTAGGATATGAAAAAAATTAATTAACATGCAATACAAAATATTTGAGATAAACAAGGTAAAACTCAGTGTGCACAACAGGAAAGCAGTGCTAGGATGCCCTTTTATGTTTCTAAATAAACATTAGGAAAATGCATGTTTTATATGGTGGAATTTCAACTTCCCTTCACAGCAAAATTATATTTATAACCATTTATACTTGGCTAGGTTCCACTGAAGATGGACTAAAGGTGTGGTGAGAAGTATCTAGTGCTAGGTAACAACAAATAATTGTAGAACATCTCAAATCAACATTATGTAGATACATTTTAAAAGGTAAATGAGCTGTTACCTAGTTATAAGCATTTGTGAGACAAAAGGGTGACAAATGTGCAGTTTACTGTTGACCATAAATGTAGACAGCACGCTTGGAGAACAGCAATGCTTAGGCCATCCACTATTTATTAGGACTTTCCCCCTTCAATATTGCATCAGTTATCACATGCCACTTAAAAGATTACCAGTCATCCCTAAATATCTTGCATAAACCTCGGGCATCAGTCTATATGCTGTTGATATGCAATACTTCCAAAACTAAAGTGTTACCTTGGTTTGCACACAGGCATATTGTATGCAACTTTCTGCCACTAGAAAAGATTTTAAAAAGCACGGGGGCAGGGGAGAGAAGCAGGGGAATGGCAGGGCAGGGCAGAGGTGGGAGAGAAGGGAGGAAAAAGTAGAAGGGAAAAAAAAAGAGAGAGAGGAAAAGGAAACTTTCTTAGCTACTGATACCCTGTAGTACCCTTAATTTTTCTCTAGCTGACCTTTTAAACCTAAAACATTCCACAACATTCACAGCTTCTTTTCCACAGTGCTAATGAGCATACACTACCCTAACTGTTCTTTTTTTTCACTGAAGCCATGAATACAATAATTTGTGAAAGACAAAGAAGTCACTTAAAATTCATCACACTAAATATGTTCTGGCTATCAGGTAGTGGCTGACGCCCCCTCCACAGCATGGCCTGAGCCTATGTCAATGAAGTCAGTGAGAGTCTCATCACTCACACTAACAGATGTAAAAATAAAGCATTCAGATTAAAAACAAACTAATAACCAGATCCTGCAAAATAAGCTGCAGGGTTTATTTCTTGCTTTAAGTTTTCTGATTTAATGGACATCCAAATTAAGCAAAAGACTGTACTTATTGAATCAGGGCTTCCTTACATACTCCTTCTACCTAGCAGCTAGTAAGAGGCAAAAAAAAAAGTGTATAAGTAAAATATGTCCTTGCTTTTTTTAAACTTTGCATTTAGGATGACAGCAGTACCTTCAGTAATGCCCTGTGATTTTAGGTGCTCATTTTGGAATGAATCACATTTTGGAATGAATCACATTGTCCAGGAGGAGAGAGTAAAAGTGCTAGCATTTTCCAATAAAATCTATCCTTTTAAGGAAAGCTCTCAAATCCAGTAATTCAAAATCAGAAGGTATTCAAAACAGAGAGTCATTCCAAAAATATTTTTGATGTGATTTATTTTTATAAAAAGAACATGAGAAAAATATTTAAAATTAAGCACCAAAAAGACTACTTGTTGTTTGTATCCATATTCCAACTCAAGTTGCTAGTTTGTGTCTGACATAGTTTTCTCAGCCCCCTGTGACGCTAAAGCACTTTATCCAAAACATACCTATTAATTTCCTTCCTGGAGGATTTTTGGAAGGTATCCCCCCAGGCAGGTCCATTGGCTGAGCTCTCCCCAGTCGTTCCACCTCGCAAGACCTTACAAACTCTTTCACAGTCTCAAACACTTCCTACACTACCACCAATGATTTGTTTGGTGTATCCACACATTTGACCAAGTATCATGAAAATCAGGCAGAGTAAGAGAGAGAGGGGAAGCAAGAGATCTCGTTGCTTTCAGCAAACAGCCTGGCACTGATCCTGCTAGATTCAGACTTAGAACAGATCCTTCACGGAAGAGTCTGGTTGCAGATCATCAGTGCTATATAAAAATAGCCAAATGTGGGAGATTTTTGCAGTTTTCACAGGACATAAATACAGTTCCGGCATCCATTCATTCACACATACACGCACACATACTGTGGGAGAATAAATATAGATAATTTATTCACAAATAAGCTCTTTACTGATTACAAAAGAAAGAAAACAATCCCCATCTGACAGGAATTCATCCTATGATGAAGTAAGACCAGTGAAAAGCAAACTTAATGCTTTACATTCACTATCCTGTAGAACACTGGTCATTTAGCAGATTACTTTTCCAGTGTCTAACTGTCCTGTCATAATTTTATTCTTGCTGCTACAAAATTCACCATTTCTTCTAATTTATCTTGGAAATCTACATAAGATTTACAATGGTCACAACTGTGCATTTGAGAATTTTTCATAGAAAAAATATTGCAAAATATTATGTTTAAAACTAGCTGTATATCCCCTTAATAAGAAAGCTGTGAGAGTTAAATATTTTTGCACATATCTTGATAAAATAAGCATTTCCCTAAATAGTACTTCGATGAACATGACAGTATTACAAAATTAGTGTTTCATGGCTCACTTGAACACTGTAGTGCTGTCATTACCTTGGATCTTAATACTACTTACAACTACTTAAGACATCTACTATTTCGATTACATGAAAGTAAAGAGGACGTTCCCAAGCACACTTTTCAAGATGACTACCCAGTTTTAAATGCATCCATTTCAAAAAAGAAAAACTGCTACAAAACGGAATGAACACAGTAGGTATATTTTGCCTTCTAAAAACAAATTCTGGTAGCTTGTATCATTTACATTACTTTTTTAAATAACAGGTAATAAATACTCTGTTAAGAAAAAAGCCCAATCCCTTTATATTCTCATTATACATAGCATTCAGAAAATCTTACTGTATTAATGATGTACCGATTTCGTAAGTTTATTCACAATGAGCATACAGGTGTACCTCATCCAAGAAATGCTTTCTGTTTCATAATTATATTCTGTTCAGAAAACGTCCCGTGAACAAAACAGGCACCTCACTGTGGTGTCTTCCCACCTCTGTTTATACAGTAGGATTTACAGCAGGTTCCAGATGGTGCAGATAAGGATGTTTAATAAACCAGACTTCAGTTAAGAGTTCTGCTTGTCAGAATAACTCTGCTATACATAAGAGTCTGGCAGCTATTAAAAAAGCTTTTGCAGTTCTAGCACTCATAATCCTAATGGAACATTTTAAAATATTAAATCTAAGATGTATGGTGCCTCAACGCTTCTCCACCATTGCAACGTATATCTTTGAGATACTTACTATTCCACTGAATAGTACTAGGGAACTCAAGGAGGAAATCCAGCAGCTGTCAGGAGCTTCCTGCAAGGCGGCAACAGCAATTTAAGATAGAGAATAACAACATGAGGCAGATAAAATAGTAAGCTCTACTGCAAATCACTGGGTAGATATAAAATGCTATGCTAGACAAAAAAAAAAAAAAGCCAATTATTACATGTTTAGCTTTCTTTTTTTTTAAATCAATAATTATAAACAGTAAAAATGTACTCTAATTCACTACAGTAGACTATGCCCTGAGAAGTAACATTACAGACTAAGTAAAAGCCACTAGGATGTGTCAGGTCTGTAATTCAAAAGAGTAATACAATGAATTCCCTGGAAGCATGTATTTCCCTCCATTTTTTAGCAATACCTTGCTTCTTCAGAGGAAAGGACTAATGAAAATTTATGCTAATTCTAGGTTTTCCAACTTTAAGTACACGCTCTTTTTATCTTTTCTCCTTCAAACTCTCCCTGGGAAACTAGATGGCTTCAAAAAGCTCTTGCTTTTCACATTTGAAAGAGAATATAGGCCTAGCATGAGGTTCTGAAAAAACTGAGCCTGATGAACTCCACTTAAGGACATCAGTCAAAGTACTTCTTGGGAGGTAGTCACAGTTATATAAACACAAAATTAGGCCACCTCACCAATGCTTTGCTACATTCTTCTTTGCTGCTTGGAAGAACAGAGAAGAAGTTGAGAAGAAAACATAGCTCTGAGCATATGGGGAAAAACAGAAGGAAAACTATCTTAGATAGGGACACTGAACTTCCTTTAAAACTAATTTGAATGTTAAGCGCATTTGAGAATAGGTGAGTTGCACCCTTTCCTTTGTACCTGACACCGATAAAACACTAAGATCTGATTGTAAATACCTCACCAAATGAGTACAAGACATGTACTCAGTACAAAGATGCATTCAGAAGTCACATCTATGTTTCACCTCACTGCTTTTTCCAAAATTGCTCAACAAGATACAATTCAGCAGTTGTGGGCGTTTTCCCCCACAATGTAAGTGCAATGGTTCATGTCCTATTAGATTGAAAAAAAACCAAAAAAACAGCATTCTTTCCTCACAGAAGGTAAAATACAACTAAGCAAACAACCTTGTCCAAAAATTAAATCATAAATCTCTAAAGACTCACAACTTAAATTATTCTCTGATAGTCACATTTTACTCATTGTATTATATGTTATTCTGAAAGAGTATGCTTGTTGAGTCTGGCTATGCAGACAAACCTTTCCAAACCCCTTCGTTTCTATTAATCAATATTATACAGTACTGTTTTAAAAATTCATTAATTACCTATCTAGGAAAAAAAACCTCACCCCCATCCATAAAGTCTAGCTACACATTCTATTTAAGCAGCACTAACACAAAATTTTGATTGTAAGACAAAAATCTAAGCTTTTTATCTATATTACCACTTTGCTTATTTGTCCTAAAGCAAAGTACATTTAACGTAATTAATCAAATAGTATAAACTGACAGTTTATCTTATCCCCTATTTAAATGACACATGAATTTTGTTGTATAAATACATAAGAAGTCAATAAAACACAAATATGTAGACATGAGTAGATTAACAAATATTAATCAGTGCAGCTATAGCAATGTGTTCCAATAACATCATACAGGTTTGTTATTGTAGCTACCTGTAATGCTGCACGTGTTTCTCCAGTGACTGTAACACACAAGACAACCAAATGTCATTGAAATAATGTATTTAGCAGCTCAGAATTCAACCCCCTAAAAAAGAAATTCCTTCTACTCCAATCTACGTAGTTTTAAATTACATTTGTTCCTCAAACCCCTTTGTTCCTAGCAAACAAATTTCTACAAAGATGAATCCAGTGAACAAAAACAGCCCGCATCAATTCAAATGACACATACTACAGCATAAGACAAAATCAGGAAAGATGCTAAACATTATATGAAGATGATTACAGATGTGCGAAGTTTGATTTTATATTTAAGGGAACTTGAGAGAGCGAGAGCCTTGTATTCTGCAGCTACTGTTGGACATTTTCTCCCCAAGAATGTTCACTGACTACATTTTTAGTCTCTGATTTCCAAAACACAAAAAAGCTGTTAGACTTTACTTAAAGAAAGCGTACTCAGAAACCCTTATATGAGTTAACTACCAATGGCCTGAAGCCACTTCTCTTATTTTTTCAAGCAGTGCACAAATGGGACTCTGCAGTACTGCAGAATGGCCAGATAGGTATGTTACAAAGATCAGTTACAAGCTTAATGCAATTTGTTACAAGTATCTCTTCAATCATTTCACGTATGAGGCTTCAGGACATTGATAGCTTGAAGAATTTAGATATTATTTTCTTCTTTCATATAATTTGTATTGTTACCATGAAAAAATTAAAGCTTGAATTTAACAGTTTATTGTTTGTGTTTCTTTCAAAGCAAAAAAATATGATTTGTTTCAATTTCACTATTACCGTTTAGTTTTCTGCGTGGCAGAGCCTGGTCTGCAAACATTTCTAAATGTAACTATTCTTACTGGAGTTAAAAAAAAAAAAAGTGTGGGGGAGTATTTCCACCAGGTGCAGACTTTAAAAATCCATTCTTAAGAGTTATACTACAGCCATCAGTGTTTTGCAACAGTAATAAAAATATCAGCACCACCTCTAATCAGAGTACTCAGGACATTTTCCAAGTATTAAAATTCAACGCAACTCTGCTCAGTTACATAGGAGCAAGTCTTGCCTTCCTATGAGTATGCATCACTTGTGCTGACATGACTAGGAACTTACACATGTATTATGAGGGCACCTGTTTAAATGTTTATGGTGAAAAGACTGTCAAATTCAGTAGCACAAAACTTCCACAGTACAGCTCTAAGAAAGCTAACTAAAACTCCAGATTATAGTCTGGAAGAAATATGTCATAGGTTTCAAGTCAGATTCTAAGGTTAGTATTTTCCTCTAAAAGCCTCAATCATTCCAGTGTAAGAAGAGAGCATCTCTTCCTTTCCACAGTTGAAGAAATATTTCTTATCATGTTCCCACTTCTGAGGCTGCTCCTATCACTAATATTTTTCTCACAAATAAGTAATTTTTGCCAAGGCAAACAGAACACATAACTATAATACTAAGTAGCCAAGGACCAAGATTGTGATCCTTAATATTTGATTTCACACTTTCCAGGTTCGCACCAGTCATTAATGGGATACAGTTAATTAACGGGACATTGTTAATCTAGCTGACCCAGGCTACCATATATACTTTAATGTATCATCCATACTCAAGAAATATCAGGTCCTCTGAGATAGGTAAAGGCTCTTGCTCAAGTTAAGTTCTTAAAGTTCAGACTCCATTTGTACATGAACCTACACATTTATTAGTGATCACAGAGGCAACATCTTCTGACAAAACTATCCTTTCAAGCCATTCCCATGCCTCCTTCAGACAACAATTATGTTGTTCTGCAACTACAACCATCAACCAAGACAGCATCCCAGAGCACCTCAAAACAAATGACCAAACGTCCCTAGCTACAGAGAGGCAGGCGTGGATGCCCTCTGAGACAAAACTTCGACATGGATATGCTCAAGCCTAGATCAGTCTTATCTAAGTACTGTAAACAGAACAGCAACAGCGTATACATTTAGAAATACCTTTGTTAGCTACTCTGTGCCTGAAGTGCATCAGGAACATACTCTCAAAGACTACAGGTGGTCTGTTTCCATTCTGAAATGCAAGAGTAAACCCCATTCATCAAACAATTTAGAAGTGCTGGAATTTCATATTTCACGTGCCTTTATTTTTCCATTTAAAATGATACCTTTTGAGCAGGCTACCTGTGTTTTTCCTCCCTCATTGTTTCTCTCTCTGCGCAACAGAAACAGCATCTTGAAACCTTATCATGGTCAAGAGGCATTTTGGCCAGGAGATATATACAGCAATTCTGATGAGGACACTAACTTGAAAATTGAATCCCCTCAGTGAAAAGACTGATTTTAAAAGAGGCCATGTTGTCACTGTACAGACTTCTACAGCTGTACAATGTTTCCCCTGGGTTCTTTGGATCAGCACAATTCTACTAGTGTAAAAAATCCCTTATACAGACAAGTTCTAAGGAAATGACAAAATACAGAACTCATATTTAATCTCATATTCCCTTCAAATTTACAGTTATGTTAACAGAGATGTATGGTTGGAGAAAAGCTCTTCAGGAAGAGTAAAGAAGATAAAAAAACCCCAAAGACTGAAGGTCAAAGAACAAAAGGGAAGAGATAGTTGCCTCCTGCTGTCACTTTTTTTTTTGAACTGCAGAGTCTCAACAACCAGTTTCAGAAGAGTTACTTTTTACTCCATCAAAAAAGCCTTGTACAGTCTTAGTTAAGTACAACACCTAAGTGTGATTTAGGAGGCTGAGATTCTGTAGTGAACATAATATATTCAGAAATGTTATCAAGTGTGATTAATTCTGGATTGTTGAGACAAAATAAATAAACACCAAGTAAGAAATTAAGGCAGTCTATTTTAAGAAAAGTATTTCCGAATACAGCTCTGACTAAGTGTGTGAAGACGTGTTTGAACTATTTTCTGTCACGTTTTGTCAGGATTTCAACTTCATAGACTTCCCTATCAAGCTAACGTGACAACTAATAAGCAAACAAAACCTCAGTTAAAACAGTAAAAGGCATGATGGCTCTAGTATTGTTACTGGAGCCTTGAGAAAGAAACACTTTAATCTGGTGTTCTACCAAAGGTTGCTAATACAAAAATAATAGCACTCACCGAGTACAGACTGGATCCAATAAGGTGTTAATATGATGCCACATAGTAAAGAGTAACAACCTGGAAACAGGTTTAGCTGTTACTCAGAGATGCTCCCATTCTTTTTTCAGACACTGTTTCATAAGCATTTCAGACTCTTCTTCTTTTATCTCTTTTGTTTTTTTAAAAAAGCCTAATGATTCAGAGTTAACACAGAAGTAAAAAGTAAGGAAATGTCATGGTAGGAAGCTGACAGAGTGATTTCTTAAAAAGATTAAGGAACAAACTGCATTTGCTAAATAAAAAGGTATGCCACTTCTTTAATCAAGTGACAGACTTCTACTCTGAATGTGAACTTTAGGACTGACCATCAAAAGAGAGAGAAACACAAGATTGGCTAACACTTGCAACCAAGACATGCATTTGTGTCTGAAAAGAGAATATTGCACTAAGAAAAGAACCCTGAAAGCTTTAAAGACTTCCTTCACTGACCTAAAAATGTAACTAACCATTTTCTATAAGCAGTAGCAAACCTGGCTTGGTCCACATCCCTACAAGTTGATAATACTTTATCAATGAACTGGTATTCCTTTTCTGGACCAAGAGAGTCCTGCATAGGAGCACGCTTCAGGCGTTTTGTTTCTTGTGTATAACCTTGTTTGCTGCTGGATTCATTCAAACCATCAATATCCATAGCTTGAGACACGTGACTTCTTGCAGAATGGTGATGGGAATTATTCAGAGTCTCATCACTGCTGTCCGCAGATGATACCACCGCACTCAGAAGAGGAAATTTGTTGCTTAGGTGCTGTTGAAGGTAGAACACACACCTTCTTCAAAGGAAAAGGAAAGAAGAAAGAAGAAAAGAAAAAAGTCATGCACTGAAAATAACCTGCTGTTGCTGCTGAACTGCTTCAATTCATTTGCCATTCCATCAGATTCCCCCACAGACAAAATCTGCTGTCATTGCTCACGAAAAGGGCTCAATCTCACTTTGGCAAATCTGCTGTTACTTAGCCAGGAACCTGCACTCAGCTAGTAAAGCAGAGGTTTTCTGCAGCCACTCTATCTTCTGTCTACCTTTTGCTCATCTTTTGTCCTTTAACATTTTAAGTGTGAGGATGCTCCTAACAATACCTTGTGTCTCTTGCACAAACTACAGGGACAAGTAGAACTTAAATCAATAAGATACTTAAGCCAAATCAATTTTTCCATGCAGTAGTTCTGATTATGCTCTTGAATGTTTTCCAAAGGCTTAAGACATGGTAGCTTAAAAATTTTTTTGAGCGGTACTTTTAAAAAATCAAACTAACAATTTGTTTGGAAATATCAAGCAAAGAACAACCCATAAATCAGAAAAAAACTCTTTTGACCGAGTCCTCTTACCTGTGACACCACAAGGTTTCATGCCCTGGGTAATTATCAATCAGTTCAGTGCAGAGCTCCATCTCTTCCTCTAAACAGCGGGGGAGATCCACGCTCTGCTCCTCTGCACAAGCAGCTTCTGTCCCTGCACTCTCCTCCTCCTTCTGAAGGTTAGGGTTCTGTTCATTTACCAATACGTTACTGTCAGTCACAGTTCTGCCTATCAAGGAATTGAGTAAGAACTGGCGATAATGAAATCCACTATGGTCTGAGACATGCATGGATACCCAATATTTAGTGGACGAAAGTTCATCAAGGAGAACCTGAAACAAAAAGCAGGGACAGTTACCAACCAGTATAAAGAAGGAACTTACCACCACTGCTTCTGCATCCCTGCAGAAGAGAAATTAATACTTCTTTCAAACTCTGAAAAGGTAGGTTTCTCAGAAACCTTCCCAGACCCTGATGTGGAAACCTCAAACTACTTATGATAAGAAATAAGCAGTGGTTTAAGAATTTCAAAATGGTTAGGAATAAATAGAGAAGGCAGAGGTGGTACACCAAACTACTGATATTAGTTATAAAATAATTAGTATTAGTTATAAAATTTTACTTTTTGCCTAGTGGATTGTGGATGTTGGAGTGTGGGTGAGTTACTTAAAAAGAAAAAAAAATACTTAAATTAATTTACACCTTCATTTTCCAGGAAAGAACATTATTACGTTATGTTTCAAGTCCTAGAGCCTGTGGAATACAGAACTATTTGTTCATAATCAGGTTGCTTGACTTGGTAATTGATGAACCCCTAGAAAGAGTCTCATAATAACTGTGGTAAATACTTACACTGCTGATTGTAGCTCTGTTTATAACAGTTCTGGAATAAAGAATTTTCCCTTAATTCTGAATGCTTTTAGACCTTCAAAATTAATTTCTGGAGAGACAGCCAAGCTTGGCTACCAGACAAAGCTTCTTTTACTTTATTTTCTCTATTAGAGCTAGTGGTTCCACTTCTTTCCTCACATTGCTCCTCCTACAAAGTTTAAACTCTCCAAAGAGATCAAAACTACCTTTTTCATTTACTTCTAAAGACTTTGAATAGAATGTTGCTGGTATACTCTTGCTTTTAATCTTTTCTCCTAAGCTACCTACATCACTTGACAGGACCAGCTGATGCAAAGCAACTTTCATAGGAAGAAGTCTTTCTTTTTTCTCCGCAGCACAAAAGGCACAGCCTCCCACAAAGAAAACTACAGAAACACACAAGGTTAGTCATACAGCTTTTCGTGGTGCATCTGTTCTAAAAGACATCAGAGTAAATACAAACAGTGTAAACCTGAGATACACAAGGTGTTTTTTTATATCTTGACAAGAGATATCAGCATTGCCTTCCTTGGACAGATCAACAAACCAAAGTGCAGTATTAAATAACAGCCCACACAAGCAATTCTTAAGGGGACTAAACCTCTCCATCTCCAGTTCTGCACTTTAAACCATCAGATGAGCTTGTTCATTCTCAGCAGAATTGAGCTTACTGTTTTAAACTTCTGAACTTCGGAATTGTCTATTAAGAATAACCAGACCAGCCTTTATTCAGCAGGAATTGATACTACGCACATCATGTCCAACCTAGATCTTGGAATAATCCAATTCAATTATCTGACATATTCATAAGCTGCAAAGTTACAGGGGAACATCCTAATTACTGAATTGCATTGTAACTCCCTGTATAGAGGGAACAAAATGATTCAATGATCACTTACCTGAACTAGAAAACCTCTTTAAAAAAAGCAATACAGAAGATTAACCTCTGTACATCTACAAAAAACCAAAGCCTCTCATCTAGGAACCTAAGAGTAACAGTGGAAGATGCTTCAAACAACTCTAAGTAAACAAAAAAGCCAGCTAACGTCTGAATTCCAACAGAGGTTCTTTCTTACCAAGCCAGTTTTCTCCATTTCCACACTGAACAGCACAAGCCCTTTGCCATTGATCTGTGAAGCAGAGGAAACTGTATGAAAACACCTCCCTCTCCACTCTTGACAGCCTCTCACAAAGGGCCGTCTTCTACCTTCGGAGGTGAGCTGAGTACCATGGAACCGGCATCCTTCTCCAGAATAGGACATATGCGCTCAGTGACCTTTGTCTCAACCTCTGGGTCTGCACTCCCTCCTGCACCCTCCCTGATCCTTTGCTTGCTTGTTTTAAAGTGCTTATCCAACCATAAACTGCAGCTCAAAACTTCCTTCCTGGTCTGGGGCACTGGGGAAATGAAAAGGAACTGCATTTGGGGAAGAAATGTTTTAAGGAAAATCAGATAAATATGGCAATGTCCACTTGCACAGAAGACAAGTACCTTTCAAGGCCCAGTCATCAAAGAAAAAGGCAAGGCCTTACGGGGGATGTCTACAAGAAAAACTACTTTGTGTCTTATGAACATATTTCTATCTTCTGCTTAGAAAAACAGTATTTTTTTTTTTGGACAAGAAAATTTAAGACTTTATTCATTATTGTATTATACCTTGACAGTCAGCTTTGCCAAATGCTGCAGAACCCAGATGCGATGGGACCAGGCATTGTAGTTGCTTGGATATCTCCCAGCAGCTTCAGAGCAGACATTCATCTCCTCCTGCACTAGTCGGTGAATTCTCTCCATAGGTGCTGCTCCCAAGTTTCCTTTAGTCGCAACACTTGGCAAGGAGTTTTCCTGAATTAGTTGTTGCAGCACCCATCGTCTGGTTAAATGATGTAAAGTGTTAATGGTGAGAGAGCGATTTTAAGAGAAAAAAAAGGTTTTTCATTTATATAAATCAAATCTTCCAATATCTCAATTATCTGAACTATACTCTAGCTAGATAAGAATAAGCAGTAAACATAACCATCTGAATGCTTCCCATACTGAAACCTGTGACATTACGATCACACCCCAACATAATTTAACTCTAGCTGTATCAGTTTGCTCACTCTAAGTTGTCATGGCTACTTAGAGAATACAGAAAAAAACCCAGAAGGGAACGGCAAATTTACAAAAAAATGCACACTGTGCATGTGGGATTTCTCATGAGCTCCTCTTTTAAAGTCCTGCATAGCACTAACATGAAGTATCCACCAAGAGATAGAAGAACTCGTTCAACAAAAAATTAACTCTGCTTTGTCAATATCTTTTATAACTGACAGTACTGCACACAGCAAGTCAAGTTCGTTTCTGTACACCACCAGCAGTAACAAAGTGCAAAATGCTTACAGTTTGAAGGGCTATAGATATAAGCAAAACAAATTTTTTTATTGATTAATTATACATATTTGATTTCATGTGACTGAGATACACATGGAAGTCTAGATTTATTTATTTTTTAAATTTACTCTGGAGTGACTTTTAGTAGTATTTTTTAAAGGCAACCTCAATTCTACATAAGACATGCATCTGCAGCCCTTACACAAAAGGATCCTACAAAACCAGATCACAGATGTGTACATTTCCACAGAACAGCACACGCCAACACAATTCCAACGGCCCCAAGTGGAATGCTCTGAAAAGCTGGACATCCTGTTGTCTGCAACACAGACGTATTTCTGTTTTGTACCGGCTCACAACGGTTCCAAGATCAATTAATTGCAACTTTCAGAAAATTGTCACTCCTGGTTAAAAGAAATATATACATATATATGCACACATATATGTGTGCATATATATATACATACACACACACACTATTTCATGTATGAAAAATATTAAAAATGTCTTTGATTCAAACATCACCTTTTAGGATTTTTTCGCTTCAATCCACAGATTTGCAAGAAATGGGAAACTGGAATATTGTCTAGGCATAAAAACTAAATGATCAAAGAGTCATTCCTTTAACAAAAAATGTGCATCATTTCATTAACACTGACTTTTGAGTAAAACAATAAAACAATAAAAAGAAATTATTTCAAGCCTAATATTATTTCAGCTTCTTAAAATGAGGATGTTTTATAAGATAAGGAATTCTGATAAATTACATATACATGAGAGAGTGAAAAAATACAGACTTTACAGTCTCTGTGGCTGCAACCTTAAAAAAATATATAATGAAATTTGAGCTACTTTCTAGACAAGGCAATCTCAACTTCAGAAGATCTAAAATGTTTTTCACAACCTGCTGAATATCATGGTATTATTTTGGAGGTTTTTAAAAGAAATTGCCTCTAATTAATTTGGAGTCACTGTCACTTTCGCATGTTCCCATTACTATTATGGTTCCTGGAATTACCACAAATGAATGAATGATTATTAAGTGACTACTGCACACTCAATAGATATACTGACTGTATACATTCAAGATCTATCTGAACCCCCCAAAATGTATAGCAGAAGGTCATCTGGAAAAATGAATGACTGGTATTTTTATATTTTTAGTAGTGTACTTGCCGTGTGTAAGAAAAAACAATTTCAATATGTTTTACTGAATTTTATTAATAGCCCCATTCTATTTTTTTGCACTTGTGTCTTTAGATTTAGTACCATGGAGGAACAGAAAACCCAAGATTAATCATTATGCTGATGTAGAAAAAAAAGATTGTGCACATCTTATTGTCTAACATGTATCAATCATGGTCAGCATATCGCAATCCAAGCCAAATATTTGTGCAATCATACTCAAATATACTTTTCTGATGTAAGCAAATAAGAGAAAGGACAACAAATTATGATACAATTAAAATACTTACAATTCAAGATTGCATGAAAGTTATAGACTAAATTTTTTACTATTTCCAAGACGTAAATAAGTATAAAGAACCTAACATTCTGACTAACTTCATAAAAACTTATTGTTCTTCATAACGTTCTGAATGACACCAGGTTCAGAACTATTTCAATGCAAAAAAAAAGCATATTTTTCCAATGTTAGCTACCATGTATAAAACCATGACAAACTTCAAGACTTTTTCGCCATTACAACTACATATCTTTCTTCAAAGCCATCAAGAAGCATGAGTCAGTAGCATGAAGATGATGAAGAGTAGTTGAATGACAAAATTAAAAATCAGTGCCACAGAAACTGATTGTTGTTGCCGCTATACCAATACTACTAAGAAAAAAACACCAGGAATATTCCATGTATTACATTCTAATTAATTTTGAGAATTTTAAGCTTATGCATTCACAGAGAAGAGCTTACCAACAACCTCCCCTTCCAAAAATTGTCATGTAGTCAGTAAGCTGGAAGTTTTATTTAGGTTTTTTATAGAGTGTGAGTCCTTTAATGGGGAATCAAGTTTACAATTGTCCTAATGCTGGACATATTAAACGCACACATTGCAAACTGCTTCCTAACGTGTTACCTTCAACTCTCTTTAAGGTGTCTATAAGAGGATGAGTTATCCTTTTATTGGCAGAATGAACAAAGATCACACATATACCGAGATTTATTTTGTTTTTAAATGAAGTTGAGCAGTGGATCTGTACTTCACTTGGCTGGGCTACAGGCATTTTATGCATGTTCAGTCATGACTGAGATAATTAGCTTTGTGCATTTCTGTAATTCTGGAGCTATGTTTTCCAAATGTGTGATCTATTATTATAATATTTAGTAGTAGTGCCTTAATGAATTTGCTTACATTAGAAATTATAAAAATAAATTCACCAAACCAAAAAGACCGCTATTGAAATGGAAAAGAACCCAGCTCTGGTTATAAAGATTAGCTTTTAAAGATGCTTCTCTTTATGGAATGCCTGTAGACCACAATATAGTAGTAAGGTGGAGGGAAAGAGGGAGAAATCTACAGTGCTCAAGCACTTGCTATTGATGGCATCGTAATTTTCAGGCTGAGAATTTTAGGTGCTGCAAGACATGATAAACCTTTAGGAAAACTTAACCCATTCCCCAAGATTTTAAAAAAGTATGCAGCAAAAAGGTGTATCTGATTCCAGTTCTAAGAGTAAAATATAAGCAAGTAGCTTCAAAAGCCAAAGCACAGTATTCCACAATGACTGTATCAAAGATTCAGCTATATTGTTAGATGTCTTCCTTCACCTATGGCTCTTCTTAACCCAAAAACAGGAAACAAAAAAAACCCTAGGAAAAATGGTTTTAAGAAGTCAATAAAAGGCAGGGGAAACAAACCTATGAATCCATGTTTCTGGACTCTTTGGAAACTTGGTTAACGCCAGTTTTCCAAGATGCAAATCTTTAAGTGGATTTAAAGTGCCAGACAGTATTAATTCTTTCCTACAAAAGATAAAATAAATCTGTATGAATAAAAGTAGTAACCTGAAAACAGAACACAAATTCCAGTAACAAATTGCATGGCATTTCCTTTGTATCAGAACTGAACTTCACTGTCAAATTACAAGAGTTTAAAAACCCTTTGGTGGATTCACCTGTTCCACTGTGCTGTACATACATGCACACTATTCATCAGGCTCAATAAAATAAATCCAGATTAAAGAACCTTATCTTAATCTGAACATATAAAACCCATTGGTTCTCAAACATACCCAGAAATCACTGAGTCAACAGCCAAAGGCTTACATATATGAATAAACATTCCTTCTTGAAATTAAGCCCTAAGATCATTATGTACATCTAAAACTACTGTTCATTATGTACATCTAAAAATACTGTTACACATAGCACTCCCTAACACTTATTTCCAGTTTTTAAATACTGCTTAAGATGCAGTATCAAGGTTCCCTAAATTTAGAAAGAAGGGGAAAATATTCTCTGGTTATAAACTTAACAGAAGTTTCAAACTTAACAAAAAGGCTGAAATTACTAAGTTCACTTAAGTATAAAACAATTTTTGGTTTAAGGAAGAAAAAAAAAAAGAATTTGCCCTGACAAAACAATGTTCATCCAACACAACCCTTCCCAGAGCACCTCCGACACAGAGCAAAACAAAAGTTCATACTTGGCCTTCTCACAGAATCCTTCTTCTTAGCACAGAATTCCCTGCCCCTCACCCTCTTCCTTCTAGCTTTACAACTCTTATTGCCTGTCCTGACCATGTTTGTAGGCATCACCCCATCACTGGTTCCTCCAAGGACATTAGTCTTCATATCCTATTCTCCAACCTAGTGGGCAGCAGCTTTGAAGTAAAGATAGAGTAAATTACAAAGTTACCATCTGCAGAAAGAAAATACACACTTGCTTTAACTGAACTGTATACCCCGGGTCAGAAGCTAATGGTCGCAACTCTAGCAGTGAGCAAATATTGTTTACAATTGAAGAAAAGTAGTGAAATGTACAAATCCTTAACAAAGTTTTGCTTATGATAACTAGTGAGGTCAGTAGAGTATTGCCTGCAGAGATCAGAAGCATAGCTACTGGGACATTTGTTTTTATCCGAACCAACTTCCAGTATGCTTCAGATCAGATGTTTTTAGCTGGTTCTCCAGGTATACCAGCCAGAAATGGCAGACTGACCAGACCGTTCTGGGCCAGTGCACTGCCTTTTGGAAAGCAGGCAAGAGAAAGATTCAGGGAATGTCAACACTGGAGCAGGTGGAACAATTGCCCCATTATTGCATTCGCAAAAGGTGACATTTTGGTAAAAATCACTTACCACACAGACAATGAAAACACAGCTTAGGTCAGTCTGACACTTAAATGCATGTACATATTTAACATAGATTTAGATTACCAGGCCTTGCCACTAGCTGTCACAAGAGAGGAGCCCCGAAGAGG
>VZRE01009251.1:0-116090 GCA_013396775.1 Cephalopterus ornatus
CACTTTCTGCAACCCTTTCACCCATTTTCTTTTAATCCCTAGATTTAATCCCCAGAACAGCCAATTGACATTCATGGAATGACTATGCCCAGAAGTGCCAGGAGAGCTGCAGAAGTTCAGGTGGTCAAGTGGACAGAAGCTATCTCGCATAGACCCTTCCCTGCTTGGAACATCTGACTCCACGTGAGGAGCCAGATGCTGAGCAGTGCTGAAAGCCCTCATTTGCTAGACAAAATCTCCTACTTTAGCATCTCACAGCACAGACAGAGATTTGTGTTATTTTCCATAGTCTAGCAACATCTTTTAATTCATTAGAAACTACTACATTTTTGCAAGATGGTAAAGATGCCTTGATATGAAATTCCAGCCACGGGTAAGAATCTTCTGCTGCCTGTTGCTACCTCAGGGTTTCAATATAGAGCATAGACACAAAATCATAACAGAAAAATTCTTAATGTAGCAGATACTGGGGTGTTTAGGATCCATTTAGACTAAATAATGAGGTTACTTGCCAAAGTTCATGAAGGATGCTTGTGACACATCCATTGATGAAGTCCGACACTTTCATTTTCTTCTTCCATAACTAAAATCATCTTTCCTATTGCTTCTAAATAGCTGTCTTCATCCATATGGCAAAGAATAGATGAGTTAAGCTTTATTCTAGTTATAAACCAGTTCAGTCATCTTTGGTATTTTTGACATTTGTGAAGAGATGTTGTCTTTGAACATTAAGGTAGCTTTGTGCATGGAAATATTCATGATCATGAGCATCTGTTGAAAAAGAAAAGAGTAAGAACTTACTAGATCATTTCTGCTTAAAAAAGCTAGAACATAAATCAACATTCAGGAAAAGACAGAACATTTACTAAGATTTACATTCAACCAAGCTTTGTGTAATAGGTAGCTCCAGTCTATTAGACTTTACACAGCTTTCTCAAATGCTGCTGGGCAGGAGGGGTCAGTGCAACAATCCAACAGCAGTGCGGCTGAAGCAAGAACCATTTATCGCTTCGTCTCCATAGGCTAATGTTGCTTTGAGATGTAGAGAAGTTATCTGTCTCTCACATTCATTTGCATTTAAAATCCTTTCAAAAGGACATTGGCATCTGGAGGAGGCTTTTTGGTCACAAATGCAGCACAGATATATTTTTATTTCTCTTTTAAACTCTGATTACCAGGAAGCGGAAGTGTTTCTCAAATACCTTGGATCCAGTGTCCTGAGAACAGGGAAAATTATGAAGGTCATGTATTAATATTTCATTAAACACCAGTCAAAACTGGTTGCCTGGCTGATGTTTTATGCCTTTCCACCTGCACAGAATTGCCATTGCCCTCCATTAAGGACCTTATTCCCATTAGTTTCTTCCAATGGATGGGGGAAGGGAAATATGTTGTGTGTGCAGTGCTGGAATAGGGAATGAGATTTTTGCAACCTTTCATTTAAAAAGAAATCCCCGGGGGCCTGTGAATGGCAGGTTGTACTAGTGATCACTCAGAGGTGTTCAGACCTAATGGCACGATGACACCAAAGCTAACCCTTCTTCACCAGTCTCCTTTGTACCAAGGACTGACATTGCTGATTTCAGGAAGAAATGATTGGTTCTCCCCTTACATTACTCTGTTGAGGAAAAGGCTGGTTGGAAATCACTGTTTGCTGTTTTGATTGAATGCATCAGGACTCTGGATATTTCTTCTTTCTTTAAAGGAATGCATTAGAATGCTGTGTATCTGGAGCTCACTATGGAATATATTCTAGTTGGGTTGAACTGCCTGCCAGGAAAGACTGATGGTTTGCTTCAGTAAAGAAAATTAAACTAAAATAAGATCTGAAGCTCTGGCCACAGCCTGAGTTGAGGTGTATTTGTGTTTCTAAAGGATTCCTAAAGAAACTTAATTTAATCCTAAAACCAAAAGAAAACATTTTGTATTTGTGCTTATTTTTTTCTGATGCTGGCTGAAGTCAGTACAAATGATATCTACAAAATGACAGTCAAAGATTTTTGTCTTAAAGGAAAGTTGGTAAAAGTACTAGCTCTCTCCAAAACAATTGTTCTTATGAGGCTGTTGGGGTAATTTTGCAGACATGAGAGCTGCAACTAATCACAGTAAAATCAGACTGCTTGATGCTACTTCAGGCACATGCTGAGTCCTTGAAACCATTAAGGTAGGCTCTTACACAGCTAGCAGTGTTCTCAAGAAGAGTCAATCACCTATGTGAAAATCATACATTTTTCTGGATCTGAGTTGCAGGAGTTTGGCCAAGGTTTGCTCCACTCAGCCCTTTTGTAACAGTCTCTGGGTACCTTCCCCCGTCCTTGCAGTATTGCTCATGTGCTTGCAACCTTTCAGTACTTTCCAGGAGTTCAGTGGTTTGCAGTGACTTCCATTCTCTCTGTCCATCTTGTCCACATGCACTAGCAAACACCTTTTCCTCCTGTGAATATCCCTGGGCAGAGATCCTTGGAAAAATACTTCTTTCTGCAACAATAACTTCTAGGGTTCATCCACGCCATAAAGGGACAGATGACAGTAAAATGACAGATAGGAGCTACCTTTACATGGCTCCTCGGGAGACTGAGACACAGAGAAAAGATGTGCTACAAAGAGATACATTTTCATAAGGATGTCCCCAAAATTACCACACACTGTCTTATGAATCTTTGCAACTGGATAGTCCCTACCATCTCCAAATTTTAAACAAGCAGTACTTGAGATGAGGAGTGCAGACAGAGGACATTTTGCCTTAACATTGTCCCACAGGTTTTCTACAAAATATATGTAAGCAATAACACTTGTGCTACAGGGCAGAAGAGTATTAGCACACCTGTTTGGACAAGAAATGGAAAACTTTTCACACTTGAAACTCAAAACCATACATAGATCAAAAAAAATAAGTCAGAAAAGTATGTGTATTTGCCCCAGAAAGCATTAACATCAGAACTGATTGTATTATTATTATAGAAAATACATTAGTAATTGGGTAGAAGAGAGAAAAAAGGGACAGCTCAAATCTCTTTAACACTAGAAAATGAGAGAGGTAGCAAGGGATACATCCATCTAACTGTTACAAAACCAGAAATTATTACAAATATCTATGAAAGCTTACTTTTTACTGTTGTTCTAAGCTCATTTCCAGTAGTCTCCCCATTACCTGCTCTACACAGAGGATCATTCTGCTTTTTTTAGGATGTTTTTCCCCATGTTAGTTTGCATCATACATTTTAATTAAGCCAATTGCCAAGTAATTTACATCATATTGCTTAGTTAAAGGGAAATTGTTTTGCTGAGGAGTCTGTTGGAGGATGAATGGAATCAATCAACTTCAATCAATTTGCCTTTTTCATTTCCAAGTTTAGTCCTTGGGAAACAATAAATGGAATGCTGTTATACTGCCCAGAGAATATGACACTGTGGTATATCTTAAATGTTTATGACAAGTCCACTACACTATACAGGAACAATCTTTTTTATAACTCAGGTAAAAATATAAAAAATAAAAGGGCCTATTTTAACAAGGGCTGGAATGATAATAGGTGGCCATTAATTGTCCACAGATGATTAAGGGAAAAATGAGGCAGAAGAAAAATTTTCCAGGCCATCACTTCCACTGGGAACATCAGGATTTCAAACACTAGTAAGAGTTAGAAGAGTGTATTGCTGAAATAAAAAGATATTTTACCGATTTTCCTGCACTAACATGTCAACTCTGTCATACTTATTGCAGTACAGTAGTCATGCTGAAAAACTGATAATTATTCTTCTAGCAGTTCTCAATATTTTACTAGTGCTAGGTATCATTTGTTTATGTGGCACCATGCCATGCTAGGCTCTTGTATATAAATGCATGATGACAATTGCTTCCAGAAGATGTATCCTGCCTAATATTGCTAATTTACAAAGGGATAAGATAGCAGTTCTAAATCTGTTTTGGACAGGAAGCTCCTAAAATCTTTGCATATCCTTCCCTTGCTTCTCCAAAATTCCTGTGTCCTCCTCTCTGCCCTTCTCTGTCATGTACCCTACAACAAAATCCTTGAAAGACCATTCCTTCTTACATTTAGAAACACTGTGGGGGAAGAGGGTGTTTCTCTGTTATCTGCTTTCAGCCTCTACTCTGAAAGCAGCTGAAGAGAGAAAACAGTTTAGATGTCTTGTTTGGCTCCACACTCCTGCGTATGAATTTTCTTAATGTTGTTGGAAATAGAACTCATGATAAATAGCACAATACTGTGGCCCTCTGCTGTTCTGGAAGCAATGGAAAGTGACACCATACATGGCTAAAGGAAGCCATCGTTCAAACTTTGGTATGGGCAGGTGTTCGGGTCCATGCAAGCGACAGCAACCCTGGCGCTGGGACGCCGAATCAGGAACAGCCTTTCTCATCATCCTTCACACCACAGTTTTCACTGAGTGGTTTCACTTTTCCTGTAAAACCTCTCCTATATGTTGCTTTTCTTCTTCTTCCTTTTTTTTTTTTCTTTCTTCTTTTTCACCTTCAGTCACCTTCAAGGCATTTATTTGCTGGGGTAGTGAGAACCCTTGCTTCGTGTCACAGAAAACAAGAATTTTTTTTTTGCCTAATGACAAATAGCAATTGGTCTTCATTATGCAGGCAGTAAAAAGAAAGAAAGGAAAAGTGAGTGAAGCCTCAGTAGCTGCTAATATCTCATAACCATTTATTTAGTCTGATAAATTAGCTTCAACAGCACTTGACTAAAACAGCCTGCAATCTGATTTTGTAGCTTTGGCCTGGTACTTTGAGTAAGCACTAATAGCAGAGCAAAGTACAGGCTACACTGAAAGCAGACACTCCTGAATTAATCTCAGCTGTGTATTGATAGAAACAGTAATGTGGAGTTTGCGTTTACTTCCAGTTTGCTTGATGACATCAACTGTTTAGGACTTTATTTCTGAAAAGGAGACATTCCTGATTTTCTGTCATTTGTATTTCAGTATACTTTTTTTTTTTTTTGATTTTGCAAACCAAAAATGAGAGTACTCAGGATTTTTCCTTGCTACAACTTAACATCTAGATTTCAGTATCTTGATCAGTTCTGGACACATTTTTTTAATGTTTATTAGTCATAAAACAGAGGTACATTTCTTACAATCCCTATAGGCAGTATATAAAATCCATACTAATCATAATTTGCCTGCATTCCCTGAGAGGAAAAGTAAATTAGCTTCCCAGAGTATCTGTTTTTCTCCTTGCCTGGGATTCCACTTTTTGGCACAGAATGAGTTAAGAGAAACTCCAGGACAGCCTATAGTGTCAGGGTATGTAATTTTTTTTTTTTTGAGAAGTTTGTGACTACTGCCACACGTGCTTTATGCTCTGACAGGGAAGAGAATAGCAACAATAGTTTTGCAACCAACCCAGCAAAGGGTTGCCTTTTAAAATCCTGAAGTTCCCCACCCAGCTAGATGCTGGAGACAAAAGTAATTTGAAATTATTAAGTTATGACCCCAAATGGTAGAAATGCTGTTTCTTACCACCAGAGAATTTGGGCACAACCAATGAAAAGACCAGACTGTGAGTTTTCTAAAAAGAGAAACAAAGAGAAGAAGATAACTTTTCTTATGGGATAAGGTTCACCCATGGATCTCACTGTCATTAGCGGCAACAGGGTAAGTGCATTGAGACAGGGACTAGACAAACTCACATGAAAATTGCTCTGGGAGTGGCTGCAGGCATAAGGAGCAGGGAATAGGACTACCATGTGCTTGTCGATGGAGTCAGCCTTTGGCATCCTGGAATGAGACATAGTGTATGCAGTATTTCATGGTGGCAATTGCTCACCACTCTGTTGTGAGAGAGACATATACAGAACACAGAAAGTCAGGTAGATGCTGTAAATGTTGTTAGCTCTGAGTTTCTGGGTTTCCCAGCTTGGGGGAGAATTGGTTTGAGCTGACCTCTGCCTGTAGATGACACTCTTCAAGCCAATACTTCAGCTAGGAAGGGTAATCACTTCCCCAATTGACGTGCCAGGTGTTATCTGACAAGATATATAGGGTCGTGAAATGCTCTCTCTTAAACCCTTATAATGATCCTGCAGCAATGCCAGATTCCACATTTTTTATGAGTGTGGTCTTCCTGGTGATGGATGAATTCAGTGGGAAAGCAAAGGCTTTCCCCTCTGGGGAAATATCTGACTGAGATGTTGGAACACACCATGAGACACTGAACCCAGAGCTAGTCTGCCCTAATCTAATACTGCACTGAGTCAGGGGCGGCAGCTCCTCCTTGTTCCCACAGCAAGTATGCCTATTTTTAATGTCTCATTTTCTTTCCAGGGAAAAGGAGGAGAAAGAAAGGGGAGAAAATGAGAAAAAAACCCCAATGCTGAGGAACTTTGGAGTTCGCTTGTCTGAAAGGCAAAAAATATCACTGAGGACGTCAGGTCACTTGCAGGCAGTAAAACAGCATAGGGAAGCATCTATCCAGTGCTTCCAGTCAAAACAGGCAATGTTGAGGAGATTTTAACTTGGTTATAGGTGGTTATTTGGGACTTCCCCAGATTTCACCTCCAGGCACAGAAATTCCTTCCCCTTACCATTACTATGCCAGAGTTTTTCTAAAGGGTTTGAGTTCCCCAGTTCTTTTAAATCTTGCACACGATAGGCAAGGCATAGATTTGGACACCCCTCTTAAGCCTGAAAAGGTGTGTGAAGAAAATTTTGAAGAGTCAGATTGTGGGGCAGCTACAATAATTTCCTACTGTTGGTAAGTGCTGGGAAGCTGTGTGTTAGTGGGCCAGCAGTTGTTTAGATATTGGTCCTGTGAAACTTGCTCAAAACAGAGTAGACTTTGCAAAGACCAAATCTGCTCTAAAGACATAACACCTTCTCCTTATCTAGCCAATCTGATTAGGCTCTGAATTTACAAAGGCTGGGGTGCATATTCGCAGAATCATACAGTAACTCAAGTAGAAAGGGATCTCTGGTTTTCCTTGGATTCAACCCCCCTGCTCACAGATAAGCCAGCTTTAAATTTAGGTCAGGCTACTCAAAGCTTCAGCAAGCTGAGTTTTTAACTTCTCTGAGGATAGAGATCCTGCAGTGTCTCTAGGCAGCTGTCCCAATGTTTGACCAACCTTGTTGAGAACTTTTATCCCTTAAGATCTATCTGGAATTTTCCAAGTTTCAGCTTGTGTCTTGTGGCCTCTTGTCCTTTCACTGTGTGCCTCTGGGAACAGGCTGGCTCCATCTTCTCTATACCTTTTCAAACAGCAATAAAGTTACCCTCCTGCCTTTTCTTCGTAAGGCTGAATAAAACCCATCCCCTCAGAGCTACAGCTAGATCAGGCCTAAAGGCAGGAGCTTCAACTTAAGTACCCTGGGCTGCATTAGGAGGGGTGTTTCATCAGATCAAGGGAGATGACCTTTCTCTGCTCAGCACTGGTGAGGCCACACCTGGAGTGCTATGTCCAGTTCTGGGCTATCCACTACAAGAGAGACATGGAATGACTTAGTACAAGTTCACTCAAGGACCACAAAGAGCACTGAGAGCATCTCTTATATAAGAAGAGGCTGGGACTGTTCATCCTGGAGATCAGAAGGCTATGGGGAATCTCATCAATGTGTATAAACACTGAAGTAAGGGCATAAAGACTGGGGAGCCAGGCCCCATCCAGTGATGTCCAATGACAGGACCAGAGGCAGTGGGCACACACTGAAACACAGGGGTTCCCTCTGAACATCAGGAAACTCTTGCTGTGAGGGTGACTGAACACTGGGCAGAGGTTGCCCAGAGAGGCTGTGGCATCTCCAGCCTTGGGGATACTCAAAAGTCATATGGACATGGCCCTGCGCAACCAGCTCCAGGTGTCCCTACTTGGACTAGATGGCTTGCAGACATCCCTTCCCACATCAACCATTGTGTTTTTATGAAATGTTCTCCGAGAAAACTGAGGCTCTGGGTAGAGCAGAGTGTCCAGAAGCAGCACGAGTAGGGCAGCTTCCCAATGGGACAGAAGTGAAAGCCCGTAGCTACGGTTATATGGGGCCTGGGAGAAGGACACCAAAAGAGGATGGAAGGTGGAAAAAGCAACCTCTGATGGGAAACGCTTAGTCTGTGGGAAGGCTGGGATGTTGTTTATAGGGCTTAAACTAGGGTGAGGACCAATGTAAAGGAAAAGCAGAAGCCTCCAGCCCTGCTGGGCATGTATCAGTGGGGCTGAAAGAAACTGAAAGCTCATTGCAGAATCCATCTCTGAGAAATACTGAGTACCTGGACAGTGGGGACCCTGTCTTAAAGGTAAGTCGGTGGCTAGGATTGAGGATTCAGTGGTTAGGGTTGAGGGAAGAAGGAAAAAGCTCAGAGCTACCTTTGGTGTGGTTCTGGACAGGGACTGTCACAGCAACCCAAGGTGGCAAACATGCTCATCCACAAGGAGCTTTTCATCGCTGAGAGGTTGAGGTGCATCCTTGGAGACCCAGAATAGGGTCAGCATAATTGCTGGGAGGTTGAGAGAAGAGAAAAATTCACTCTGAGTGAGACTGGAAAATTATGCCCTGAGTAAAACAGAGGGCTGATGCTAAATGTCTATTGTCACTGTGATTTACCACTGATATTTTTGCTGTATGCATGAGGCCCTAGTCAGTACAATCTTGCTTGAGATTTCTTACTGAAAATATAGAACACTCCTGCTTCTACTCTCCAGGCAAAACTCACCTTCTTAGCCACCTGCTGCTGCAGGGAGAGGTGTGTCATGGTGACGCTGGGACCATTCAATCTTCCTAGAGTCTGCATTAGGCTCTCAGCTGCTCTGTTTGATATACAGAATAAAAAGAAAACAACATAAAGGAATCAAAATACTTTAAAATATCCCCTTAGGGCAGTGGTAGAGCATTTATGCAATAATGTCCTAAGTTAGAACAAAACATTGAAATATATATCAGGGGTGGGAACTGGAGGCTCAAACCATGTTTTCCTTCTATCACGTAGAGTGGCTGCTGCTGTCACCAGCCATGTGCCTGGGGGAACACAGGTCCCTGACATGCCTAAACAGGCAGGCCTCAGCATCAAGGGACTGAAGCATCAGTGCCCTGCAGGTGAAAGATAATTTTGAAGAGATTTCACAGATTTATAGGCCAAAATTTTAAAGTGTGGATGCCTCTATTACGAACCTGAATTTAAATTGGGTGCTGCTATATCCTGCAAATGCTTGCATACAAGAGTAGCTTTAGGCTCAGCAAACACAGCAGGAATGCCCTGGAGGGTCTGAGACCAGATGATTCACAGAATCACAGAATATTCAGAGTTGGAAGGGACCCACAAAGATTATCAAGTCCAGCTTTTAAGTGAATGGCCCATACAGGGATCAAACCCACAACCATGGAAGTATTAGCACCATGCTCTAACCAACTGAGCTCATCTCAGACTCTTGCAGTAGGGATTTGGTGGCACCAGGCCTTCAGACGTTTGTCAGCACTCCAAGGACTCTCTGCTGTGCAACAGTGGCTGTGGCATGGGAGGTTGTAGGTCTGGGTGTGTTTTCTTGTAATGCAGATCATTTCAGTGACTGGGTTTCCAGCCTGGCTGGAGAGAAGTGCTGGGACACTGAGATTTGCAGGACACACACCAGCAGGAAGGAAATATCCTGAACTGCTTTTCTTGCCAGGAAAATCTATCACGTCACTACCACCTGAGCTCTCACCTCTTCCACTGGGAGCTTTTTTGCCTTGCCTTACCTTCTTCTGCTCTTTGTATGCCATCCAGCAACAAGGGACATTACAGTGATTTATTCTGGAATTTAATCCTAGTGACTCCTAAACCACCCAGATGGGTCAAATCCACATGTAGTATTAATATTTAGTACAGATTAGCTCGATACTTGTCGCACTGACTGAGCTATAATGTAGTCAGGTACCTGTACCTCACTAACCAGCCTGTGGCCCTTGGGATAGAAACAAGAGTGATGTCTAGGCAGAGAACTGCATTTCTGTGGGAGATCCTATAGCTTTAAGTGCTCTGCCCTGTACTGCAGAGGGGCTGCATTTGTCTATCCCTGCTTCCAGCCACAACAGTGATATACTGTTCCTAGCTCATCAGCTAACAAAACTTAGCTGGGAAGCTCCTTCCTTATCTGAGATGACCTTTGTGAAAGTTGGCTCCAGATTAGGATTTTCCTAAGTGTGTAAATCACAGCAGAGCAAATGTCTGACTAGTGTTCAATAGGACCAGCAGTCCTTTGTGGGCTGTTTCTGAGTCTCACCCTCTCTCTTATGTTTCCTCCATATCCCTTGCATTGGATCCAGAGACTCTGCAATTACATGGGGGAAAACATCACTGGAAAATTAATCTTGCCAAGGGCATGGGGGTGTGTTTGCAATCACTCCATCTCATTACTGGTTGCATCATGGTTCAATCAGTGCAATGAAGCTGGCAGAAAAGCAGCAGTGAGCCAAGGGGGAAGGAGAAGGACACAGCTGTCCTTTCCACAGCAGTTAGCAACTTGGTCAGGTTAGGTATGCCACCGAACAGGAGACCCTAATTCACCTAATACTTTCTGCTATTCCTCCACATCCACTGAAGTTTCATGCACCTGGTCTTCAAAGGAAAAGGGACAGCTGGCCTGGATAGCCAAGACTGGGGAGACTGTTTGGCCTCCCAGATGTGAAGAAAATATGTGGCTGAGATTCCCTCTGACAGGTTGGGGGTTGAATGCACTGGGCTGGAACCAGGGTTCCCAGCAGGGCTAAGCTGGTTAAGTTGCACCAGTAGGCGAGATGGGGAGCACAGGGACCAAGTGGGCTTCCCAAGAATTGCTCCAGGGATACAGCATAGGCATGGGCCACCCACCTTTTCAAGGATGTCTAGTACAATTTATCTGGAGCCACGTACCAGGAAGGGAATAGAGGTAAAGTGGATTATCTGAAAGGGTGAAGTCATGCCATGCAGACTATCCCATCAAAAGCAGCTTCAGGAGAATACAAGGCAATTTCATTTTCTCTTACGCTACTAGAGTGTTAACTTCTAAGTTGTACTCTAATACATCTAAGATGTACTCTAGTACATCTGAGGTACAAAAGTACATCTGAGGTGACAAAATAGGAAGTTTCTTGAGAGACAGAACTTTCTTAGAGCCCCCAAAGACAGAATCGAAATGACTGACATTTTCTCATACTCTCTATCATGGATTTGACAAAAGCAGCATAATGCAATCCCCTTTACCTGGTGTCAGGAGAGAAGGAATAGCCTGTATAATAAGAAGTTAAAGAAAAATTGAAGGATTTGAAAAGGACATTGGTGAATCCTGAAAACCAGGTGTTCATTATCAGTGCATCAAGTGCTCTTGAGACACATGCCTTCGAAGGGGCCCATTATGAACACTGTTGGGAAGGATGAAATGCAGAGCTCTAACTCACCCTGATTTAAAATACCTTTGCAGGGGTTTGGGGAGGTTGTGTCTTTTATCGCATTTTGATTTGCAAGAAGAGACCAATGAAGTTACAAATCAAAAGTTGCAAGGCTTACTTTGATTAAGTAATGTCAAGTAGTTGTGTGTCCTGAAATGCTTAGCTGATGTTTGCAGCTCTCTCAGCCATGACAGCTCCAAAGTCACAGAAAATTCACATCTCCTCTACTTGACTGTGTGAATTCACCTGGAGGAACATGGCAATGACTGCAAAAATCTCTTTCAGCCATGAAAAGAAAAAGATGCTATGCTCTCACTCTGTGCCTTTGTGAATGGATCATGTTATCTAAAGATACGTCTTGCAAACTGATTTTGTCCATTGCATGATACTACCTGAATGAAACTGTGAGAACCCCTATTCCAACATGAATTAGCCACCTGCTTGCTTTCCAAGGAAAATTCCAGCATAGCTTATCAATAACTACTTCATAATATCCTAAATTAAATGAAATAAAAATTAAATTTTTCATCCAGACTGCACACTTGTACAGATGAACCAAAAATATCAGATTAGGAAATTTTACCAACAGGAACAAAGTTATTTTCATTTGATGTCTAAGGAAATCCTACTGACTCAATTCCTAAACCTGTCCTGACTGAGGTCAGTGGGGATTTTTCTGTGTCATTTAAAGGGACTTTAATTATTCTTCCATTCCATAGGACTTCCCTGAAAGCATAAGGAGGTTAATTACTTCCTCAGAAGTATCTGCTTCTTCTTATTATTAATTATTTAGCAATTAATTATAAGGCATTGCCTCTCAGGGATGTGTGTGAGCTATAATAGGCACTGATATAGACAGCCTCTCCCCTGAGGAGTTTTCGATCTCTTTTTTTAAAATTTGTATGACCAGCAAGATGTAGATTCATTTACACAATAGCTTGACCAAAACAAATGGAAAAGATAGACATCTGTCTAAGGCTGAGGGACCAGAGGTTTATGGGATGGGTAACCGAAGTGCTTTTTACATCCAAGTGACATGCTCACACCCCAGAGAGCTGGAGCAACTACAAATATTCAGCCTCAGGTGGCTGTTCTCTGCGAAATACACCTGGCACTTGTTCACAAAATCTGCCTCCCCAGGTGGCTGCCCTAGGGGGAATGCTCATATCGCACAAGTGGGATTGAACACAGGGATTAAAAAAACAGCCCTCTACAGACTGAGACCAAAAGATGCTAGTGGGGGAAATTGCTGTCCATCCAACATCCCTGCTAAGGTTCTGGATGTGAGCTCTGGCTGCTGAAAAGCTGTTAAAAATATACCTCGTTCTGAGGAGATATAACAGAAATAGCGCCCATCTATTCCTCAGCTCCTGCCAGTCTGTGCTGCAGTCACATGGGGAGCTTCCGAGCAGGGGCTCTGCTCCACCGCCTATGAACGCCTCTCCAGTGCCCCCACCCTGATAAATGCAGAGGGTAAGAAGTGTTCCTGCTATCAGACCACACCCCGAGTTACAGAGAAAAGGCATCCCAAGGGCCGTTCTTCTGCCTCTGGAACTGGTAGTAAGGGGAGTTTGAATGTATCAGAGCAAGACGGTATGCAGCAGGCTGTCAGACTTGACACCAGCTAGGGATTTCACTGTTTAAATCCTAACTTCAGATTCAATCTGTGCAGCAACAGGCTGAGAATGAAGCAGCAGGCAGTTTTTTCCAGTATTTCCAAAGTCCAGGTACCCAGCTGTTACACCCACTTGCTGGCCTTCCCTACTTTTTCTTCTGTGCAGCAGACAAGCAATTGAAAACAGCATCACAGCTTAAAAGCTTCTGTGTAAAAACAAATCTGCTCTTCTACACAATTAGGAATTCACTAAATCAAAGTCACACCATCATGAGTCTGGTGCCCTTTTAGAGGGTCTAGAGATGCTGCTCCCTGGTTCAGCGCCTCTGTGAAGCAGACTTTTCCTTGGCATCATGATGTATGCAAAGCAGCAAGCAGCCTTCTGTGCAAATGTGAGGCTGCCCTACTTTCTGCAAATGACTGCCCCTCAACCATCCTCACCAGACAGTCTGATTATCTCTCTCATATTGCAACACAGATGTTCATAACTTGTCGTCTGCACCAAGAAAACCATCCAAGTATTCCAGCTGTATAATAGCTTTTTATTGTTGATTGAAGAGTCTCAGTACAAATTACTTCCCCTTATATCCCTGGAAATCACACAAACATCACACAAGGCAGAGAGTGATGCATTTAGAACCACCTCTGCAAAGTGCCACAGCAATGTTTTAACGAGGGTTGTCCTACTCCAAATGCTTAGCAGCTCCCATTTGCCAGAGCTCCTTCTCCTGAGAACATACATGAGAGATGCTCTTGAGGCATCATTACCAGGCACACTTTTGGATTTCAAGGATCCTGCTTCACTGTTTGGGAATCCATGACAAAAGACAAGTTATCTTGTGATGACTTGATGCCTTTAATTCTAAAATCAGCAATGCTGAGTACAGGGAGATTGGTGGGAAAACAGAAAAATCTGGAAAACCAACAATGGAAGAAATTAATGTCTTTGTAAGGGGTAGAGGTTGATTAGTTCCTCCCAGGATAAGAAGCAGGGGACATTAAGCAAAGCTGGCAGGTTCAAAACAAGCACATGGGAATAGTTTTCACCATGTACATAAGGAGGCTGTGGAACTCCTTAACACAGGATGCTGTGCATATTAATTTTTACATGGCTGAGAAAGGACTGGATGGCTACTTGGAAGCAAAATCTGTTGAGGACTGTTAAATACACAGACAATATATCTGACCCTTGTATGTTTTCCCTGTTCATCCACTATTTTCACATTATCCTCTGTTGGCCATTGTCAGGAATGGGATATCCTAAAAGGCAATAGTTTTTGTTCTTAATGTAGATAAATCTAGTGAACATTAAAAAAACCCAGAACAACAAAAATCCAAACCAACCAACCAAAAAAACCCACACCAACCAACCAACCAAAAAAAAAAAAAAACCCAAAAACCAAACTAACCAAAAAACCACTTTCAGCTCATCAAAGTATGTTGTACTTACAATGATAATAGAATCCAAAGTGCCTATCTTCTTACAAACTATAGCCACCAAGAAATAAAGTAGCGTTGCTGGGACTGGCTCTGATGCTGTTTGCTGAACTCCTGGCAGATCACATTACCAACAATGTGATTATGTCCATCACCAGGGACTGAAGAGTTTGCTTTGCAGTTCTGCTCTGTGAAAGGATACCTGTGGAAATACAGGAGTTTGCCCAGAAACCTCTGCAGCGTAATTGCTCCCAACTTTTCCCAAAAGTCCCCTTGGGATTTGAACACTTCCTAGGAATATGACAGGTAGCTTTTTAGGCACATCAAAGATATTTTGCTAATGATGTTTAATATAGTTCACAAGGATTGTGCAATATGTGTTACTGCCCAATTTTTTTGTTGGCAGGCCAAGCAGGGATGGAGGAAACCAAGATCTGTTCCACTTCGCTCTCCTTTAGTAGCTTTACCACCACTAAAAGCGGAAGGCTTATTTCTCCGGCCAGGTTGAGACAGGAGTATACCCTGTTACCCAGTGCACTAACGATTAAGATTCTGTGTGTCCTACCACCTACCCTGTTTGAGCAAGCCGAACCCCACATTTTTACTGCAAAATTTTAGACTTATTTCCCAAGGAAACTAGGTTCACTACTAAGCTTTCTGATAATACATCTGTGTTTCTGCTACAACCAGTCCCTTCTACAACCACTTTTGAAGCTGTTGTCAATTAGTAAGAGTGGGAAAGATTCAGAAAACCTGAAGTTCCTATAAAATTAATAGATAAAAGTCACTGAGTAATGAAAACAAGCATTATTGATCACCTCACTGTGGGAATAACTGCAGTGCCAATAACAGCCCATACGAGACAGAAGAGTTCAGTCTCTAGGCAGGTCCTTAGGAAACTACATCTCATTGCTTCTGCTGCTGATGGACATACTTTTTATGACATAAAGATAGTGCACTTCACCACCTGCAATCCAAATGATTACAGGCCTTGATTAATATTCCCCACTGGTTGTATGATGAAATGAGAAAGTAGCAGCAAGGCTAGATCAGGAAACAAGCGCGGAGAGGGGTTCTCACTGATAGAGAGAAGGCAGAAAAGGATTTTGCCCGGAAAAGCATAATAATATCTGAAGTGAAACACTGGAGGGGCATCTCGTAAAGGAAGAAGTCTGACAGAGTGGGACTGATTGAAAAAGCCCATTTCACCAGGGCAGAGTAGGACAACTGGGATAAGATAATTAACGATAACTCTACCATTTCTATTGAAAGTCTAGAGTAACCTGAGTTACATGTGGTGTTGCTGAGACATGTACATGTTGTATATGACCTTGCCTACTTTTGACAGTTTATCTGGGGTACAGCATGCACCAGAGACTCTGATGCTTTGGCTCTGATATGGATCATGACATAAGACCTCCTCTCTAGCCCTCTGTCAGTGCTTACCTCTGCAAGTCCTGCATGTCTGCCTTTCCAGCCTGTGGGTCCCCATTCAGCTGCAAGCTGGCACACACAGTTGTCTGGTCACTTGTGGGTGACAGAAGAAATGGGGCTTTCATCACCTACAGTGCTATTTCCTACCCCTCTCTCTGTGGAATGGATGTCTGGCAAAATAAAAAGAGGCCATCAGTCATGTGAAGCCTGCCAGAAGAAAACTGCTTTAGAATGCCAACATTTAGCTCCTGAATTTGCACCTTCTCAGGCAGGAGAACTCACTGTAACCACTCTGGGGAGGTAGAAGCATTCTTGGGTAGGATTTCTTGGTGGCACACATCAATGCAGCAATGCTGTCCTCCCCCAGCTGCAAACAAAGAGGTATTCCTCTTCTGTTCCTACAGGATGCTTGGTACAAGTATGGCATGATCTTGATATCCCATTTCTGTGGCTTCAGTCAAAATCAGTCTTCTCAGATTTTCTAATGTCCATGTCCTAAAGTAAATTCTGTTTTATCTGCAGTTTTCAAAAAAAAAAAAACCAAAGGTGATTCAGCTAATAGGTTTGGTGTTACCTGCTTCACTTCTGAGAGACTCAGAATTTTTTCACCAATAAAATTCTTCTTCCTCAGGCCAGTAGTACTGGGATAAAGACTCTACAAAACTGTTCAGCAATCACACACCAGCTATAATAGCCTCTCCACTCAAAAGGTACAGTCTTTCTCTTGTTTTAACTCCCTCATGGATATAAAAGATAAACCTCCCCATGATGAAAGACACATGCTGACTGCACCATGGTTAGTTTTATACTGGATTAACCCTTTGAACAGGGATGATCAAATTCTGATTACATTGGTGGAAGACCTAGAGTATCCTGAGTTGGAAGGGAGCCACAAGGATCATTGAAATCCAACTCCTAGCAGTCCCACCATGTGCCTGAGAGCATTGTCCAAACTTCTTGAATTCTGGCAGGCTTGCTACCATGACAACTTCCCTGGGGAGCCTGTTCCAGTGCCCAACAACCCTCTGGGGGAAGAACCTTCTCCTTATATTCAACCTAAACCTCCCCTGGCTCAGCTTCATGCCATAAACCAAAGTCTTTCACCCTGTATACTTCAATGCAGCAAATTGGAGCACCTTTACCTCCTCATTTATGCAGTGTGGTTCAGTCCTGAGACTCCTTCACTAGTGTCCTTTGGAGCCAGCCACAGCCCCAAGCCTCAATTGGTAAGATTTGCCTCTCAGGTGAGCTAGTTTGGACTTGGCTGCCACAAACAGACAATTGTTAGTTCCTGAGGTACCTTAAGGGGTTTTCCTTTTCACTTTGCTGAATCTGGGGGTTTTGTTGGCTGTGCAAGGAGTCCCTGGCAATTCTAGGGACACCATGTATTTATGGCTGGATGTCTCAATGATTAAGTCGTCCAGGCGTGAGAGAGGAAAATGAAGCTGAAACTTAAAAGAATTCCTGGGCAGATCCAATAGATGGATGGAAGGAGAAAAGGGTACATCCAGGACCATTTACCTCAGGGAACAGAATTGATAATCAGGGCTGAATTAATGGAAAAAAATTTCTGTACGTCAGCCGGTTGAGTCTTTTGAAAAGGTGTTGCTGTCAGAGGAAAACAGAGGACTTCAGGTGCAGGTGAACCTGTTTGCACAGAATTCATGAGCCCTAAAGCTTAGTCAAGCTTAGAAGGGGTGTCATGAAGCCATCAGGGAGTGTTCTCAAACAAAAATCCATCTCTCTGTGTTCCCTAGCTCCATGGGTTTCTGGACACACATTTATTACCTTTCACCGACAAATATTTTCTCTCAAACTCCTGTCCCATTTGTATCTGCAATCCTCTCCTGATTTCAATGTTTAGTTCACATCCCCTATCTGCTTCATGAAAAACTTTATTTACATGATCCCTGGAAGCACCTCTTTTATGATCAGATCAAACCCTTTGCACAGAAGATGGTCTGCAGCTACCTCTGTGTAGCTGCATTTTTAGTCCCAGACTTTGACTGGTTGGCATAAAGTCGTTTGTAAAAGGACAATAACAAGCATGATGAATTCTAATGCTGTGTGTATCATGGTACTTAGGAATCTCATAGATAACTCCATCACCAATATTTCACAAAGCTACAGCAACTCAACTCTCTTTAAAAAAAATAACCTCACAAAAACAACACTTTATCATAATATTCGTGGACAGGTACAAAAAAAATCAATGGCTGAGGATCTACATCTATCGCACCTTGCAGAAAACCCTCTGCTAATATTGGGTCAAGGGAAGCTGCTCTAATTGCCTGGTTTCCTATGTCAGCTCGTATTCGCCTGACACCACTCACTGGCATTAAAATAGATTTTCAGCCCCTTGCTTCATGCATCATATAAAGCATGGAAAATAAATCAGCTCCTTTAGAGATAGTGTTCATGACAATGAAGCTGCTGCCACAGAGAGGTTCCCTCATTAGTTGTGTCTCTTGCACTCATTGCATTTCAAGTCCTTCAGGGATCATTGAAATCCCAGAAGGACCAAGGCACCCCAAGAGTTAGGCAGAACCTGGTAACACATGCTGATATCACTGGCACCCCAATCTTCATTCATTCATTCGTTCCCTTCCAGCCCAGAAAAGTAGCATGTCCACTTTTGAAGTATTGAGGTTTTGAACTGTGCCATAACTTTGCCAACATATGTCCACCACAGGAAAGTCATTGAGCAATACAGAAACCCAGCACTTAAACAAGAACTTCTCTAATCATTGTTACAACTAAAGCTTAATAGCAATCTAATCATGGAACAGATCCTCCTAGAAGCTATGCTAGGGCACATGGAGGACAGGGAGGTTATTTGAGGCAGTCAGCACAGCTTCTTCAAGGGCAAGTTCTGCCTCACCAACCTCATGGCCTTCTGTGATGGAGTGACTACATCAGTGGACAAGGGAAAGGCTAGAGATGTCATTTGTCTGGACTTCTGTAAAGCCTTTGACAGAGTCCCCCACAACATCCTTCTCTCTAAATTGGAGACAGATAGATTCGATGGATGAACTGTTAGGATGATAAGGAATTAGTAAGACAGCCACATCCAGAGGGGAGTGGTTAGCAGCTCAGAGTCCCAATGGACATCAGTAGCAAGTTTTGTCCCTCAGGGGTCCATACTAGGACCAGTGTTATCACTGACATAGACAGTGGAATTGAGTGCACCCTCAGCAAGTTTGCAAATTACACCAAGCTGAGTGGTGTGGTTGACACACTTGAGGGACAGGATGCCATCCAGAGGGATCTGGACAAGCTTGAGAAGTGGGTGCATGGGAATCTCATGCAGTTTAACAAGACCAAGTGCAAGGTGCTGCAGGTTCAGGGCAACCCCTGGTATCAACACAGGATGAGGGATGAACAGCTGCAGAGCAGTTCTGCCTAGAAGGAATTGGGGGTGCTGGTGGATGAGAGGCTGGACATGACCCAGCAATGTGCACTTGCAGCCCAGAAAGCCAAACATATCCTGGGCTGTATCAAAAGCAGTGTGGCCAGCAGGTCGAGGGAGGGGATTCTGTGGCTCTACTCTGCTCTAGTGAGACCCCACCTGAAATGCTGCATCCAGGTCTGGGGTCCTCAGCACAGGAAGGACATGGACCTGTTGGAGTGAGTCCAGAGGAGCAGCTTGCAGCTCAGGGACTGTTTGAACCTGAGGCAAAGCCCTTGTATGCAATAACTCTCAGTGGATTTATCTTCTTGATCCCACAGAAATTTCCAGCACCTCTGCCCGTGGCAAGGATTTCCCACACCCTGATTCTGTGTGGGTTTTGAGGCTGCCATGTGCTAGCTTATGTGTACTGTCTGCAGTATGAAGGAAGCAGTTGCAGCTCTCCCCTTCACTCCATTCAGGTTCCAACAAGCCTCCACTTCTTTTCAGTCTCAGAGGTTGAAGACCATCAGTCTATTTATTTGCTTCTGTTGAGGAAGCTGCTTCATATCTCTGATCATCCTTGTCATTTGTTCTCAGTGTCTGGAGCCAGGACACATCCTCTGGGAAGGAAAATGGAGAGGAAAATGAGCTAGGACACAATCTGGATAAAGGTCTGGTTCACAAACTGTCATAGACCATCTCACATTGAAGGCAAAAGCAGAACAAAGACCATGGCAAACACAGCCTTCATCCTCAGGGATGGACACAGGGGAAAAATCCACATCTGAATTTGAAAGGAAGTGCAGGAGACTGATGGAGGAGAATTAAAAAGTGCATTAGGACTCTCAAACATGTCACCACAAGTGCTCCATTGACAAGTGCTGTCATATTCCGCTCAAACAATGCTTCAGGGAAGCCAGGGCAACACTCCTGAGGGCGGGCATGAGAGCCCTATTGAGATCCCTCTGTTTAATACATTACAATGAACAGTTAATGACAGAGCACTCGCAATAAATGGCAATACCCACTTCACTGTGACGCATCCCACAGAGCGGAGGGAATCCATTGTCTGCCCAGCAATCTCACCTGGCTCCCTGCTTTGTTCCTCCTGCAGAGAGAGACACCTCGTGCTGCAGAAGGTGCTGCTGGCAGACAGCACTCATTTCAATAGTCACGTAAAGGAAATTCCTCATGAAATATCTCATTTGCCTATTGAAGAGCAGCAAGGCTCTAACCTCAGGTGGTTTCAATCCCGCAATCTGAAAGCTAATTTTAACCAAAAAAAGATTTTTATTTTTCCTCACAGAAAATCTACGTCTGTCTCGAGGCTCTGTCTTCTTAATAAATAGCTCTTTACAGAAAATGCTTAACATCTCAGAACATACTCTGGGTAAAGACTGTGTTAGCAGTAGATTGAGGGTATAATGTACTAGCAGCACCAAAATCTGCTGCCCCACAATACAGTTGGTCTGGCTAACCTTTCCCTGAGAGATACACCATTAAGCAGGAGCAACTTTTACTAGTGCATACAAAAGAGAGAAAGGATTGAAATTCCAAAACTTTCTCAACTGATAAGATCCCCACAAAAATATGTGTCCGGAGCTAATGGTATCTCAAGTCATTAAAGTCCCTTGCCATTTTTTAAGCCCCATGGTGCTGCAGCTCACAGCTTGGCTGTTGATCATTTCTTGCCCACTTTTGTGTTAAGTTTTCCAGGTTGTTTAAATCACCATCAGACACATCTCACAAGTCTTTGTGCTGGTGTGTTAAGAGCTCTCATAGCCTGCTAATGGACTGGAGCTGCTGGTTTAAGGTCTAACTGGTGACAAGCAGCTGCTGGTATGGGGGGCTACAGCCCTTGGCACACCCATGTCTGCAATGTAATAGCCCAAAGGTCTAGGCTTTTCCAGCTGATTTGCTAGTAGTTACAGGTGTGTCACCTGATACTCCTCCAGCCACAGGACACTGAATAGGTCATTCTCACTCATTTTACCTCATCTGCATCTGACAGTCAAGAGCGGTAGGTAGGTGAGGCTTTGGCTCTCTTGGTGGACCTCTAGCCAGGGAAAAAACTGGCAGCAGCAGTAGAAAGCTGTGAGCAGCTTTAGGGGCAACACCATCCACCATAGGGGTCTGCTTTTTCTTCTCTTTCTTTTTTGCTGCTTAGCCTTGATTTCACTTCTGTCACCATGAATTTTCTTAGGGAGAAAAACTCCTCTGCAGCTTCTCTTTGTCTTGTAGCAGTGTGTCAACCAATTATAAGTGCAGAGAGCTGAGCCAAGTCCTTGTTCAGCTGGGCCCCGAGTTAGAGAGTTGCCTAGAATTGCCTGGAGTCAATCCTGAAGTTGCTGTAGCGAAACTTTGAAGGATGGCACCACAGGGCTTTGTAAGTGTCCCTGAGTTATGTGATGCTCCTTGCCCATGAATCAGAGGATCATAAAGGACATTGCTGCAAAGTACCCAGATGATGACTTGTAGCCTCTCTCACTTAGTGGGCTACGCTCCAGGTATCAGGGGCTCCCATCACTCATCCAGGCAGCCTTCTCCCAGCAAATGTGAATTGGCCCAGCCTGGCTTCTGAGTCTCAAATTAAGCTTGTGCTCTTTAAGAAAGGCCTGATATCACTCATCTAAATGTTTGCTTAGCAATACAGAGTCCTCTCGGCTTATCAAGTGCTTCTTGCTCTGTAACATGAATCCAGACCCACACACACACATTCCACCTGGCAGCTGTGGGGAGCAGCAAAAGTGCAAAAGGGCCAAGGATGAGCTGAGGGAAAAACAAACTGGCTTTCCTTCCTTCCCTGATGGTCAAAATCACCTTATGTATTGTAACTTTATTTTTTGATAGAGGGGTACAGTGTTCTCTGACATGTTGGCTCTGGTTGTCACTTGTAGAGCCAAACCAAAACCTGTGCCTTGGCTCCATCCTCACTTTGCATTCAAAGGTCAGGACTTACCTGCTTCTGGAAGAAGGAAAGAAGTGAATTTCCAGAGGCAGAACTGCAGCCTTAGCTTTATACCTCCTCCCACAGGAGCTGATATAAAATTATTCCAGGTTTGCTGAAAGAGGGCACAGAGTGTCTGGTTGGCTTGGGGCTGTGGAGAGAGGGTGTCACAGCTGCACTGCTCATTTGGAAGCAGGGCAGACCAGCACCTCTGCCCTCCTCCCACCCACTGGCACTGCCTGCATATTGATCAGAAAGTATTCGCAATCAAGTGGATGTAAACTGCTGGTGTAAATCCCCCTTCAGCCTGGTGAGAATAAATCCTTCTCTCCTTCCCTCCTCTTTCACAGCCAGGAATGATATTAAGACTGTGGGACCAAGGATTTCCAGATTTCAAACGTTAGAGTATTTTATTTGCACTTCAGGGTAATTCAGAACAGAGCAAATGAAACATTGCAGGCAGAGAAAATAGCTGCTCTGAAAAACATCTGTAATTTTCAGGGATTCCTTTTATTGTTGGCTGCATCCAGATATTTCTGCCCTTGACTAAGTGCTCTCTGTTCCTCCATGTCTCTTAGCAGTCCCTGCAGCAACCAAACAGAATAGCACTAGAAAGAATAAACAGCCAAGGCCCGAACATAAAATCCCCCAGCTAATGAAGGGGGGTTTTCCTCCCACTGGTTTAGTACAAACCGGGTTTCTGCTGCAGGCTCGGGCAGGGCTGGCCACCTGCACGTGCTGAATTTGCAACAGTGACATGGAATTTGGGGGAGAAATGCCACCAATGCATTTTAGAACCTCCCACTCCAGAATTCCTCCCTTATGGCTTTCAGGCCTCTGAGGGAAGCCCCTGCTCAGTCTGACTGCTGATACTCATTATTTATGAAGTGACGCAAACATGTCTAATGCAAGGATTATTTTTTTTCCCCCTAGCACCTTAGGGGCTGTCAGAAGCAGAAACAACCAGAAATTAATCTCCCTTCTGATTTCCCTCCCTCCTTCTACTCACTGGGCAGGTGCAGGCAGAGCTCCTTCACTTGCTAAGGCTCATATCCTGCTTTTCCTAGTGCTGTTCGGAGGTTGCTTTCTCAAGCTTGGTGACAGGCTTCTCACTTCAACAGGATAAAATGTCCATAAATACCAGTCTGTGCTCTTTCTAAATGTTTGTGTTATAGACATTTGACATTTATTTTAGACTGACCCCAAGGTTTGGTGCAAATCTTTGTAGCACAGTAGCTTTCAACTCCATCCTCTTTGAGACAACAAGGATGGCTTTTGACACAGGTTGGCTCATGGGTTAATCCTTGTGTAGATGGGGTAATTTATACTGTAGCTGGCAGCAGCTGGATAAAGCAAACCCAGAGGGCCAGGGAAGGCTTACCTCAGGGATGGCTGATGCATCTTAGGAACACGGTTTGTCTTTTCCACACAAAGTTGTACAAATCTGCTAATTATGCTTTCCATCCCAGAGAAGACAAAGTTTACATGGTCACCAGATTATTCCTGCCAACACCCTGACGACCCTAGGTACGTGACAATTAATGAACTAAAGTTTACACACACGTGCACGTGCACACACACACACACACATGTGCACACTCTCAAGACGGCTAACCAATAACCATTTAGAAGAGAAAAAGGGGACATAGCTCAGTCTCTTGCTGCTATGGGCCCACAGACACCACCAAATGCTCAGAAGTGTAGGTAGTGCCCTCTAGTTAGCAATAGGAATTATTTGTGGCAAAATTTCCTTTACACTAAAATTAGCCCTGGGACTAATGATTTTCATGCAGCACTCAAGGCTCTCCCCATCCTCTGTCCCAAATGACATGGATGTGAATGCTGGTGCTGTGTTTCTCTGAATTCCATCCATGACCCTTACCAACAGTCATCCTTCTGCAATGCACATGAATGCAGAGCTCACGGCATGGGGGAGAGCTATGGGGGATGCCCAGCCATCCCTGCATGCCAGGGCATCTTTAATATATCTGACCTGTCTCTGGTGGACATTGTGTTTGAGGAATATTATCACATTTCCCATGCCCACAGCTACTTCATGCCTTTTCCACACCAAACACAGTTATCAAAACCTATTCTTATCTGTCAAGTCTCTGAAACTGTTAAACCAATACAACCTGCTCTTCTTTCCCATACCTAACAGGCTTGTCCTTCCCCACACTGTTTGTAAGTAAGTGAGTGTAGTCGGAGCTATTTATTGGATGCCTCTAGCCTTGGAGCCAAGGAGAGGAAAGCTCACATCCATATTGGGCCTCTGGGGCAGCTCTCATCACAGTGAAAACGGAGCCCTTGCTGTCCCTGCTGGCTTCCCACAGCCATTCATCGCCTGGATTGCGTTACTCCGTTGTTTATTGCTCACAGTGTTCACATCATTCTCACAGTGCTGTGCTTTGGTTTGTGGGTTTGCTTTTTTTGTTTTGTTTTGGGTTTGTTTTGTTTTTTTTTTAAAAAGGAGTACAGGCTACTAAATGGCACAGAGGATTCCCAGCTCCTGTCTTGAGCCATGTCAAGGCGGGTGATTTCTGCAAGCAGAAATGAATGGCAATCAGAAATCAGGATGGCAGCAAGGCATCCAAGCAAACAGGAGCTGAGGGCTCTGAACTGCAAGGAAAGGAAGACAGTAATGTTTGCAACAATAACGAAGTAACAAATGGATTTCTCTGCATATTTAGCAAGCTCAACATGAAGAAAATCAGGCAAAATTCTTTCTCTATAAGCCAATTTAACACAGTGCACAGTCCATTGAATTCTATACATATAAAACATGCTAATATATTCATGAGGGAATGCACACATATGTGCATGTACACACACCCACACATAAGAAATTATGTCCTTCATGGCACCTCCTAATAGGTGGTGATACAGAAATCCTATTGCTACAACCATGTTTGACTTGCTGTTCATCCAGTCACATTTGCACACAATTAGATGAACAGGGATAAGACGCCTACTTCTGGCTTGTTTCATCATGTAAGATTGGGAAATGTGTAACAGAAAATATGGCATCTAGCTACTTGCAAGAGAGCACTCGCACTGCAAGTTTGCCATCATTTTCCCTTCCTACCTTTGCCATGCCTTCCCTCCTGGAAGAGCTGAGTATCAGGAGTTTGTTGCACGCTGTGGAAGAAGGTCCTGAAGCTGAAACTAAGGGATTTGACTTGTGTTCTTCCCTCTGCTACTGATAACCTGTATCGCCTTAGGCCAGGCATTTAATGGACTTAAGATCATCTGTAGAGCCCTTTAATAAAAATTGATTAAATGTGCTGCAAATCCTAAAATAAGAAGCTAAAAATATAGGAAATGTCTGACTGACCCAGGGCAATGGTCCGCGCAGAGGAGGGCTCTGCCTCCTGCAGCAACAGTAGCAAATGCTGCCTAGCGAGAGCCAGTCAGTCAGTCTGTGGCCCTTTATCCCCATCCATCCCCAGCATCTACAGTCATCAGACCAGACAGATTGGAGGACACTCCTCTGCCTATTCCATTTATTTATAGATATATTGTGCACAAATGTCTGCCACGTGAAGAGTTGTCAGAGCTGCTTTAACAGGACACCTTGACAGGGACCTGAGACATGTTTCAGCTGATGTCCTGCTTCCTCATCACGGTCTATACCTTGCTTTCCTCATGTGCACTGCACCAGGTAGAGGTGAGGGCAGGAAAAACCCTTGTCTGTGCTGATGATAAGTGGAAATCTCAAAGAGGGTCATGGGTTTAAGAAACCAAGTAAGTAGTAATTAAAAATAAGCAGGCAGAGGTTGTACAGTCCCTTGCCCCATCTGGAAATGCAGCGGTGGATTTAGTATGCCAATATTGACATTTTAATTAATCACTGCTTCTAAAATGCTTTGTGGGTGAAAGCCTGACACAGACAAAATTATTATTAATAGTAATACTTCTAGTAACATTTCATTTTTTATTATTACATTATCATGCATTAATATTATATAAGAATATTACTAATTACAATAGTATGACCCTTAATATGGAAAGGGGCACCTTCAACTCCTTCCAGAATAAAAAGACCAGTACTACTTATTAAAGACTTTGCCTATATTTTAGCCAATAGTCACTTTATAATTTTATCATTTAAATTAATTGCCTAGTCACAGGCTGGGACTGTCTTAATTAACAACAACAACAGAAAAAGAAATACAGTGCAATCCAGTAAATAGAAGCAGCCCCCTCTTTCTTCCCCCCTCCCCCAAATGGTGCAAAATGCATAGGGGACCCTGTTGTCATAGTAACTGGCATTACAGCTTGCTTTCGATAATTAATGGAGGGCTTTGCTATTACAGTATTCTTGAAATTTCACTTTCCCCTGTGCTGCACTGCAGAATGCAGTATCATTTCCCCATTCATAAATATTTCATTACCACAGTCTGCTGTGTTTCATCATCACTGATAACACTCAGCCTAATCCGCCCATTGCTGAATTCATGTCGCCCTGTCGGTAGAGCAACTTTCATTTCCTCCTTCCACTTCTACAGTCTTCATTTTTCTTATTCAGTGTTCTCCTGCTGCAAAACTGTCACTTTAGGCTAAGTACAGAGACCTTTATTTTTCTTGCTCTGAAAAATAAACGAGTGGTAAAAGCTCTGCCCAAGTAAATAGCATGCAGCACACGCACGCGCAATGTTTGTATCACAGATATAATTTGTATGTATCACTGAAGGGAGATATTTAGGTCAGCAATGGAGAGCAGAATTGTAATATGGTACTGTAGCAGGAAACTCAGAGTCTGATTCAGCAAAATACAGGGGTACCTTTAGACAAAGGCACTGTCCCTCTGATGACAGCCATAAGGAACATAAGTGATGTTCTCATCCAGACGACCTGTTGGGGCAGAATATGTTTGGTAATTGACATGCCAGTAGAGAATACCCAAAGCCAGTGGGGCAAACAGCTGTGGTGATGCAGGTGGCAAGAAGGAAGTAATAGAAAAATAGGTTAATCTTTTTCCTTAGCATCAAAACTCTCAGATAAATTAACTCTGACATGCTTATATGCATCGCTTTTACTCATATCCACGCACAGAGCACTTGAGTTTCCTTGTTGAGCTTCACATGACTTATTTTTCTTCTCTTTTTAAATACTTTTCTCTTTTATGTTGCTGTCCCTTTGAAACAAGCTGGTAGTGAAAGACTGAGAGACCTGAAAGAGTGCTGGCCTCTGTTGCCAATTGCAAGGTCTCTCTCCTGCAACTTATCTCCTGTGATAGGCTTGCTTTAAATCACCTTTCCAGAGGAACCTAGGGAGGCCAAAGGGAAGGAAAATGCCATGTGCAACCTGTTAGACAGACCACTGCACAAAATCTGGCTTGTTTCCTAATAAGTATCACAGATGGGACATAGTTTTCCTCTGGGAGGGGTTAAATCCTGGATAAGGAATCATGGTGTAAATGAGCATTAGTGGAGACCATGGCATGCAACTCTTGACAGACACTATATAAATGTATAAATGTATATATAAATGTATGAGGAAAATTTGTTTCATCCATTCTGCATGTGGCAGAAATAGCTAGGTAAAAAATTGCACAGCTGATGCAATAAATAGCAGTTATTTGCCTATGCCATGCAATCTGCAAGACCTGCTAGGATGTCATTTATGTTGACACATTTAAAGAGAGAAGCTCTGCAAATCCATTTTCTTCCAAGCATCATAAAAAAACCCTACATTTTTTCATGTATTTCCAATTCAGACTTGGCAGTTTCATGTAGCAAGAAGGGAACACTGGAAGAGGATTGAGGGATTCTTGGGTATTATGTAGCCCTTTGCAAGATCAAATCAAATAAAAAAAAAAATCAAATCTGCTTTTCAAAATTCTATTTCTTGTTTGCCAGGAACCACAACAATCTTCTCTTCTGACCATCAACCAGGAACGAATATACAGAATAGAGGTATCCACAACAGCCCAGGGATTTTTTTGCTCTCTGCATGGGACATGACTCTGATGAACAAACTTAATTTCTAAATGAGCTGATGGAGTCTTTCACTCAAGCATGCTGTGATGGAGAGTCTCATGGAGTTGGACAAACACCAGTCAAAGCCAAGAGGGCCTGTGTCAATACTCAGAAGGGAAGTTTAGAGTATCAGTTAAGTACAGGACAAAGGCCCAACTTGCCTTCAGTCCGCTGTGTGACTCTCCAAGTGTAGGTTAAGTGTTCTTCCCTGGAAAGGAGAGTATGAGCACATTTGGCATGGACTCAAGCTTTTGCTCATGTAATCCAGGCAGATGACACTGACCTTTTCTGAGCACATGATGGCCCCATCTCCCCAGAGACACCCAAAGCTCAGCCATTCCGAGCAGAGTGTTAGTGCTGTCGCCAGCAGCGTGGGGGGATGGCACAAGTTTAAACCCAGCTGGCGGCCACCCGTCTTCATCCTGCTGAGTAAAACCTCTGTGCAGCCTGTACAACCAAAAGGAATCACCTTGTGGGGCATTCTACTCCCGAGCAAGAGCAGCCAGCTGGTGATTTTCAACAATGCTCCTTGCAGGCTGGACATGAGGGGTGGGAAACCCTCCAGCTTCCAAAGCATTTTGGGAGTGAAATGCTCACTGAAGCTGCAGCCAGGTTCCCTGACAACCCCAAAGGCAAAGGGGCACTGGCTGAAAGCCTTTCCTGTGAGGAAAGGTGAGCCCTGGTTCCCCATGCAATCACCCTGCTGCCTCCCTTGGCATTACTGGCATACAAATAGTTTTGTTTGGCCTTCATCCATCCAAGAGCTGTCAACATGTAGCTCTTCAACTCCACAGTTCATGGGGGGGGCAGATTTTTTCCTTATTTTGTTCAAGTTTAGAAAATGAAAAAAGCAGACAGATGAGATTTATGCAATATATATCTCCCTGCACTGAGAATTTGCTGGTGGTGACACGTGAAGAGAAATTTCTCTTGACAATAAAGGCTATGATATCTTTTCCCTACTATTTTGGACAGGAAGATGTGCTTGAGTGCGTGGGTATAAGAGAAATCAGGAGAGTAAGTGCCTGCGTGGGCTTATATGCAATTGCCATTTTATCTTGTTTTTCTTGTAAGTTTCCCCATGCTTTCCCTAACTTTTAAAGAGACTTCTAGGCCCCTGTCTTCTTCCTCTCATCTTCAGAAACTCAGTTATATTTTCACCAGCAAGTAGGGCGCACAAGGCACTTTTCATCATTTGCTTTATAAAATCCACGCTCCCTACCCTGCAACCATGTCCATTTGTATGATGCTTCATCAGCAGGAAAGTTCCTGCCAGTTTTTCCTTCAAACTCTAAATTAGAATGAGCAGAGAGCGAGGAAGTTCATGTCACTTAACATGTCACCCTCTAACCACTTGGTCCTTTCCCCATTTCCAAAGTGACCTTTCTGACACCTTCCAGTTTCTCTTGAAACAGTTTTTAGTGCTTGCCTCCTGCCAGCTCTCTCACTGCCAGCAGACCATTCAGTGCACTCTTCCAGGCAAGATCCCGGTCACACAGCCACAGGCCACTAAAGAAAAGTCTCCATGTGCTCATCAGGATGTGGCACCAAATGACTGCTGCATTCCCCCAGCTGTTGCCGCTGCCTGGAGAACCGCTCCTGGCGACTAAAGGCAGATGAGCCAAAAACCAGCAAAAATCACCCAAAAATGGGGCCCATGTGCAAGATGCTGACCTGGCACCATGGGCTAGGGAAGTCGCACCTGATGGCACGGCAGAAACATCCAGCTGCAGTGAGCTGTTGGGATGTGGAAGTTTCTCAGAGCCCCTCCAGAAGTGAGCATGCATTGTGCTAGGCACATGGGCTCTAGGTAGTGGGATTCCTACTTCACCATGCTAGGAATGTTTAGCACAAAAGGGCTGTGACAAAAGTTAACCACACACCACCTTCCCCAGGAGGAGCAGCTAAATTACCTGGACCCTTCAGCAGTCAGTCTTTAGGCAGCAATTTGTCATGTTGAGCTGGTTCTAGCATGAAGTTTCCTTGGTTACTGCTGCATGTTTCAGCAGGCCTTTGGCAGCCAAGGCACCTCTGTTCCCGGTCCTTTATTTGGTGTCGAGGGACCTGATCGTGGCTCCGCATGCCCAAGTTGCCTCTCCCCTCACTGCCTGTTTGTAATGCCCTGGCTAAATAAAGATGAGAAAACCTTTAATGCACACAACACTGCAGATATCAGGATACTGCCCCACTCACCTTGCCAAGCTTAGAGAAACATGGACAACGTGAATGGACCCCTCTGGAGTGATATCAGCTCTCTCTAGTCCTCTCCTAAAGGGCTTCCTGCCATTGCAGCAGGTGCTTGCAGCAAAACTCACCATGAAGGTTTGAGACCGGCTTCCCACAGGGCTTGGCAACACCAGAGCCCACTGCAGGGTACAGACAAAATGCCTTTCTCCGTCTGAAGAGCCTGAACAATGAGGGCATCCTTCCCTGGTCTCTGCTCTAGGCTGTGGTATGACCAGTGCCTCTGGAGCTGGCTGGAGGAGGAGTCCTTGTGCTAGGAATGTAGCTGACCCAGGGATTAAAGGAACACATGGCAGCAGCATGTATGCAATGATGGGTAGAAAGCAGGTCAGCAAATAGTATTCACCAGCTTTTGACACCAAGCCCTTGCAGAAGGGCTTCAGAGATGCAGATTCCTCTCCCACCCACCCTATCACCAAAAAGCCAAGGGAAAGCTACCCTGCAGTCCTCTCTCCATCGTATTTTCCATCTTTTGGCCCATATTAGTTCACTGTAGGTGAGCTGGAGAAGAGGAAATCCCAGAGTTCAGCAGTGTCTCCTGAAGCCCAGATGCAGAAAACCAGAGATATTTCAAAGTGCAGCCTTGATGCTGTAAGTTATCCTTAACAGAATATATCACTCTCCTCTTTCCTTGCTGTGCTAAGCTGTTCTGTTGCCATGGTGACCAGGGAAGTTCAGGGACGGTTTTGGAGTAGCCCTTCTCACTGTACCACATCAGATACTGTGGATGCTCCCTGTACGCCTGGGATGTGCTGTGATGTAAACGCAAACATCATCTGGTTAAAGATCCATGCTAATAAAGTAGACTGGGCAGTGTTACCTCTAGAAGTCTCAAAACATGTAGCAGAGGAAAACTGACATCATCATTCCCATTTTACAGACTGGCAAACGGAGGGGATGTGACTTCTTCACTGTCTCACTGGTCAGTGCCACTGTGGGAAAAAAAAAGCAGAGCTTCCAACTCCCTTTTCAGTCAAGCACACAATTTATTATGGTGCTTAGACCTTTCTGGCCAGTCAAGATCTGTCCTGTGCCTGGATTTTGGAATTGCATCCCTCCTTTACCTAACAGGAATTTAGTATTTAAGTGGGAAGCAATGTTCTCTGCTTCATTCATGCTATGGTTTTGCTACTTGATCGCAGATGAGGTCTCTTTCCATCGTTTTTCAGCCTCCTCATACCAGAGCCAACAAGCAAACAGAGGGAAGGGATCTACCGCCTCTTGCCAGAGACCATCCTTTTCCTACAGTAAGATAGTATATCCTGAATGAGTTGTATCAGGTAACAGCATCTGATGAACCACCCACAGCTTGAGAGATTTTCTCTCATGTTATTAAGAAAGGTAGGACTGGTTAGATGCCTAAATGAAAAAGAAATATAAAAAAAAGAAATCTAGAAACATATGTCCTACTAAAAGTCAAATACTAATTTACAATCTATGTCTTGGGACTAGCTGAAAGTTATTAGTCTGAAAAGTTTCACATAAGAAGGTCCAGAAAAAAAAAATCCAGCCATTTCAGAGGAACCTTGCAATTTTGGCCGCTCACATGATGGAAACATTTTGTCAGTTGCCATAACACTATGAACGTGGAAGCTCTGGGAAACCCAGATCATGAAGGTTTACAGTGGCTTTCAAGCTAATTTCTCATGGATACATAAAGAACATGAAAAAGCAATTCCTCTAAAATCTCCAAATGCCTTACCAATTAAAAAAGGTAATTTTTTAAAAACACTTGTTTTTAAATAAATATTCTTTTGGCTCTGATATTTTGGAAGCAGGAGAGTGGCAGGATTTTGTCTCAGGCCTGAATTCACAGGCTTTTTCTGGTGAATAAAGTGAGAACTCTAGCTCAAACCAACTTCTATGAATAATATAAAAATTCAAAGGAAAATTTTGACTGATTTGTTCATGACTAGCTAAGAGCCAATAGGACTAAATCTGTAGTGACTCTTCAATAAAAATCTTGAGTATTGCTAAATCTGTCTGAAAACTAGAGGTAGCCAAACTATACAGTACTTCAGCTATTCAGTAGTCAATGGCACTTTATACAGGAATGTTTTCCACCTTCATTAACAAATGGATAGCATTTGATTAATTGTGCAACTAACAAATAATACATTAGACATAGTCTTGCAGATAGTATAAATGAGAACAAACAATTTTAATGCCATGTGAGTCAGTTCCACTGTGAGCATGTGGCTCCAGAAGGATAAGTTCACCACGCAAGTTCTCACCTCGCTCATTTCCTTTCTCTTTCAACTGAGATGACTCTTCAAGGCTGTTGTCTAAGAAAGTCTAATTTCATGGGTGATAAACAATACAGAACATCTGTATTTGACCACTTTCTTTTAGACTTGTGACTGTTATTTAAAAAAAAAAAAAAAAAAAAAGAGGGCTGTTCTGCACGTAAATGATAACCAACACATTTCACCAGTTACTAACATATATCCAGCTTTTCCAAACTGCCTGTTCTGGCTCCGTACAGAGACTTTACTTATTTCACAATTTCATTCTTTTCTTTTCCAGTAGGGTTTCCTTGTTGTGTTTGCTAAAAGAAATGAGAGTGCCTTTTTCCTCCAGAAATTCCGAGTCTGGAAGTCAGGACTCACGAAGGGGAGATAAAAACTACACAAGGCAGCCCTTGCATATAGCAGGCACACTGGGGCATCAGGCCCAGATATTCTGACAAGAGCAAGATAGTATGACATGAAACAAACTACTGTGGCCAATAGTCCAGAAAATTCGACATCTGCAAGAAACCTTTCTTGAAAACTTCAAGAGGCAAGAGCATGAGGGTGACGTGGGAACCAGTGATGCCATGACCAGTGAGAGTGACATCGTGCCCATCCTTGATGCCAGTCCAATGTGTCTCAGCTCATGCTAGTTCAGCAGACTTCTACCTGTCCACCCAAAAGCAACCAAGGAAGTCAGGCCAGATCCTGCTGCTTCAAAAGTAAAGACACAGGAAAGGGCAGTTGCAAAAGAAACTGCTGCCTAGATAATTCATCAATTAATGAAATCCTGTCAAACCATGACAATTCTTCTATAGTTTCAATTGCAGAAGTTATATTTTATACTCCCTCTTAAACTGCTGCCTGGTGTTGCTGTTCACCATTAAAACAGGTTGCTTCAGTCCAGTGGTTGCTGCATTTCAGTGTCAACCACACCAATTCTCCATTACATGGGTCACATGTGCAGAGCCCCAATCTGAAATGTGCTCTTGGATACTTCGGGACTACCAGGACTTTGTAAAAATAAATCATTACTATAATCATTACCAATTTAACTTTTTGCTTTCCCATTTGCAATGCTATTTCAAAATAGTACCACTGGCCTAAGGAACTCTCAGTCTAACACTTTCCATAACTATTGAAAAAAACCCTAAAGTTATTTTCTTAGTTCTTGTTGTTAAATCTTTTTGCTCAGTTTTATCTTCCTGTTACCCTCTAAACTCAAAACCAGTAAAAATTCATTACAGAGAATATCATATCATAGGAGCCAGAAATGGAAAGGACCTATTAGATCACCACTTTGTCCTCCTGCCAGTTTACACTTGCTGTCTAGATTACCCTTCCTAATGCTTTGTCCAGCCTGGCTTGAAAAAAGACAAAGCAGTTGGGCTCCTGCCCTTTCCCTTGGGAAACTGTTTCACATCAAAATACATCTCACTGTCAGGAAATTTTACCTTACATTTAGCCTGACTGTCACACTATTAGCCCTTGTTATATCCTGCGTGTCACACTAAAAATTCTTCTCTCATGCTTGAGAGAGTGGGAGGGTGTTCGTGCTTATCAGAGCGCTACATGTCTCACAAACCACACATTTGTTAGTCATTCCTGAGCTAAGCTCTGCATCATTTTATATTTGAACTCATCTACCTGTACTTCCACCTCTCCTGATCAACTTTGTCACTCTCCTCCAAAGATTTTCCAGATTTGTCAGTACCTCTCTGGTTACTGAGGGCCCGGTGTTGACTGTACCAGTTATTTTGGGATGTGGGACACCAGGTGAAGCTAGATGGCAGGTTTAAACCAATCCAAGGCACACTCTCTTTTCAACATAGCTTACTTAAACTGAGCTTCTTGCCACAGGATGTGAATGACAGAAGTTTGCATGGGTACAAAGAGAAGCAGAATTGGTTAATGCAAGAAAAAGAATGCATTGAGAGCTCCTGCATACATAATGTTATGTGTAAGAGCCTGCACTACCAGTTTATGCTTATCATAGTGAGACAAGAAGGACAAAATTCTATTTGATAACTTGATTAAATGCTTACCAGACTTTCACAAGAGGAAGTGTGTTTCAGTGACCACCACATGAGTCTTAGCTCTCATGGCACCCTATAAAGATGCACCTGAGTTAAGCTGCCACAATGCAAGCACTGAGTTCAGTACAGGGAAGGACCAGAGGAAGTAGAAGCACTGCTGTTCTCTGCACTGTCATGTCTGGAGTGATGCCCTGCAGGGCTAAGCCTTACCACTAAGCATTTCATCCCCCTCCTTACAGCAGATCCAAGGTGTCCAAGAGCTGCTGATGGGGAAAATTAAATCTTCTGGCAGACCAGGCACACTAAAGCCCCAGGCAGAAACCGTGTAGCTCCTGACATAATTTCAGAACACCCACCAGACAGAGATCCTTGCAGAAGACACATACACAGAGGACTAAGGTCCTGTGAATGTGTTGCCAGTTGCTCCCTTAGCCTCACTCAATAAGTGCTTTGAAAAGAAGAGAGTGGGGAGGAGTGGGGAAAATTAGATGCCTGGTGACCCTCCTTGCCTCAGTTTCCTTCTTTCAACCTTTGTCTCTCAGTCACTGTAACACTTCTGATTTGATTTTGCAATTCAGGTGAAGAAAGCCTTCAGCGTAATTTATTAAATGCCACTGCAGTGAAGAGAAACAGAATAGGGAAGTGGGGCCTAAGCTTGTCCAATGCTGTAAGGATCAGGAAAAGCACCAAGGTCCTCTTTTCCTTCAGTCCTGAGGGCCCACACCACCTACAGAATGGGACTCTGGATCAGAGGGGACTCTAGGACACCTGGATTCAGGACTTAATTTGTGGCACAAGGCAAACACCTCAGCCTCTCCAGTCATCAGTTCATGCGTCTGATAAATGTGTATAATTTGATCTTCATTGGAATAATGTTTCAAGATCCTTAAAATCTTGTGGGACAGCTCAGGTTTATTTTCACCATGAAGACAAAAATCTCGCAATTATGATCAATTTTGTGCCTCCTTTTTAGGTCTGGCACTAATAATAAGCTTATTATTACCCATTTACAGGGTGTGCTTTTCCAGAGAGCTTTCTGGATGGGGTCCCACACATCATGCTCCGGATTTACTTAAAAATAGCTTGAAGGCCACGTAGGAAAGGCCACTGGGATCATCATGGCCTATGACAGACCTGTCAATCTTTGAGGATTGCACATAACCCTTTAATTTTAGTTTTCCCATATCAGGAAGACTGCAAGGAGGCTCTTAGTTTGGCTCAATGTCAGCCTGGAATGTAGAGGTGGTTTCCAGGTGGAGGTGGCCATGCATGATGCCATCTGAATCTACATCAGACAAATTGCCTCTTCCCCAGCAGCATGTAACAGTTGCTATCTGAATGCAGAGCCAGCTGCCCATGTGGATCATCTCACGTCTACTCACCAGTGGGAAGTGTCAGTACTTCTCTTCCTGTTAATCATGTCTCCATTAAAACATCAGTGCTAGGAGAGGCACTCCTCCAGCTGATTTCCTTCACAGCCCAGAGAATGTGGCGGCAATCAACAGACCCTGTAAGTTAAAAAGCCCTTTTCCCATTTTTGCCTCATCCTATGCAGAGCCTTTTCCTCTTGGCAGGTAACAAGGTACCTTTCAAGGGTGTAACTGATAAATCTTACAGTGGCTCGCTCTCCTGAAAGACACTAAAACCAAGGTAGGAATTTCTCCTCCCTGTCCCTACCACGTGTTGTCATCCTTGGCCTTAAAATGGATCTCCTTCCAGGTGTCACGGGCAGCCTGCTCAACTATCTGGGCAGAAATATGTTCACAGCACACTGTGCTGTGCTTGGCTTGGCAAAGACTTGCCCATGCACAAGAGCCCTCCAGGAGTCTGTGTTGCTCCTGCAGAAAAAGCTCTGAGCTGCAATGACATGGAAATGTTACCACTGCACAGACCTGCTCTCTAGTAAAGATCAAAACTGACTTCTGTGCCTAATTTTTAAGAGGCTAGATTTTTTTTTGTCATTACGGCAGGACTTTTAAGTAATTCAAATTTCTTTTATAAAGTTGGCCTTTCTATTAAGTCACCTTTCTTCTCTCAAGGCGGAAAAAGACCTGCATTGTCACCAGCAGCAGGTGTTCCACAGGAGCCTAAAACAGATGCCAGAAAGTCTTTCAGGCTGGAAAAAATGTCTCAAGTGGGAAAGGGAGTTGGCTGCCCAAATTCTGATTGCTCTTTGAAGGGAAAGTGCTCAGAAGACTGTTGGCTCTCTGACAGCAGGAGGCACCAGAAAGTATTGAATTTTTCTTGGAAAAAGATGATTTCTGTGTATCAGAGCAAAGCAGCAGGACAGAAAAGTCTCTAATCAGACAGAATATAGGGAACAACAACTCTGCTTTTGTATCCACAGCACAGAAGCAAGACTCACGGCAACCACTCCAACCAATTTCATATGTGTGTCATCCAAATAACATAATCTGGTAAGGTGCTGAAAATCTCCTTAGCAGTGCTGGGCTGCCCTCCTTGGCATAAGGGGTCATTCTGGAAGACCAGGAATATCAGAAAATCATATAATTCTTAAACAAATTCAAACTTTTCAGTTTCTGGCAAGTGGAAATGAATGAAAAGTGATGCAGACTATAATGCTGCAGCTTGTAAACACACACAGAAGGCTGCTGTTATTAGTTACCTAAAATACATTTTTAATCATTTTCTGGAAGTACTTGCAAGGGACCATGCTGGGTATCAGGTTATTACTAATATGCTGTCTCCCCTGTCTGAACTTTCAGTTAGGATACACTTATTTATGCTGACAGCATTGCAACCCTGCTATTTCCCTGTCTCCTCTTCTTAAGGAAGCAAGGCTGTGTGCAATAGTGATGGGTGCTCACGCTCCCACTCTCAGTGACCTTCGCTGACTTTTGAATCCAAACACATCCACCCTGGACTTAAGTGGAGGGTCTCTGAGGCATGACGTTCTGGCAAACTTTGGGAAAAACAGCAGCTGAGAGGAGACACCTAAGCATTAAGGCATCTGCACAGGGATAATCAATCTGGTTTTCTTGGCCCCTTTGCCAGCCAGCATAAAGACCTTCCAAGCAAGCTTCTGACAAGGCACCAGGCACTGAGTGGGGCATTTGGTAGAAAGGGGGAAAGAGTTCAAGTCTGGGGTCATGGGAGAGAATAACTAGAATTTAGGAGATTTCAGACGAAAAGAAGTGCATCAGAGGAGGGCCCAAGGAGGTAGGCTTATGTGTAGTGGCTCCATCAGTGTTGCTGTGCAAGGTGTGATGAGTGCTCAGAGTCTGCAGTGCCCAGGCAACGGCTTCCTGATGACACTGGGCAGACATCTCTGGAGAGCTGTTTGGTGATTCCAGATGACCTCATTCCTCCTGAAATCACCACCAAGATGCTGAACACCCACCAAAAGGGGCCTTGGTGTGGGTACGAGATTAGACTGTTGACTTGAGTTAAGCCTTTGTCAATCCCTGCCCTCATGATCTGGGAGACACAAACCAACCTCCAGACCTACGCTTCCACTCCCAAATGTTTTATTCAATTGCTATACTGAGATGTGTCAATAACGATCCTGTGAATGATTATGAGTTTCTCTACCACCAGTGAATAAAGATTTGGCATGAGAATCAATAATTTCTTAAATTAATTATCAGTTACAACAATAACTGATGACCAAAAGGCCTGCTATTTACTATATGCCTGTGCAAAAGCAGGCAGCCAAAATCACATCTGTGCCTCCCTGTAGCATGGTGGTAGGGAGAATAATCCAGAGTTTTGAGCCCAGGATGACAGTACCTGGCTTCTCAGCTACCCTGTGGTTTCTCCCTAAACCTGCTCGCCTGTCCCAGAATGACACTAGTGTCATCCACAGCCACGGAGTGCCGGGTTACAAAACGTTTCAAGTGACTAAACGTTTGGACAGATGCCTTGTGGGACTTTCAAACCTGCACAGACATTGACAAAACCCCACAAGCAGTTAATTGTACCTGTTAGGGGGGCTAATAATTTTTTAATCCTGATGCTTGGTATCCATGTGCCTCACATCTGTAGATGGAGACGGGAATAACCATTTACATGCACACAGTGATTCTGCAGACAAATGGCTGCACAAGCACCACATCACGAGATCCATCTAATTGATGCTTAGCTGCAGCAAATACCAACACAGCGCTTCTGGCTGTATCGTACAGTGATATGAGGGAAGCTGCAGACACTAAAATAAAAAGAGAACAATCTACTGCCCATTTAAGTGGCAGCTGCTCTGGATGACTGCAGTGCTGCCCAGCAAATTACTGAGCAGGCAGAGGCACAATTCCCTGGACCGCATGTTAATCACCTGCATCCAGAGGCTGAGCACAGAGAGACCCTGCAGTAATAGGGCGTGGGAGCACAGGCTCTAGGCTGTGGCATAATAAATCTCCCTGCCTGCAGCCTGACACTGTTTCCTCACCAAAGTTATACCAAATTTCAATAGCAAGAACTGCATGAGAAGGTAAGCAAAACTGAAACGGAAAAGCTAGGTCACGTCAGTAGTCCAAGTATAATAGGCAGATTAAAACAGATTCTACTTAGTTAACAGTGAATATAAATAGAATAAGAGAGGCCATATGAGAAAGGCACAAAAGCACAAAAACTGCCAAACATTTGAGTGCGTCAGATGTTAATGATGATCAGAGCTTATACAACAGACTCTGGAGAACTCAGTGCCTTCACTGTGTTGAACTGCATGAACATTTAAAAGCAGGTAGTAAGTACCAAAGACTGGTTTCTTGTCCCCTACAAATTTGTTCAAGGTCCTCAAAGGACTGCTTCAGTTTTGGTGGCCCTTCAGAGGCAATGCTCACAAATCTTAAAATTTGATCAGGGTGTGTGTAATTACTCAATATGGCCTGTTCTACACAGAAAGCAAATCTGTTTTATGGAAACAGTCTTCTCTGAGCAAAGATGCACAGCACACAGCAGCTGAAGAGAGCTCTGAGCTTTAAAAATATGGCTGCTTATTTCAGAGCTGAAGTACAAACTCATTTCCTCTCCCAGATGGTAACAATTCTATCTCTGATGGAGATAGTTCAGTGATACCAACTAGCAGGCCTAAAATACCCAGCACAACCATTTTTATGTGCTCACACTGAATTTGATAGAATGTCCTTGTGTCTGTGTTGTTTGGGGTGGCAGAGGTCACTGCAGTCTCAAGGGTAAAGACACAGAGCCATTTACTGCCTATCTAGATCACATTTCCATTGCAGCACCTTTAGCAAGAATATCAAAACCAGGTAAGACTTTGTGCACCGTAAATCTGCTGCCAGTTTACTGGGAAGATCTCAAACCGCGTGCTAAAGCTAAATCTTTAGTCTTTGTGGAATCACAGTTAGCTTGAAAACCAAAGGCAACTAGAAACAAAACCAGCACCCAGAACATTTAAATCATACATACTGTTCAGTCACACAAATCCCCAGCTAGTATTCCTGGGGATGTGGAGCTTCTTTTGCTACAATTGACTTTTTTCTCTTTTATTAAAAGATGCTGATATAAAACCCAGAGGCACACAAAAATAAACACAGGCAGCTGATAAGAAGCAGTGCGTTGTGCCTGTCACTACACTGGTCAGTCAGCATGCACATTAATTACTCGAATGCGGCTCCCCTTAATATTCCCATATGGCATGGGATATCACTTTGATATTTGGGAACTCATCCACCTTTACTAGACCTGTAGCCCATCCAAGGTTGAAGAAGGTTCACGAGACAGCTTGTAGGGTAGCAGAGACTAGCAAGGGATCTTATCTTCTTAGGTACGTTGTTCTTGGCCTTCAAGGTAGTTCACCTACCTTTGTGCTAAATATGTCTTGAGAAAAGCCAAGTGACAGCAGAGGGTAGCCCTTTCTTTGACAAGAGTTGGTCAGTGACTATACCAAGGACCTTCCTCAGTGAAGTTTTCCACACTCCCACTAAGGATCAGTCCAGTCTCTGAGATGCTGTTAGCATCCTATGTCTCTGATCAGTGGTAAAATAAATAATGGCTATTATAACCTTAAGACTGTTATGGGCTGTCTGTTGGTATCCAGAAGGGATCATACGGTTTGAGAGTTTACTACTATCCATAGCGAATTTCCCCAGTAAAATTAAGGTCAGGCTTTAAAGGGAAAAACATGTTTTCCAAAGGACAGCAGCATAAATGCAACTCTGATGCCTTTTGATCTGAGGTCTGCTTTGCTAGTTGTGGTGTATCTTTGTCAGAACAATAGGTCTTTAGAGTAGGTTAATCCAAGAATATATGTGACAAAGTTTTACCCAAGTATTTATATTATGCTCACAGCCAGCCCATATGATTTTACAGGTGATTGAATTGTGCTTGCTCCTGAAGAAGCTGTTTGGTTTTTTTAATGTTAATAGTTCACACTTTTGTCTGAAAGTTGCTGCTATGAAAACACCTACTCGGAAGATGGTTCCATGGTGTTAGGTCAGCTCCAGGGAAAGCTTTGCATTTCCCCCTTGTCCTATTAGCCTATGAGATTAATCTTTCAGGTTTCAAAGAATAACTACTCCACAAAGACCTGGCTGTCGCAGGGAGCCTGTGCTCAATGGAGTGCAGGCACATAGAATCATAGAATTGTTTAGGTTGGAAAAGAGAGATCATCGAGTCAAACATAGTTGATGTTAGTGACTGGAGACTGGCTGATCCAAGAACATCCAAATTGCCCTGCAAAGCCAGACATGACAGCCAGTGGCTGCAGTGACAAAGACTCATTGTCCAGTTTTCTCCTTGCTTTCCCCAGATTTTTATGCTCCCAAAGCTGGCTGATCAGAATGAAAGAGGAACTGAAGGATTTAGGGAGCAGATAAGGGAAACTTCAATAAATAACAAATTAAAAGGGAAATCTTGTAATCTCCTTTACCCCAGACAGTGCCTTGTTTTCCCAAGAGACTTCATACAGCAGGCAGGTTATGGTACTTTCTCCATAAGCAATTCCATCAGTTAAGATCCACATAATCTGCTGCCCCATGTGGCAGCATCAATCAGGCTCTGTCTTGGAACAATTACTGCTCAGTGCAATTCAGGGAAGTGCTCCTCCTCTTTAGTGGTCCTCACTGAGAATCCTGAAAAGGCGAAGGATGAAGGAGACAGAGAAGTGTCAAATGGGCTAGGCTTTATTTAAGGATCATAGTAGATGATGGCTTAAAAATAACCAAATAGGTTTTTCTGGTGCCTAAATGGCACCCATTCTTTTTGCCCTGTAGAAAGTCTAGCATATTGTTTTCATAATCAAGTTATTTGGATAACAAAACAACGATTTAGATTAGGATTTGTTTACACAGCTAAATATGTTGAGTAATGAAATTAAAATGAGCTCTTTGCTTCTGTCACATCTGCAATAGTGACTGGCTTCTTATGGTTGAGTACAAGGCTGCTGCACAGATGTTTCTTGATAAGGTATAAATCTGTGTTAGATGTTGTTTATTGCAGCATTTTTATTGCCTTCTTCCCTGAAGGAGGGAATGTTGCCTGCACAGCAACCAGATGTGACCTGCAAGACTGTATGAAATACCATTACAAGCAAAAACAGGTCCCATATTCCATATCAGCATCTGCAATGGCTCATCAAGTATTTATCAGATCATTTGAACACTTCTATAGGCCCTAGCATCATACCATCACCAGAATTTACTTATTATAACCTGCAATGAAAAAGGCAAGCATCCTGTAAAGCGACTGGTGCCTCAAATAGCAGGAGATCCCATTTTAGTCTGGTTTCCTGCCTTAAAGGTCAAACTCCTGAGCAGATACTGCTGCTAGGAAGTAAGATACTGTGATAGATCAAGGCAGCTGCTTTTCAGGGCATTGTAGGGAAGAGTTTCTCTTTTCTGCCGTCCTGCCCCAGGTGATATCAATCCTTTGGTGGTGACAGGGGAAGAGACTTATCTTGTACGGTGCCTATGCAAGAAGTGTGACAAAGGAGTTTCTTCCTTCAGGTAGGTGGCACAGCTTGGAGCACCTCACTAAGTGGCTCTGCTCCTGTGGGAGCAAGAGGATCTAAAAGGAAAAACCTGCCAGTGACCCCAGCATTTGAAGACAGCCAAGCCTGGCCCCAGAGCCACACTGGCTCCTTCTCTGTAGCTCATGAAAGTAACACCCATGGGGCTCTGAAGGTAAGAGAGCCAAACTTTGCAAGATATACTTCTGGGAAGGTTTCTTGAAGGAAAATCTGACATTTCTTATTTAAAAAAAAAGGGGGGGGGCAGAAACAGGATGCTAATCTATGTCTTTGATTTGCTTCACTTGTTACACGGACAGAGGATCCTGTCAACACAGAAATAATGCCAAGTATTTACGGTTTAATGGAACCCAGGGACCAATTAACAACACAGAAAACCACCGGGCAGTTTATTTCTTATCGTAACAGGAGGGAAATCTTACATTACTGCTGTTCCCCCATTTCTTAAAATAAAGCACCAGTGCTTTGTCAATGATTTCTCAGTAGTAACGTTTATTACCTGCTAGTTTTACCACTGCCCGTTTATCAATTGCTTTCCACGTTCTACGTTCAGTCACAAAACCCCTCTCTTTACTTGTAACCTAAAACCCCGAAAAGAGACGGAAAAAAAGAAAGGAAAGAAAGAAAAAAGCAACTGCCATTAGGGCTTCAGACCAGCAGTGCTAGAACCTGCCCTCAACCCCAAGTTCTCGAACGGCTGACTCTTCAATAGCTCGATGGATGCGATGCACCTCGTCCTGCGTCAAAGTCCTCTCCGGGTGGCGGTAAACGATCCGGTAGCAATGGCTGACCTTCTTCGTCCTACAAAACATAAACCAAAAGAGGACTCATAAATACATGTGGCTACAAATGCAAATACAGGAGGCCAAACACTTACCCTCTGGATCATTTTTATTTGTGGTCTAATTTTGTTCCTGTTGCTTGAAAATCACCTTAATGCTAAAATACACAGTCCAGAGAGGTGGGACTGAGCTGAATTTTAATTTTTGCAGAGGACTTTGCTGAAGTCCACCTTATACCTCAACCTGTATTGAAGTGGGGTAGCTTCTTATCAGAGCAAACAATCCCAGGAGGAGGGCTGTGCTAACTAACACCGCTGAACTGCTGCTAACGCCACAGCTCTCTCATTTTGGTGCTAATGGGGCTATTTGAGGGAGCACTGGGCACACATACCCTGCTCAGATCAGTGGGGCTGGTGGTGATGGGCATAAGGAAAACACTGTGCAAGCTCTGTGCACTGGAGAGCAACGTTGCCAGCTGATGTGGGGCATCTCACAGCCTTACCATCCAGGCCTCAGCCTGGGGAAGGAGACTGAACGAACAGCTTCAAAACAGAGTAAAACATTTCTTTCTCATTTCTTTGACTTCACTGGAAACTAGAAACAGGAATAAAATGCATCTGAAGTATTGTGACGACTAACTAACGTGGGAGAAGAACAGAGGATGAAGGCAGTCATTGCTCCCAAAGTGGAGCAAATGACAGTGCAAAATTTCTTACCCTGTACTATGGAAAGAAAAAGACAAAGGAGAACAGGAAAAAGGAACAGAGAAGAGGGAATGATGGGGGCAAAAAGCATTTAAGAGTTGCTGGTTAGGCAGAGACAAGTTAATGAAAACCCAGGACAAACTAGTAAGTTGAGTAAGAGTGAAAAAAAAATCTTCTCGCTCTCCATCAAAAGCAGGCTGGAGTACCTAGCTCTTGCAAGGGCACCTCTGTAATTGGAGTGCTTGTGTTACTGAATTTAAATGGCAGTTCTGGAATACTTTTTAGTTTCAAATGGAGCCCACACAGCTTCTTCTTTCAAAGGTAAACACTCACTTCAGTGAAAGAGAGAAAATCTGAGGGGAAAAATAACAGGAAACCAGAGCTCAAGTACCAGGCAGAAGGAGCTCCCAGACTGGCAGAACTCTGCATTTAATGGCACACAAAGGCATTCAGCAAGCTTTGGGTCATCTCTCTCCTGAAATTGCTTCATGTTGGAAACCATGCTTATTATGACTATTTGATTAGAACTAAGATTGTAAGTGTTCATAGACAAAGATAACTCTCAAGATATTAATTTCAACCTCAAATCCTACTAAAAACAGGCAGAGATCGTTTTTGCCTTACACAAGCTATTTGATACAATTAGTTTTTACCTCAGAATAGCTATTTGATACCAATTCTGTTCCACCCGGCACGGGTGGGAAGCTTGCCCTGCTCCCAGTGGCAGTTTACAACAAAAAAGGTTACTTCAAATTAAAGCATTCCTCCTTTTTTTGTGTGCTCTGAAGATAAAGCAAGTTAAATCTGGCTGGTATTGGAAAGGGCAAACTGCATTTCATAAAGTGTTAAGATGACTGCAGTTAACTGCTAAAAGCCAGCCAAGAGCTTTCCCTGTGTGCAGGTTAAATGCTGTAGAAAAGTGATCTTTGAGCAAAAAGGGGGAGGTGTAACTGCCGGGAAGGTGTTGCTCTGCTCTGCTCCACCTCTGCAAAGCAGTCAAGAGGACAGAGCTGGGGGAAGCAAGTAAATGGAATAACAAGGGATTGGCCAGATGCTACACTGTCAGTAAGAAATTTGAATAAGACAGAGGGATAATGAATCGGGGCTCAACAGAAACAATTTCCAAAACCAGCCTGGCAAACATCACTACAGCTGGTAGTATTTCAGTTTTTAAAGGTGCTACAGTAATGCACGTGATCAAAAATATCTGCAAATTGCTTTGGCTGAAAATCTATTTAGAAGGTGTACAGTCACGGGCTTGATCCTGAAGTCTTTATAAATACTGGGAATATATCCCATGATGGAATAGCCATTACCGCCATTTAATGTGATGTAAACACAAGTTTGCTTAACAGAGCTGTAAGCTGATGTAGAGGTATCTACAACACTGTTTATTCACTGGTCATGGTTAACTGAGGGTAACAATTAGTTCTAACTCACATGTTTCTGTATCCCCCCCTCCCTCCATCCCAGCGAGCCATTCATTCACAGGGCAAGTGAAATACGTCAGAACAGGACAATAGTTTCTTGTGGGTGTTGTGGAAAAACAACAGCTTTAGGAGGTATTTAAATTAGGAAAGTGTAGAAGTCTTACAGAACAACACAGGACTAGAGTTCTGTTAGCTGCATTAGAAGGTAAGCATTGGTGTGGGAGAAATAAATGGGGATTGCATTAAATCTAATTAATTTAAATTTAATTATAGGCAAAAAATGAAGTTGTAACTACACATGGCTGGCTGCACATAAACTCGCATGGATGTGACATCCAATGCTACATTTTTCTCTCACCTTTCAGCTTGGTTTATTTGCATCTTTGTTACTAATTAGAAAGAAAGAGTATAATGGTTCAATGCTATTTCAATAAAAGGCTCACTGCAAGTTTTACAACCTTAAGCATTGTGTCCAGAGTACTAATACTAACCTTTCAAGGGAGAAGGGGAAGAACACTTCTTGTCTCTTCCCTCCCCTAATACTTCCGCCCCTCCCACTCCCAAATAAAATACTAAGACACCGTGATTAATCCCTGCCATGAGCTGCAAATGAAAAAAATTATTGTCAACAAATACTACCTTTGCTCATTCCCTTTCTTGTTTTTCTTTTGTTCTGCAGAGCCACAGAGTCTTTGCCTACCTTAAAGATGGCTCTGCTAATGCATAATGAACTCTCTGCTGCATGTCATCCTGCAGCCTGACAATATGGAAGCAGTAGCTCTCTGTCCTGAGAAACAAAATTTTGAGGCCAAAACCTAGAACAGCAGCTTCACTGGGTAAAAAAAAAAAAAGGAAAAAAAATTTAGAAGCTTAGCAGTGAGCACATTGGGCTTTATTTACCTAAACTGCACTGCCAGACAAGTCCACGCGGTTTGCAGTCACGCGGACTCCTCTCCATTAGGCTTCAGCTGATCTTAGTGTCACAAGTCTCCTCTGCACCAGCCTGCGGCTTTCAGGTAATGAAATGCAGGGAATACAGTGAAGCACTGCTCAAAGGGAAAAGGAAGACAGGGATTTATTCTGACGCCACAGGAGGAAACAAGATACAGACCATGAACAAACACTGGAGTGAAACAATGCCTAATGCTCTTTTGTATGATTTTTGGAGGAAACAGCTTTGCCTCACTATTTTCAGGGCTGTCACGCAGCTGCCTCCACGTGCTAGGGAGCTGCTCACTGCCAGGTCAGATTCATGGCATGGGGTCAACCAGAAGGTCAGTGTATATGTTTGGGTATTTCAGCTTGATATGTAAGCATAACAAGAAATTAAGGGGCCTTAGTCTGCCACTAGTCTAATAAAGCCAACATGAAAGCAACGTGACACTGTCACCAGGGCTAGAATGAAAGGGTGTGTCAGGCAACAAAAATTAATACATGTATGTTAGCTTTCCCTTCATGGAAAATCACAGAAGGATGGTTTAAATGCTACTTGTCTAGAAAGCTGATCCCAGAAACTACCACAGCAAAGCACTTAAGCATCCTTACAGGGGAACCTGTCTCAGTCATTACATAAGGCTAATCCCAGGGTCATTTGGTAACCAAAATGTTGCATAAAGAATAAATGCCTGGCATTGACATTTGTCTCTTCTACATGCAATACTGTAACAAGAACAAAAACTTCTCCATGCTGTACTGGAAGAGGGAAGCAGTGAGTGGGGAAAATCCCTACTATTTAACTGTGTTTTACTCTCCATCTGCCTTAAATGAAGCGCAGAAGCACAGAGACTTCTGTAGGGAGGTTAACCCTGCTCTTACGTGGTGAGAACAACACAGAACCACACACTTTTCTAGAAAGCTGGATTTACTTTGAGGAACAGAAAACTAGAGATGACAATCACCCACAGCATGAAGGAGGAAAAAAGAGTACCATCTCTTTCATATGCTGAGCAGTTCACTAAGCAAGTACTACTCACCACCATACCTATTATTGCACCTTTCCCTACAGAATACTATTTGAAATGAAACATCTACACACATGGTAGCGCAAGTATTTGAGATTATTTTCTTTTTGTTTAGTGAGTCATGTTAATGAGGTTCTTTGAGGGTCTACCAATTCCTGCCATGGTAGTTTGTATCCTATATCCCCCCAAAAAGTTTAATCAAGTAATTCCCTTACATAAACCTTCACATAGTACTCAATGACTGCTACACCCTTCACATCATGCTCTGAGCATGCATGGAATGACCTCAGAGAAGAGGAACGCCTGTTTTGTTTGCACCAATGTCCTGAAAGCGGTGATGATGGGAAGAAATGAAAACACTGTTTCATGTTAGTAGCATCCTAGTCGAAAAAGCCATGCAGGGAGCACAGCTTTGGTTTTGCTTTGTGGCTCCAGCACTTCCAGAATGGTTCATGTTTTAAGTGGACATGGGGAGGAATATTAAACTGCAGGAAGAAGAAGATGTAATTAATTACCTGTTCCTTTTTTGTTTCATGCTTTCAAACCACATCCATCTCTATGATAGTAGACACAACTGTTAAAATATCCTACTATAAATCTTAAATTGACAAGTAGCACTCTTTGCTAAGAAGTACATCATGGAAAATGGCAAAAGACTTGTGCTATACACCTTGTGTCAGTGGCAAATAATTAAATTACCATGGTGATATGCACATAGAATATAGCAGTAATTCTCTGAACAAAGGTCTTTCCTAAATATGCATTCTCATCAGTCCTTTCAAATGCTAATACTTCATCTGTCTGGAAGAGCGTATTGTACACACAGCAGATTCTTAAAGAGGGACATGTTTTGTTTAAGGCGATTTTGACGCCAGTGAAAGGCATCACCTCCAGAAGAACGAATTGTTTTATACCCACAGAAAGCAGGGAATGGTCATTCCTGTTGCACAACTCTTCCAGCTGATATCTGACAGAAGGCTGGTTCAAAGATAGTTTAGGTCAACATAAGCATGTTGAGACTGTCAACATTATTTGACCACTGTGGATTTTTTTTTGGTGGTCACTTTGAAAGAGATGCATGTTCACTGACATACGGTTGGACTGAAATACTGTTCTTCTATTTCACAAAACTGAGACAGCAGTGGACTTTTTGCTCTTTTCTAACTGGACTTGGTGAAATTTGTATCTGAATACCAAACCCTGAACCTGCTTGACCTTTTCATTCTTTCTTTACTATTAATTCCATTTTAAGCTTCTCTCCTCATGTAGGAAAAAAAGTCAAAATTCTGTTAATAGCCAGATGACTGAGAGAGATAAAGAGCACGGTATGAGATATAATGACAAAGAACATAAATGACACCTTCTAGTTAAGATAGTGAAAGGTGGATGAAAAATGAAAGCACTTGGAAACTTTTCAGCTTCTCAGTCACTGAGACACTGTTAGATAGCCATATGTAGGATCTAAGCCATTGTCCAGTATTCAAAACACATTGGATTCATTAGAAAGCTTTGATTGTGACTTTCCTTTTCTGCCTAAATCTATCAACTAATTTCTTGCATGCAGGAAGGGATACAAACAGATAAATACTGAGGAAAAATATTTCATAGGCACCTGAAAGTCACCTGGCTGAAAGATGTACTCACTAAATGTTTAGTGAAACAGTTCAAGCAATTACTTGTGCTTTGGCCCAGCACTTTGGCCTCTAACAACCTTTTCTCATTCCAACAGATCACCTCGGTTTGTTGACACAGGCCAGGGAAAGAACTAATGTGAGCAGTGCAGGGTCTTTTCTGCTAAACTTTTGTAAACAGACTCAGTCGCACAAGAAATTGAGAGAGTATTTCCACTGTGCACTGTTACAGTAGTGTCAGTAACCAGCCAAGTATACAGTCAACCCATCTCAGATCCAAGCACTTCCTATTAAAAAGCTCTTAAGCCTCACAGCACCAACAGTAATGGAATCCATTACATGCAGGCAACAATGAAATGTCACTAGGGTGAAGAAGAAAAGTACCATTCTCCACTATACTAAAAGAAAATCCAGAGTACCCACAGGATCATAAGCTAATTGTATTACAGACTTTTGCTGCCACCGAAGGGCAGGAAAAAAATGCTAAGTCTTGGAATTTGGGATTTTTTCATTTTAAAGACAATGACTCATTGATTCCTTGAAGAAAGCAATGATCAGTGGTTGTAAAGCAGGTATGAAAACAGTTCTCAAGGGGATGGATTTCGCCATCAGTGATGACTGCTTGTCCTCCAACCTCTGTCTCTTTGGGAAAATCATCTATCAAACACAGGTGACAGAAATTTCCACCATATCTGATCCATGCCAATACTGAGGAATCCATTTCACGTGGATTGAAAGTTGGACATGACTGAGAGTTACCTCTCTTGTAAGATGAACTTTGTGCATTCAGTTCACATGCGGTCTCCTCCATATTTAGGGGCTTACCACTCCATCGAGTGAGTCAGTTGTAAATCCTACTCTAAATCCAGGAAGATTCAAGAGTAGGCTAGAGGCTGAATATCTTCAAGACTTGCATTGTTGTCAGCATAGTAACCCTGAGCGCTCATCGTATCAGATAAATTCAACACCATGCATGGAATGATCTCTCAACTTCCCAAGGCTGAGCCCTTCAGCCATGACAGAAAGCCATGCAGTGGGCACGCACACGAAGACCAGAACATGTGCAAACCTGTGACACTTGGAATAGGGTACAAAACCCTACATTTTCTTCAGGGTTATCACTAGGACAGGATACTGCACAGGTGGAATAAAGATAGAGAAAAGCAAACTTTCTGATACAAACACACATGTACAAAATCCAGTGAAATAACTTCTACACATTCTGGTGGCAAATAAGAGAAGGCTGCTTGGTAAAATACTGGAGACACTTAATTTTATTTACTAAACATAGAAAAATAATTGGATGCAGAAAGTAAGAGAGAAAAATAGATAGTTCTCAGCATCAGACAGGACAGAACTGTTTTGTGTACAGCACAGGGTTTTATTTTGCTTCCCTTTCCCTAGGTTTGACTGAAAAGGTTCATGCCAAAGGCTTTTCAAAGTCTAATCTTGTTTTCACCAAAACAAAATGCAAGGGGTAATACTTTTTGTTATTTGTTGTTAAAAAAATTGTCCACTAGAGACTTAAACATTCTCTGAGGAAAAAAATGAACAAAATAACTCGATTTGTTATTGTGTCTCATGAGAACTGGCATCTAAGCTCCTTGACTTTCTCCTTCCCTGTTTAGTTCAGAAACCATGGCAGGACTACATTTCCCATGAGAGATGAAGGCAAAAAATTCCTATGATGGATCACGTCCTCTCTCTGGAAAAGGAACTTGGCTGACATAGCTGATACTGACATACTGAGGAGAACAGAAGCAAGCATTACCTGGAAGTCCTGGTAGAACTGGCAGCTGAAGCATTTTGGCTACCAGCCAGAAAATTCTTAAAGAAAAATTCACACTTAGTGAGTAAAACAACAACAAATCAACGTATTTTCTGTCGCTGCTGACTCTCCCACTTTTTCCAGATTTTTCTTGACCTCCTAAATCCCTGGTAATTTAGTGGTAGAAGAAGGTATCTCTGGCAGCAACAAGCTCTGTGGTTCTGGCAGAACTTCATGACTTAGGTATCTCATTCACAACCCCTTGTGCCCTTCCAGGGTGACTGGCTAGTACTGGATCGGATGAGGGACACAACCTGTCACTGTTTCGAGAATCCCGGAGGACACACTGTTTGCAGAGTTGCTGTTGCTTCTTGTGCGAAGACATTATATTCATCTCCCTCTGAGCCACAGTGTGCAGGTAAGGGGATGGAAGAAGCCCTGGTCATACTTCTTTCAAACAGTGATGTTAATGGTTCCACCACCGGTCATTAGGTGCAACAGTATCACTCGAAATTTTCCAACTGTTGGCAACTGAAATGCCACCTGTACTTATGAGTGACAACCCATCTCAATATTCTGAACAAATCCAACAAGAGGGGTGAATTTGGGCTCTTTCAAATGCTATCTACAATATTTATAATAAAAATGTTAAGTGTGATACCTTGTCAGTTCTTCTGAGTGAAAGATCAAAGACAAGAAATATAAATATTTAGCAGTTTTTCTCACCAACTAGATGTTAATACTAAGGGCTACAAAAAGTATTACTAAAAATAACATTGCTGTCAAATTAAAACATATTTGATAATCAAGTAAAAAGGGAATTTATATGAGAATTTAAAACAATTCTTTCTCCTAAGAAATGAAGATGGATGGGAGTGACAGCTGGTTCAGATGTATCTCCACTGAGCACTAGCAGAAATCAGAGCCTACAAAGTTAGACAGCAGACAAGTGCATGGGAAGGTCTGAATGCTGTTTTAGGCACATGTATAACATTCATCACTGAGATTAGTTGGTTTTGTCCGCACCAGGCCTACGAGCTAGATGTGTAATTTCCCTCTACACTAGTTGACAGTTGAAGGAAAGAGGAACATGGCTCTGGACTCAGACCAAGAAACTAAATGACTTTTCCAAGGTCATACAGCAAACTGATAGAAAGAGGGAACTTCTCTGAGAGCAGGCACAGACCCTCTGAGTTACCCTTCTTTCAGGTTACTGTTCCTGTGCACACACACTTCTAGTCACCTTTCTTTGCTGCAAGTTGTACAGTATTGCTGGAAACAAAACAGGCCATGGCAGGAGACAGCAACTCATCCCATATAGAATGGACTGGGCAGAAAGAGTGGAGAGTCAACATCAGGATTACCAAATATGCTGCTTGTTTAGTGGCAAACTAAACCCAAGAGAAAACAGGAGAAAACAGGATGGTGAGAAGAAGAAGGGAGAAGGAAGAGATGAGTTAACCTAAGACTAGAAGACATGAGGGACTTTAAAACTGAAAGCAAAGGTTAAGAGAAATCACTTGCCACTTTTTTTTTTTTTTTTTAGGAAAATCAATATGTTAAAAGCACCTGCACCCCTGGACAGCCTGCAGCACTAGAAGGCAACTTAAAAACATTTGTAGCTGCGTGTGTGAAAATATAGGGGGTTTCTCAATGGGGCTGCTTACAGTACATGTCAAAGCTGGTGAAAATTCTGCAGCCACTTGTGCAATTAAGTGTTGTTCGCTATTTCCTTCCAGTCCGTATGATACTTCTCCTCTCAGAAATGTCAGGTTTTATGAGCCTTAATCTGGCTAACTGGATTTGCTTTGGAGATGCAGAAATTCCCCACTTTACCTCCCTGAGGATAGAGTGGTTCCACACAGACAGTCACAAGAAACCTGTTCTCATCGTTTTTCTGACAGCTGGTGCCTTGGGAAGACAACTCAGAAAAAGTCCTCAAAGTAAGGATAACTACTGGCCAGCAGAAACTACTGCTAACACACAGGAAAACTGTCTAGCTGTTAAACATTTCTCTTGGTGGATCCCATTTATACAGGTAATACATTTGGACCATGATGACAGACAGAGAGTCCAGATCTTGTAGGTGAGTTTTGCCTGGTTATTTTGAATGTAATGAGGGGAAAATGTTCCGGCACTATTGAAACTAGCCAAAAGATGACAACATATGCCAATGAGGTGCACTGGCTGGAACTTTTACAGCTGCCAAAATGAACATTAGTTTGGAAAACTCTAGCTGCCATGTTTGGCAGGTTGTGCCCTTAATATTATGGTTACTCTTCACAAAAACAAAAATGTGAATATGATCGGAAGTATGCATAGTGAACACCTTTTACAGTAAGATAATAAGAGCATCATGCAATAAAACATCATGTGGACATGACGATAAAAAGTCAGGGCACAAAATGAGATACATGATTCCATGAGTACAATGAAATGATTGGTCTGCCACTCAAGAAAGAAAAGAAAGCCATTGAGATATTACACTAGGAAGATCAAAATACCATTTTTGCTATGGCTTTACTGAAAAAGGCGAAGTGATCCTCCCACTAGCAGGAATTAATATCAGCAAAGAAGGAATGAGATTTCAGCACAGAACGGGGAATACACAGGGAGCACCAGAGTAAACCAAATGTTCTCAAATTGTCCGAGACATGAACTTTGCCCTAAGATATTTTAGGAATGAGTGGAACAAATCTCAGAGCCATTACCAGTTGTCTTCGAGAGCTTGTAGAGGACAAGTAAGGTAAAAGATGTTTGGAAAAGGCCAGAGTGCACATTTTTGAAAACGTGTTAAAAAAAAGCTAGGAAGCCATAGAAACTACAGACCATTTGCTTTTACTTTGATTTCCCAGAAAGACTGGTGCAGCTAATGAAATGACTTGTAAGCACACAACAAAAATAAAAAGTAAAAAAATAGAAAACATGGATGTGTTGAGCAAATCTAGTCAAAACAACCTAATTTCCATCTATAAAGGAGTAAAAGGCTAATAAATCAATAATCAATAAATGAAACAATAAATCGCAGGAAATAGCAAACACTAGGGGGCAGGTGTTTGTGGGGGTGTGTCTATGTGCATATGGCACATAGCTTCACAGTCAGCTAAACTAGATAAGAAAAAATGGTCTAAGATCAACATGCCACAAAACAAGGATCCATTGGCAGCTCCGAGCAGTTTCAGACAAAGCTGAAAAATCTTAGGAAAATAATTTAAACATTATAATGAAAAAAAAAAGAAGTAAAATACTAAATCCAATTCATAAAATTAGGCAGTAAAAACCTGTCTCCCAAAATGTTTCATGTTGGAGGGAACTGCATAATGTAGATGAGAAAATTGGTGATCAATACTGGTGATTACTACAAAAAGGTGACATTGCAAATGGCTGCAGTAGTTGCCAATAATATGTTGTTTCCGGGAGGATTTATCCACAGTTCAGCTAAATCTGAAGGATCATTCTTGTAGGGTTCTTCAACCTGACTCCTGGAGATGCAATATTTTCACTAATGGAATAGGTGATGCAGCAGCAGTGTTTGTTAACTGGCATATTACATTAAGCTGGGTAAAACAGTAAGCATAACTGAGAACAAGATCAGAATAATCTTGACAAACTGAAAAAGCTGAATAATTCTGACAACCAGACCAAGTGAAAGCTGCTGTATTTCGCCAAGAACAACAATCTGCATGCACAGAGGATGGGGAACCACTAGGCATACAGCAGCACTACACAAAGCATCTAAGGACCACACAGAATCATGAGCTGAAGGTGAACCTGTGATGTCGCTGTGCTGCTTTAACCTAAGCAAGCACCACTCTGGGACGAACTGTTGGAATGCAGATGGAATTACATCCTTCTGCCCTACCTGACACTGCTATGGCTGGCTCAGATGAAGTATCCTCTTCACACCTCAAGAAAGATGTGAGGCAACTAGACATTGCTGGGGAGCAATGAGAACAAGCAGATGTCTAGGTAACACAAATTATAAGAAAAGACAGAGAGAACATAGATTGCTCAGGGTAAAGAACAGAAAGCATGAAAACATGCTTCAAAGACATAAAATGCTGCTGCACAGTTAGGTAATAATCTGTTCATCAACATTCACAAGCAGCAAGAGATGAAAGTAATGAGCTCATATTGCAGAAATGTTCAGCCTGAAAATTCGCTTGGAAAGGCAGTGAGGTCCCCATTGCCGAAAATCTTTAAGGACTGGTTATACAAGTGTCTGTCAGCAATGCTATAAGTAGAGCTGATCCTGTTTTGGAGTAGGAGGATGAACTAGGTGGCAGTACTCTTCAACTCTTTAGCATAACATAATGTAACGGTTTTTAAAATGCAGAAAGGTACGTGAGTAGCAGAGATAGCTCAGTGTAGCTGCAACTTATCACATAACATCTATTTGTTTTTCCCTGGAAAGTGAGGTAACCTCTTTAGACCAACTTTCACTAGCCTTATAGACAAATGCTGAAATACAGCAGATAGGAAAGCTAAGTGCTGCTCAGTTATCTTTCACTGCCTACATCAATTAAAAAAACCCCAACCAACCAACCAAAAAACCCAGAAAAGTCCACTATATAAGATAGCATCCCAAAAGGGAAAATGTCACTCAACTGCTTGTCCCATTTGCTTCAGGGCTGAGAGATGTCTTAGGAAAGTTCTGAGGAACAATCACAGAAGATGCTGCATATCCTTGATAGGCTGAACTGCATTTTTCTCTTCTAAGCTTTTCTGAGTTTATATCAAGAGGTTAACACTTCACTTTCAGCTTTCCAAGTTCACATTCAACCCCAGGCTAACTAAGAATAAGGGCAAAGTCCTCCTTCTAACAAAACAATGTTGCAAACAAGCCAGTTGAAATTCTGCACTCCAAGGGAATTTGGGAAAATCCAGGGACTAGGAGACATCTGAGATGCCAATCCTTAAATGAAGATGTGGATGGTTGGCCCCAGCTCTGGGGACTATGGCCTTCTGACATAGAAGCTAATTAACATTATGCCCTGTTGCATACTTACTGTACCTGTTCCTTATCTATACAATAGCTGCGAGGAAGGAGCTGCCTTCGTTTTACGTACCTATGCTGCCTTCTGCAGTACAGAATTAAGAAGCCACCACAATAACCCCATGTACTTGTATAAGAGTATGTGTATGTAAGTGTATGTAAGTGTATATGTACATTCATAACCAATTGCTGCAAGGGCTAGTTTTTTATTAACCTCTGCAAGCTTGCTTGGATTCATAAGATCACCAGTTTTTGGGAAATCTTGATGTTTACTAAATAATTTCCAGGGATTAAATGTTGATCTCATACAAGTTCCATTGTATATGTGTTCTTCTGTTCTTACGTGAAATGTGAAGTTTCCAAGGAACAAATAAACTATGACTTACCCTGTGCAGTAACAAAGGATGGCTTAATAGGCACACATACTACTTTGAAAGTACTGCAGCCTGTTGTTCCCTGAACTGGAGACTCTCTTAGCCAAGTTTAAGATGTACACTCTCCTTTCTCCTCAAAAAAAAAGATCAAATTCTTGACATGACTGCCTGAATCACAGCAGAAAGACTCACACATGCCGTAGATTCCTGCACCATAGTCCCACAAACATGCCTTACTTGTAGATAATTCAGTGTAGATCACAACTATTAATCCAGATTGCAAACTGAAATGAACTGAATTTATTCTTACATTACTGACTTTAGAGTTATAGAAGAGGTGACTGGTATTTTTTGTACATAAGATGTAGCAATTTGGTGGCATAACCTTAAACACCATCTTCTTGGCTTGTAGATCTTCTTTATTTGAATGACAGTAACATACAAGGAAGGAGATGTTCCTTCGGAGATTATAGGTAGCTACATCTAAACAGTCACCTTGACAAGTGTCACAGGGAGGTCATACCACTAAGATCAGTAGAGTTTGTTCTCTACTTTGCCTAGTTTGACACACCAGGATGGCTAGTTGTTCTAACATTATGTTTCAAAACATACAGAGTACCAAACAATATGAAAATTATTAGACACCCACTGCTGAGAGGGTTGCAATGCTATTCACACTCCCTTCTGCATCCAATGTGTCTCTCCACTGCACTCACATGGATAAACTCTCTCCCTGGCCAGTGACATCATCTCTCTGCAGAGATGGCTGAACCAACATGGGTGCGCTGTGTGTGGATTCAGTGACAGAATACACCTCCTTAAAAGGGAAGAGATGACAGAGGATACGCTGTAGCCCTTAAAGAGGAAGAAGATGGAGACTATAATACCCCTGTGACATTTTGCACTGTAGTCTCTACCAAATGATGGACACAGAGACACAGTTTGGACAACCCAGTAAGATCAGATCCCTGAGCAGCATGAAGTAGATAAAGGGAGAGAGGCACCTGCAGATCTCGTTCCTGAAACCCACACGTGATACCCATCACTGTATCATGATACTTGACACCACTGTTGTTTTACTTTACTATCCACTTGGGGAAGGGTTAAAATGGTCTCACTCCTGACACAATTAATCCATCATAGAAGCCGAAGCATCAGTCCAAAGCACAGGTTGCATGGGACTGGGACAATTATAGACCAGTCAAAACATTTATAAGCACTTCTAAGCTGGATGAAAGCTTTCTTATGATGCTGGCACATCTGCACTGGCAGGGATAAGCTTAGTCACTTGTATCTCAACAGATCTCAGTTCTGTATATCCCACAAGACCTCACAGAAACTCCATGGGGAAGCATGGAAGGGATCTGGATCAGGCTCAGCATTCACCTACAAAGCCCATGGTTAGATCCATTCTGTGTTGAATCAATCTTTCAGCTTTGTTGTTGTTATTTTTGGTTTTGTTTTTTAAAGGTTGAGCCTGTACCTATTTTCTTTTCCACAAATAGTGGGTGAGCATTTCAGTAGCACCTGGGTGAACCAATAAAACTGAGCAGCAGTGCTGTTTGCACAAGTCCTTCTCCAATCTGGTCTCCAGGTGCTTCTCCCTGCTCCTCAGATTTGCCCTACTGCACTAAACCAGCACATCTGCCTGACTGGCTGCACGTGTCATGAACCCCACTAGCAAGCTGATGTGGTTGAAAATGACTAAATTCCCAATATGACTCAGTGAATGGCCACACCAGTCGCTGTGCCAGCACAGTGCAGGGGTGAGAACAGCACAGAGCAACACATACGCTGCCAGGAAAAACACACAAGGAAACAGGGGCTAAAATCATGAGCTGAATCCACGTAAGCACTAAAGCACATCCTCCTTTTATCCCCCAAGTTCATGTAAAACCATGTTATACATCAAAACAAGACTCAGATATAAGGGAGAAGGAGAAAACCCTGTCTGGCTGTCCCCAAAAGTTGCTGAGTTCAAGCTCCTGACCTATTCCCGCTGAAGGCAATGGGATGTCATCCCTTTCTGCCAACTGAGGATTCAGCTGATGTTTTACAAAACAAGAGGGACAGGTCCCTGGGTAGCAATGTTTTCAAAGCTGATCAGCAGAAGTAGCCAGTTGGATCCTCTTCTTAAAAATGATGATACACCAGTTTAGTTAGGAAATGAATGAATGTGTTCAGGACAGCATGAGAAGAGGTAAGTGAAAACAGCGATGACAGCTGAACTCTGCAACACTGCAATGCTTTTGCAATCAGATAAGCCTGAGGTCAGTGGTCTGAGCAGACCTTAGGTATGTGGAGTTCTTCATAGGGCCTCTGTACTAGCACAGATTTCATTCCATGCAAGTGAAGTTGTCCCTTCTCACAAACATAATACAGATCCTGGGAAGGGAGGCCTGTGTTTCAACAGCTCACTGTTTCAACAATGCTTAAGAAGTTACTGCCATTAAAGATTAATCTGTCCAAAATCATTGCCTTTAACTACTTCCCTGTATTGTGGGACATCAGCCCAAGCTGACCGATGGCTTTTGGACATTAAAAAGCAAGGTTGGATAGAAGTAGGGTGTGGGAATCAAGAGAGAGAAATACTAATGGTGAATTACTCATTTGCTGAAAGAAGGCATGGTTGCCTTTAATGAATAGTTACATGGAGGATGTGAGATAATGTAAGTGGGACTGTTATGAAACTTAACTATGAGATACTTTGAGTAATGATCTATAAAGCTGCTAACCAGATTCAGTAAGTTGTTGAGTCATTGCCATATAAGACTGGGCTGCTCGGAATGGCATACAAAATCCATATGGCTAAAGGCATCAAGTGGTTTGCTTTTGGTTAGAGAGGAGGAAAATGAGCATACTTGCACTTAGATTTTCAAGAATAAAAAAAGTAATATTAAAAAAAATTAGCCATAATTATATACCATCCACATTAACAATACTATGTCATTTATATTTTAATTAAAGCTCCTGAGATTGAGAATTAGCAGGCATGAAATTAGCATGGATTTTTAATGTTCTGAGAAAAGAATACAGTACATTCTCTGCACTGAAGTATCTGTTACGACATCAACTCAAAGTAAAATGAGGACTAGGCCAAAGGATGCTGGGTGCTACATATAAATCACTGATCTTTCAACTTTTAGAATATTTTCACATTCAAACTGAGATGCTAAATGGGCTTAGTGCTTAACCAAAAAAAAAAAAAGAGAAGACCTTAACACCACTGTNACTTAACACCACTGTGGATATAATTCATTCTGGAGTAACTACTCAAGCAAAAACCCAGGGCTGAGCTAGTCAGACAACTCTATTATCTTTCAGCTGAAGAAAGTGTGATTGGTGGAGGAAATGTCACATTTACACTTAAGAATTGTTTCAAAGGCAACTTGTATCTTTTGGCACAATTCAACCATTTAAAAAATACTGTAAGAGAAAGAGGCAGATATAGCAAAGAGTACTTTTTTTTTTATTATTTCTCACCCTTGTATTAAGCTATTGAGTTTAGCTTGAATATTCAGTATCTCTGCAGTTGGCATTTCCCAGGCAGCAGGGCTGAACTGCTCTCCGCTGGTCCTCAGGGATGCAGCGCCTTCAGCTCTTGGAGATGAAGGATCCCTGCACAGTACCGGCCCCATGTAGCATCAGCCTGTGGTGCAGAACAGAGCAGCAGGACATGGACCAAGAGGAAACTGCATCTTCTTCACTCCCGCTGCTGTGAAAGGGGAGAGGGGGTCTCTGCAGCTACTCCACAGCATGTGGGAAGGGGACGAAAGCAGTCAAACCGGATGGAGGAGGAACATTTGCTACCAAATACACTTCTCCAGAGAATCTTCCTCAAAGGTCACATTGACAACGTTGCATATAAAATGAGCATCTCTTCTGAAGATGTTTGTGTACACTCACCACTAAAAGAATCGAAGCGTTACTCCCAACTGCAGCGCTCTCTGGAGCAGTGCAACATTCATGACCACTACACGTGGACACTCTGCAGCCCTTATGGGTTTTGTGGTTGCGTTTTGTTTGGTTGGTTTGTTTTTCTCCTTTAAATGGCAACTACTCTCAGTCTTCTTTTTCTGGCTTTTCACTCCTTTTTTCTCTTCTACTTTTCATTTTTGACTTGGCATTTGCTGGCACTGAGCTGTGAAGCTTGTACTTGGAGCCAGTTAAAGTTACTGGGGAAATTCAAAGGAAATGAGCTGTAAAACTAACCAAAATCTACTTTCAGCACAGAGGTACCACTCCATGGTCACTCCCACTTGTAACCCCATGGAAACATCACACAAATGAAGAAGCATAGGATAGACTTAGAGAATATGCACAATTCCCCCTCGCTGCTGTGTTTGTACTTGGCAGCTTTCAGCTTCATATCAGTAGTACCTTTGACGGGCCTTTTATTTTTTACTTTCCAACTCTTCTAACGGCCTCTGATAAATGGAGGACCTTCCACCATTACAGACCTCAAACAGAATACCACAAAAGATCAATTGATCTAGATGAATTGGATCCCCCCATACTGAAATTCTGATGGCAAATGATCACAGCAGTTAAATTTGACTTATGACATAAACTCCCCCATGCCTGCATTCACTGGGCTACAGACATCCCAGGTGAAGTGTTCTGTGGCTTGCAAAGGTTACCACTATAAGAATGAATGGAATGGGATGAAATTGTAAAGGCTCGTTTTCATCCAGAAATGAACCAAACCCATGCTGAAAATTTACCCTCTCTTGTGCTACAAACATGTCTATGCGCACATAGTAACCATAATGCTCACTGGCTTTGCCATTTCTATTCAGGACAAGCACGCCTGTCTTCTCTCTGCTTTCTCAAATGAGCAGAAACTAAGCACACTCGGTTTTAAGAGGTAGAAAGCAGCATGGAAAGCAAGTTCACGGAAGCAAAGCACCGACAGAAAGAACCACCTGGTCTTTTGCTAGTAACTAAGATGAGTATCTCAAGAATTACAGACAAAGCCAAAATGAATTTTAAGTGTACTCACATGCTGTGATGCTTGAGCTACAGAGAATTACTGAGTTACCGTTCACCAGTTGAACTGATGAACATGTTCATTTTTCTATCTATACAAGCAATAAAATAAAATACATTAGCTTAAACTGCTCCAGTAAAAAATATTTAAGAAAGTAAAACTTCCAGACTATGCAGATGAGCAGAGAGTTGGCAATTCATTCAGCTACAAAAATGAGATCAATTCCAATTACAAGCTCATACCTTATTTATAGCAGTCTGGCCTGCCTTAAACTAACATATTCATCTCTGATAAACATCAGACATCTCTGACCATGGCAGGATATCAGCTGAGAAGGACAGCAAGTGACAAGGACTTGCTGAATGTCATTCAATGAATCATTTAACCGCTCTGCATGTCAAGAGAAACGCAGGCACCTCACTCAGCCTTCCTAAGAACGTCTATTCAATAGAAATGCCCATGCAAATAAAGAGCTCTGAAATCTTTGAAGAATGAAATACAAGCATTTGACGTACCTCGGTTTAGTGTGTGGGATCATCTCTGTGAATACCTCTAGTCCTGCTGCAGGACTGCTCAACTCTTATGTGAGACAATGTGGCTTCTCAAAGGTAATCTGGCAGCGTTGAGTGGCAACACAGGCTATGACAAAACTCCTACTATGAACCTCGGAAAACAAGGAGCATAAAACTTTGTGCATAAATGCTTTACAATATATTTATTGAAGTAATATATTGCGTGCTTAAATTTTCCCTTCATCAGATATCTCAATACAGGAAAAAGCAGCCTATTATGAAACATCTGAGCAGACTGAATGGGTGGTTTATTAGACTTGAGAGCAATGACTAGGAGTTGATCTGTCACCCTCAAGCTTAAGAGACAAAAAAATGTGTGTTTCCCCTCATCCATCATGGCATAGAGTGGAACAGGTCTGAACACAAATATGATTAGTCTAAATTGCAATCTTTGATATAGCAATGCCTGCAAAGGTTACCTGCAAAATTTAAAGGCAGCAACCAACTATTTTTGCATGAAAAGGGCAGTCTCCAAGAGAAGATAAAGGGCATCCATGTGAATTCTCTGCTAGACATCCTCCAAAGCCATGGATTATTCTCCTCCCACAGCAAATACCACACACAGCCTCTTCATCTTGAAAGAGCATGAAACAAGGTCTGCAAGAGCAGCAGCCCTTGTTCTGCTTACTCCTGTGGCAGCACCAGCCCTGCTTTGTGGCCACACAGCTGGTTGTGCAGGGAAATGATACCCACTCAGCTGAAGCACAACCCTCTCCCCCTGCTTTTTTTTTGGAGGAAAGGTTCTCAGCTAGATCAGTCCCCTAATTTGGATGCCATAACACAGGGGGTAGCATGAGTGAAGGAGTGAAGACTGGGAATAGTTGATCAGACCACAGGTTTTTGCCACAGTCTAAGATCATGGTTCCAGAACAGAACCCAGAGAATCTGCCAGCTCAGCTCCTACTCGCTTTGGGCTCTCATAAGCAATTGCCAACAGAAGATGAACATCTTAAACTGACCTTTCTTAAGTTTGATTGAAAACATCCTTCATATCCCTACAACTTCAGTGTGAGTTCTGGCAATGTAGATGATACTGCTTGCCTGTATGAGAACTGAGAGAACACTGAAATGGGCCCACTTCGCAATATATTACGTTTGTAAGCAACGTTTTTTCTGCTCCTCATAGTGCAGAGACTCATGGGAGAACAAGTAGAAGCTTGTGGGATTTGGGATGTTTTTCTGGCTGGAGGCATAAGAGAATCTGACTCATTTGTGTTTCCTTTCAGAAATGCAACAGCCATCAAACAATCACAAAACAGTGCCATGATTAAACAACTGATTGCAGGCAAGCGTGGGGATGCCCACACACAGTAAACCTGCCCTGCTGCTTCCTGGGAAAGTTTGCCGCCTGTGCCAGGTTCTGTATGGCTGTGTTAGACTGCTCCCTGTCCTCAAACTAGCTCATGCACAGTCTTTCTAAAAGCAAGGCAAGCCCTTTATTTAGATCTTCCATTTGCATTTACATTTTTAAAGGGACAACTGTGATTTTTCAAATAATTAAATAACAGAGCCCGAAGAACACAAGTAAATATTGGAACTGAATTTGGGAAAAACCACTACATATCTTGGTTTAACTTTCACACTGGTAGATCTTTATACTGAAAAGCAAAGTAAGTGTAATTTCAAAGATGGAAATACAGTTCTAACTGACACGGGTTATTTCATATATATACTGTATAATAGAACTACATATTATTGTATTTAATAGAACAGTGCTCAAGTAGAAAGAAGAAAACCCCAAGTACTTCCAATACTTTGGTGTTAGCAGAAAATTGCCAATAATTTCTGTTGCAAAAACATTTTCCTTCCACTTTCAACATTCCTCTGAGAGAAGAACAAAAATAGTTTAACTGTGAAAATGATCCATTTTACAGGCATCAAACTATTTTTAAACTCTACTCCTCAGTCTGCTCCTCTATACCTGGATCACCAGTAATTTATTTATGAAATTTTCTGAGGAAGGGAATTTGGAAAGGAAAGGTAGGTAGGAAGCAAAAAAAGGCCCTACATACACACACACATACATATTTTTTTTTTCTAGATGAGAAGTTACTAGGTGCCAAATTCTGACCTCTGACACAAAACAAGTACCACCTTACTTCTAGTATGGTTCTGTTGAAGTCATGAGACGCCCAGTATCACCACAGTAAGCAGAACCAAAACCTATATGCTGAACATGCAGAATATGGAGGAAGCAGCAGACTCAGCAAAGTGTCATATCCATCTGTCCCATGACATTAACCACTGTACGGTCACAGAGGAAAATCAGATTATATGCACACTCGTCAAATACGGCTGTTGCAGGACTTGTTAAGAACTCCTGCCTGCAAAAGGTGTTTCCTGAAATGCAGAGTGAAAATATTCTGTTAGTGCAATACAAGTCCAAGAGCATGTTTAAAGCAGGAATTGTTGATGCCAATTCAATGAAGCAGCAGATTTTCATTACGTGGAGCACAGAACAAGGAAATTTCTGCAGATATGTCTCTGGAAAATCTCCTTACAGAAACATGTCTGTGTGCACACAGAGGAAGGACCTATTTTTGGGAAAAAGGGCCTGAAGGTTTCATGCATCTATTTTGCTGAACTGCCCTAGAGATTTTCTGTACTGGTTTTCCAGAAAAAGAGGCTGTACAAAGCACTGTTCTGCAAAGGCTGCTACCTCTACTGGAAAAAGATGAGCACTGAATGCACATTTTAATGTCACACAGGACAGTGTGACACACAGTTTAGATTAGGGCAGCAAGAAAGGCAGAGAGACAAGCATTTCAGAGCCTGTGCTCTCCTTTACAAAGGCAAAAACTAAACAAAAAAATTGAATTGAAATTCCTGCAATGTGAATTTTGTATCTTCTGTTGGAGCCCAACAGAAAGAGGTGTGAAAGCACAAAATCAAAGCAAACAGACCTGTTGAGAAACGACAGGGAGAAGAAAAGTGCTCACATGACAACTTAGCCAGCTCTCCAACTCCAAAGAGAGGCTTAAATCATCTTCCTGTGAAACTGTCAAAATCCAAGTCCAGGATTTAAGGTCTGGCCTTTGGGGAATGCCAAGCCCAGAGTCCTGCATCCACATGGTTTCTAGAGGATGTTGATATCAAAATGTGAGAAAAAGCAACTTCCAGTCATGCCCTCTCCGTATGAAATTCATTGAAGCAATAGTCACCCCTGTTCCCCCCCACCACAGGCAGTGGGTTACAGTGCTGGCAGGAAGTGCCCTTCCATAAGTTGTTGTGTCCTTCCTGCAACTAGGTCTCTAACAGGCTGCTGACAGTGCTTTCTCCCTTTTCTGAGACTGTATCTTTTTCTTTTAGAAGAAAGGAAGACTTTTCCACAGTTTATTGTGGAGGCAGAGGGGAAATGGACAGTTAATGTGGAAATACCACTTGCTGTTTGCAGGGTCTTAGTGCATGTGCATCAGGATAAAACATCTAGACAAAACCTTGCACAGGCTGCTTCCTGCACTTCAGCTCATACACTTAAGCCCACAGATGTAAGAACATATTTTACATGGATGCCCAACACTTGCAGGCTTCTCTTATCCCAAAGCTGTTTTATTAGCTCTAATGACATAACCTTCCTACTCAGCAATGCAAGGAAGCACATGGACTACGAAATCGACTTTCACCACTGGTTTGGATTCCTCTGTTAATTCATACGGGTTTTAATTCCATGCCCTTTAGGCCTATAATAAATATCACCCTTGATAAACCAGAGCAAGAATTAAGCTAATATTGAAAGAGTCTGTCAGACTACTTATTTATTGTTTTAATTTTATGACTATCTTGATGTAAATCCTATCAGATGTTGGCTATGTATAAAAAGAAATCACTAAATCACCCAGGGTACTAATCCAATGGAAAAGCAGAAAAAGTAGTACACTAAGTATTTTACAAATGAAGTTATTAAATGATTCATTACTCACTGGTTTTGAAATGCATTCTGTTGAGTAACAAATAAAACTAAAACCCTACCCAATAAAGCAATATATATTTTTCAGGACATTTACTGTGTCACATGCTGGACTTACCTTCTGCACAATGGAAGCATTCCTTCATTAGCACTTAGATAAAGCTTATCTAACACATTCCAAGCTGCAATGTCTTTGTTAATGTTTAGCTGAAGAAATATAAGTGTATTTGTATTCAGGAAGAATTTATTTTATGTGAGTGTGGAATTTACTTTCATCGTCGACGCTGCATAAGAATCTGATCTGCAACTCGCAATCATCTTTATCTCCCTCTAGATTCATTAGGAGCTGAATGCATGTATCAGCTCACAGGATCAGACCCAGAGCTGGACTTCAAAAACTGTTAATTAATTGTTAATATTTCCTTTGTAAAACAAAAATACCACTCACCTAGGGGAATTTTTTTTTTTTTTGGCAAAGAAGCAGTTGTGCCAATTCAAGTGGATTTATTGAGTTCAATTGCAGATGATACTTCTGATCAGCCAGTTTGCTATCCTATGAACCCAACAAGGGGCAAAGGGCTAAGAAAGGAAAACAGATAAGGCTGCAACTTGCATTTTAAATGCTCAGCAGCTATAGCTATTGATACTAAGAATATCCTTTTGATGAGGTCAGCATTTATGAAAACTCCGTAGTCACATTTATACACTAGTCAAAGCTAAACTGCATTGGTAACACCTGATCTCTGGGGTAAGAGTCTTTTCAACACTTTTATGGCACTGTAAAAAACCCCATGTTAACGCACATAGGAAAGAAAGAAAAATTAATAAAAAAAAAAAAGGAAAAGTTAAAAATGAAAGAAACAAAACACCAGAGCTATTTTCATAAGTCTCTTTTTGCTACCTAACTCAGAAACAATGGTCAATCCCTGTCCCAGATGGACCAAGGGAACTCCCCAACAGGAGACTCACTTTTCATCTTTAATGAAGAAAAAAGACAAAAAAAAAAAAGGAGAGAGAAAAAAGTCACCTAGAAACTTTATCTTTGTAATCAAACAAGTAAAACTATTCTGTGATCTATTAATGCCTCTGTCCCCCTGGAGACAGGATAAAAAGTTATTGAAGATGTTTCAAAACTTCTCTTTCACTGTTGCACTGAGGATCATGCGCTCCAAATTCACTGGCAGTCCGTTCAGGGAAAAAAAGGAAAGCTCATCCTATGATGTCCCTGATGGCATACTGTTCTCTGAAGGAAGGGACAGCACAGGATTCCAGTCTAAAAATACAGATCCTGTACAGATAATACTGGGACACATGCTTTCAAAAATGGACTTAATTATGGGAGAATCCTTTCACTGGGAAGCACCCTGGAGTCCAGATACTTTTTAGGACTCTGGGACAGAACATGCCAGGGGTTAAAAGGCATGGGCAATCTCTGCTGAATTAATGGCCTTCACAGAGGCCCGTGATGGGAGAAGCAAACAGCATTTCTTGGTGCAGCTGTTCCTATAGGCCTCACTAATCCCACAGCAATGTCAGGGAAGAGGAGGTAACATGGAAGAGGAGTCAGCTGCAGCGGTGATGCTGGGAACTCCCCCTTTAAAACACTCTTGAGGTTGCTCTACTTTGCACTAGCTCTCTTTCTTTGTCTGAACAACCCCAGCTGCTGATGTGTCATTTGCTCAAGACCCCAAACCATTTCAGTGGCCTTTTGTAGACCTTGCTTTGTCAATTTCTTCCTTGTACTGTCAAAAATCAAAGCATATGATTGAGTCTACCTTCCTGTGAAAAGGTATTTTAAGGCTGGAAAAAACCCCAAATTCTATTCATTTCCATGCAGCAGATGCTTCTGTATGTGAAAACTCTACTTGCCCTTTATGAGGGATTCCATTCTTTCCTGCTGCAGTAGGGCGCCTTTAGGCTGTGACTCTAAATCAGAATAATGTAGAAGCTGCAACTGTGTTTCCTTCAATTTGTATCCTTGCACTGTCCACTATTTTCACATCACATTAATCTTGGTTCCATATCACCTTAACTATGCAACAAAATGCCAGCACTTTAATTTGCTACTTCTGCAACTGCTATTCAACCAACAGCTTTTAATTTATTTTAAAAATAAGCTCTTCCTAAACAACCTCAACCTAGCCAGTGATTCTGGTAATGGTATTGACTACTGCAAAGTGACCCAGAGAAAAATCTAGCTCTCTGAGTTAAATTCCAAAAAAAAAATTGTGTATTTCTTTGATCTGGAGGTAGTCATCTGCAAGTGAGTTTAAAAATAAGTGTTTTGCTAAGCCACAGAAAATAATCCTCAAACAGCAAAAGGTCAAATATGGGGACTGAGACTTAAACAACTTATAGTAACAGAGAGATTAATGCTCTAGGTTAGATCAAGAGTCCCTCTTGTCCTTTCAAGGATCAAGTACTGGTTCATCAAGAAAGCTGTCCCAAGCGCAATAAAGAGTATTTCCCTGATAGCAAGCCAAGGGAGGAAGATTTTTCTCCTCCATTAATGACTGGGCTTATGTACCACAGCAGTAAGATTTCATTCATACATTAGTATAATCCTACAAACCCAATGGAGCTCTTTTGCTCAAGAGATTCTTGTGTCAGTGATTATTTACGGACTTCTGTCATAAAAGATTTCCTTTTAACTGTTTTGAATGTGGTGCCTTCTAATTGCATTGGATGTTCTTGTTATATCTGCAAATCACTAAGTACAAGAATGCATCCAGCCTTCTCCGCACTATTCATTATTTTTACATTCTGCTATCATGTCATCTGTTATTTGTTTCCTCCCCAACATGAGTAGTTCTGAAACATTTAATTCATCCTCATGTCTCGTGCCTTTTCCCATCTCTGACAACTTCTCCTGCCTGGATATTTTTTCCTGATGTTTGTCAAGATGCAAGGACCAACTATAAACACATCTTCTCACAAGAGGAACAGGGTCACAATTTATAAAATAGCATCATAATATTTACAGCCTCATACAAACGTGTTTCACTTCATTTCCTTTAATGAAAGGAAACAATCAAACAGACAGCAAATTAAATCAAAGTGCAGGGCATATGACTTCATCTTCAGCAGAGAAATAGTTCTCCTTAAGGACTGCCAGTGAGTTGAAAAGACTACTCCTACACCAGCAGAACTACCTACACATACAAGCACTTGCAGTGTTATGTAGCATCCTTCTTCATGTCAAAGTCATAAATGACAGCAATCCTTACCTCCTAGGCCATCAACAACAATTTGTTCCTAAAGTATATTTAAAATTCATCAACATCTGCAAGAACTACAAAATATTCCTTTTCTGCTAGGCATTTCTCCCTTTTAAGCCATGTTCCCCAAGAGATTTTATTGCTGTCATTGCTCTTCTTCTCCGCAATGAGTTTAGTTCATTCTAAAATAAGGCTTAAGGGCTTGTAGGTTGCACAGGAGCTGAATTTCACAAGGGATTATATATTTCCGTTGTCAGCACAGTCACTTTATTCAGTCTGAAGTTCCTTCAAAAATCCTGGCATCTTGCTGCAATTTACAGTTTTGTATTGCTCCTACCTCCTTCCTCCTCAAACACATTTAAGCTTTATTACCCCTCCCAGAGCTACTGTTTGCAGGTATCTTTCTGATAGATGGCACATCCACACTACAGAGAGCAGAGTGGTGCAGAGGTGTCTGAGCTCGCATTATTAGACCTAGGTTTGGAGCAGAAACAATCCAGCTGCAACAGGACAGTGCCTGGTGCAGGACAATTCACTCTACTTCACAGGCAGATTGACCCACAGATGCAGAGTCTTCAGTGGCCAGGCTATTTCCAGAACAAGGTGACTCTTTTAAACCTGGCTGAGGTACCTGAGGGACTCAGAAGCTGATTGAAGTGGATCTCCCACGAGCAAATCAGTTAGGTATTTTGAAATATCCAAGGCATTCTTAGTGTCTCCCATCTGCTTTGATGGCTTACAAAATTTCAGTGGTGTTTTGTATTTTCATCAGTCTTACTAACACTGCATTTACATATTCAGACGCTCCCTCTTCAAAGCTCCTGTCACACTCTCTGCAGTCAGCAGACATTACAAGTGAAATGTCAATCTTGATGAAGTCAACAGCAACCTGCTGCTGCCTTTTTTGGGGCCCACATTCCATCCCACAGGTCAGGAAACTGCTCAGACTCATGATTCTACCAGCTCTCACAGCTCTCTCCCCAGAGACTAATGGGGAAAACGAAGACATGAGTATGAAGGAGGTTTGAAAATTAAGGCATCCAAGAGACAGCCAAACCCTTGTGACAGGCTGATGCCAGAGGTGAAACAGCAAACAAACAGCAGTGCTCCTGCAGCCCCGTGCCCTCAGCAGCATGGCTGAGGTTGCCTTGGAACAAACCAGCTCTGCATACTCTTGCTTGGCGTCCTCAGTCTGTAAGAAGCAAGAGGAAGTCATGGGGAGGGCTGATGCTCTTTAATGCAGAGGCTACGGTTTCCATTGGCCCTGCAGAAATTTTATCCAGAAAGTTTTTATTGCTATTTGTAGTAGCCAACATTGTTCATCCTATTCTGTAAGAGCAAGACGGTGCTTTTGAAGACAGCACTTGCTGCCTCTTCTTAGGTGTCCTTTTCAGGTAAATTTTAAAAATAGACCAAGCTGGCACCTGCAGGTCATACTCTGCAGTTCCTTCAAAATCCAGAAAAACTACAGCGAGCCACACACACAGCTAGTGTAATTCCCCAGGCTGGCACTTAGTCATCAGTCAAAGCCACTCTCACAGCACAAAAGTAAATTTCTTTTCCCTCCATTGCTGTCTAATGTTTTTGAAATAAAAATAGGTGGAACTGTAATTTTTCACATCTGATGTTGAGTCCTCGTCTAAGCACTAAACTTTGGCTTCTTTCAGAAAAGGTGTCTTCTATAAAAATACACTACTTTCGTGCTGGGGCTTTCTTCATAATTCAAGGAGAAGTTAGCAGCTGTTACAGCCCACTGCAGACACACTGACCTACCTCATGCTGCTTACCACAATGAAAGGTTCATTCGCACCCTGTATTTCCTTTATGAAATAGCCTCAAATTCTTTTGCCAACAGCATCAATAATTTTGAACAGGTCATTCTTTCTTCCACAGTCATATATTTTAGCTTAAGTACCCACACTTCAAAACTTTTACAGCGCAAGGGAGACACAAGTGGACACAAACAGTTGCAACCTCTCTGATCCTTCTAGTATTACCTGTTCTGCAAGGCATCCAAGTTTCATTATATACAACACGGAACACGACAGGTTTGTTGGGAAAAATATATAAAATGTGTACATTTTCAGAAGGCCCTTTGAGAGCTTTACGAACATCAGCTCTGCTTTCAAGGGGCCTGAGGTCAAGACGCGCAAGAACACACAAGTGCCTACATCCAGCTGACTTCAGAAGCAGGAATACCATCGCTGACCTAAGCTGATGGTAAAGTCACTTTGGAAACTTCTACTCAATATCTCAAACCTAATTATTCCTTCACAGCATCACTTGCTTCCAAGCAAGCAAAATACACAGTTCAGCTACCCACACTGAAGTCGTTTAAAACCAGTACATCAAATAGAAAAATCCCTTTGCTTAGATGCTACTATTAATGCAACAACTCGATGAACTCTGCAGTGAAAAAAAAAAGTTTTTGCGACTTTTTCATAGATTTAAATAACTTTATGAGAAAATGCAGTGTGTATAATCATAAAAACAAATACATAAATAAATCTTTGGCTTATAAATAAATTACATTTAAATCAACAAATAATATTTAGGGATCATAAATAAATAGATAAATAAATAAAACACTAATGCTCAAGTTTCAGCTGAAATTTGCTGTAAGCTGTTTTGGGTTTCCTTCTCTTTGCACAAGACCCAGGAGATGGGGACCAATGCCAGTGGGAACAACCTTTACCTGACTCCCCACGATCCAAATCCACCATATTTTATTCAGTGTAATAAATACTGGCAATATTAATGTTTTGCCTTGCAGGCACATTTACAATAATACAAGATTATTAAGAAATCATATCACTTTTCCCTAACTGATGACACTTAACATTCTGTATCAAAAGTGCATTACTCTATATTTCTTGAGTTTCCCTCATGGCCAATGATTTTTCCTCTTCATTGTTGCCAGTTCAATCTGTGAATTTAATTTGCACTAGCTACCATACTGACACACTTCATTTTAATGTTACAGGTATGCGTACAGAGTTGCTGGTTGGAGGCAATTTATCATAGAAGCATATGAAAGCATTTAGTGGAAAGCTACAGCTGTTCATGAGAGAAACATAGCAATATACAGTGTCTTTTCCTATGTCTGACCTGAAGGATCACAATTTGGCCAGCATCTATGCGAAGGACATTTTAAAAGATGATGTTTAAAACAGACCGATACCCTGACACAGCAGCTCCCATGGTAAGATAAAGCACCACCTCTGTATGTTGTAGAAAACCAAACCACCCCTGCCTTGCATGCAGTTAATTTTGTTTATTAATTTTAACACTTGCTGTCTGTTCTTCTCAGGGATGCATCAAGCTAGTCTGTCTTGGTCCTCGTGATTAGGTCCATGACCTCCTAGTAATTAGGTTCCTGCTTCTCATACTGTATACCTCTCTACACCTCAGTTTCTATCTGAACTGGCTGCCTACAGTTGCAAGCTGGTTTCTGCATCAGGAGGCTGCCATGGCAGAGATCTCTAGAGGTGCTAACACTCTGGCTTGCCAAGTAAAATCTTACCCTAAGTTACTTCAAGTGCACCTCTTTGGCTCAACTTTTTCCTCATTTGCTCATTGACAGGAGCATTTTAATTAACATGTGAGGGAAAAAAAAAGAGCAAGGCCAAAGCTGTGTGCATTGAAAACACTAACTGCAGTTTCCAGGCTGGGAAATCTGGCACTTTCAAGGCTTCTGATACCATATGTTGCAAATGCTAAAGAAACAAAGATCATTAATTATGTTGAGCCCTTGGTAGCCAGGCCCTTAATACTCCATGGGCCGGCAATTATCCAGCTTCATATTTTTCTATCACTGATAGGATAGCATATGGACCAGCTCATTTTGGGGCCCATCTCTAAGCATATGAAGGACAAGGGGTAGTCAGCATCAGTTCACAAACGAGAAGTCATGCTAAACCAACCTGATTGCCTTCTATGATAGGACTGCTGGCTGGATAGATAAGGGGAGAGCAGAGGATGTTGTCTACCTGAACTTCAGCAAGGCTTTTGGCAGTCTCCCATAGTATCCTCATAAACAAACTCAGGGAGTGCAGGCTGGATGAATGAGGTGGATTGAGAACTGGTTGAATGGTAAGTCTCAGAGGGTTGTGATCAGTGACATAGAACTAGTTGGAGGCCTGTAACTAGTGGTGTCCCACCAAGGGGATACTGGGCCCAGTATTGTTCAACTTGGATCAATGACTTGGATGAAGGAATGGAGAGCCTCTTCAGCAAGTTCACTTACCTTAACCATACTGTGATTTTGTGATTCTGTGACTACATGAAGTCCAGTCTGTTGCCCTTGTGTATTTTATTACCTAAAGCTAGAATTTCCCAATCTTTCCTCCTCTCTACCCCTTTCTCTCCATATAGCCTCTGTCCATTTTGACATTTGTATAGTTTATCTCCCAATGAAGACCTGCTCTTGAACATCACCTGTGAAAGTTATCACAACCCTGTTTATCTCCACAGCCTGGACAAGAGAACCAAAATCTCCCTCTGTAGAGTTCTTGCTGGAAGGAAGGATCACCCTTAAACTGAGACGACATCCTAAGACTGATCCACATGCCAGCAGATGCTCAGTAAAAGCTGCAGAGAATGAATACGTGGTGGTGGATAGTGCGATATCAAGTCTTAGTCCACGTGGGGCTGATACACAGAGTCTGAGCCTGGCATTTTCCCATGGGAACACGGGGAGAACACTCAAATCCCTGAGAATGAATAGCTCAACAAATGAGTTATTAAGAATTTAACTACACAAGTCCCAAGAGAAAACCATTGAAGCCTATTAAAATGAATTTGAAATTGCTTCTTTATATGGAAAATACACTAAGTGCCAATGCTGCAGGACCTCCCCGGATTTGGAGAACGATTTTGGGTCACTGGGAAGTCTCTACTGCAGGAAGCCTGAGACAGCACTACTGAAAAAATCCACTCTACCTTTAGGGGAAAGTGCCAGACTTGGAGTAACACCCCCCCGAAGTAATCCACCAATTACTTCAGCCAAGTTCTTCTAGGTTTAAACTGAGTTTACTAACATCAAAATCTGACCCATAATAAACCAGTTAAGCAGCTTAGAAGCCAGAACAGCTTTTCTGATTCTGGAATCAGTGCCTGCTTGGCCAAGCCAATCCATTTGGGGTTACTTCTGCATGTCAGCTTTGGAAGATATCAGACATTTGGGGGCTGAAAAAGTTGATGATGCCAAGTGCATGGCGTACTGTCTGGTCCCTGGCATGCTGCTTGGTATCTAGGCAAACGCAGATGTACACAAAAGTCTAGCCCACGCCTTCAAAGACAGCTTTTCTGCAGAAATATAATGAACACACCTACACTATATATGTCGCTTCTCTCCAACCAGTGTTTTCAGGGAGAATGCATCATTTACATACAGGCAATGTACTTACTTTTCCAACCTCTACTTTTTTGTTCACCTCAAGATGGTTCTGCTTGAAAATGGTCTGATTACAGGAACACCTAATTACATTCTGCCACTACACTGAAGAACAGGACAAGAGCACTCTGTGTAGTAGACTTCATGCCCTCTGTGTCACTGTTAATGCCTTTCTCTCTTGAACAACCCACCTCTGGGACTCAAAGATCATCTGAGGGTTTGCTTTGCCTTTGGAGTGGCTCAGGCTGTGATGGATGTCTGTATCTTACAACAGCTTCCAGAACAAGACACACAGGTCTCCTGACAAAGTTCTTCATCCATTTTAAAGAATAAAAATTGAAGAGTGCAATGTCCTGAAGTATATTTTTCAGGAACAATGTGCAGACATTTCCAGCAAGTGCTCTTAATGGAAGCTTTGCCAAGTACTGCCTCCTTCCCTAGCTGTGCTTTTGAGAAAACACATTTGTTCACTACAGGAAAAGGCAGAGCAGAACTTTCAGTCCTGTACACTTAATCACTGTGTCCCCTGGCAAATAAAATAGAAGGGCTTTTTTCTCCCCCATAGGGTCTACACATGTAAACACTCTGTACTGAGCTCATACCTACCAGTCTGGATTGTAAGATGGAGTGAAATTCAAATCAAAATCAATAAAAGTGGTAGCATTAGACCCAGTAAGTCAAAATCAAGGGTCAAAGAGATTTAAGTGCAGCAGAATCACTTTTAAAAAAACCATGGGAAGAACAAGACAGAGGAAGGGACAGAGGGGTTAAAATTGTGAGATGATCAGAATACAGGAAACAGTAAAAACTGAAACTCCCAGGCACATTCCAGAGTAGACTTTAAAAGGGCCTGTGCTACTAAACAAAAGATAGACTATTTATTTATTTACCCAACTCATATTGATTTGGAAAACTAGCAGGAGTATTGCAAAATAAAAACAGGATTAGAAAAGCCTACATTTTGATTAGCTTGTGCTGCCATAATTTGCAAAAGCGCATTGACATTATGTGTGATGGGACTCAATAAACAGAATTAATATAACATGGCTACCACTCAACATTTCCATAACATTTTATGCCTTCACACCACTTTGCAATATAAACTTAATAAATTAATCTCCATAAGGTAGGCAAATCTGATTAGCCTTACTTTCCAGATGAGTTAACTGAAGCTTGGCAGAAGTGATGTCACCCGAAGTAGCACAAAGAGCTGAGGGGAAAGAGCAGCAATTAGCAGACCAGTTTGGGGCCACAGAGATCCTGCCATTCCTTCTGGCCAGTTATTGTGCAGGACTCCCTCATTGCTACTGCAGTATAAAATGCAGAGATCTGCCCATCTGTCCAATAGCACTTCCACGTTTCCTCAAAGCATTATTAATAAACAAACACAGAATCTGACTGAGGGATCTGGTTTCTGCTGTACAAATCCACACCAGACCCTGTAACCCTCTAGCTTAGTCTGCAACTTCATCCTCCTAGACAGAGGAAGAAGTCTCCTGAACTCCTCCAGCCAGTAGAAATCTAGGCAGTCCTAAAGACACATACAAAGCAATAATTCCCAGAGAAGAAGCAACCCATCTCCTGCAGACCTTCCTCCCATGAGACATCACCGTGGACCTCTTTCACTGGAGGCACTTACATGTTTCCCTCTCACTGCTTGACTCTCCTGCTGAAAAGCCTGTTTGAAACGAGGACAGCTGCTTTGCCAGTCTTTCACCCAACTGCTGCAGAGCCATCACTTTCTGAATTCATGAAGATATTCAGTTTTCCCTGAAAGATTTACTTTGCCATTGGCATTTATTTTGACTGAATATCATGTCACGTCAGTTCAATAGAACGGAGAAGAGAGGATTCCTCTTAACAATGGCATTTTCTATTAAGCTATAACAGCTGTTGAGGAGAAGCTACATCCAAAGGGGAAAAGGGGGTCTTTCTAACAGGCATTCAAAACACCTGAATCAATAGTGACGTAGAATGACTTACTCCCACCTAAATATACATTTCCAGATTTGCACCTTTTCCTACAGGTACTAAAATTCTCTACAAGCCTTCAGGATATAAAAATGTCAACCACTATTATACGAGTGCAAAAATGTGACAGAAGTGTCACTCAGAAAGCAGAAGGAAAAAACCTGCAAAGAATAGGGTTCGTGAATAAGCTTGACAAATACAATCTGGGTGCACCTCACAAAACTGCTTTGCCTGCTGGCTGTATGACAGGTGGGTAGTCAAGTAAGCACATAACTATCCGCAGCATCATCATTCAGAACAGCAAACAAGAAATAACAATATGGTCTTTAATTTTGGTTTCCTGCCCTTTTCTCTCCTCCTAAAATTTAGTGCATTCTGTTATAGCAACACTTCTTCCAACTGTTGTATTGGAGACAGAGAAGATGTGTTGCACACTAGTATATCAAAGGTGACTTCTAAGAGCACAAGGACACTAAAGCATTTGTTTTGCCTAGATTTTCCTCTACTCATTACTGGTTACCTGGTTTTGTGACATAAGACTGAGGCTTTACCTGTGCCCCAAGGGAAAAAATAGAAAGGAGTAAACCAAAAATTTTCTTTCATTTGACAGACCCCTGCTTCAAGTAGAGATTTCCTGGAGAGTTGAAAGAACTTTTGGACAGAGGAATGGAGTTTTTGTACATGCAACACGGACAAAATGCTGCTGTGAAACCTAAGCTTACTTCCACCTGATCTCTCCTCTCTTTAGATTTGGCTACTGACATTGGTACAAAGCAATGTCTGATATTTGACAAGGACCACATATTTGGTCATGGACTCTTCCTGGAATGATCCTAAATGGAGAAAAATGTTACTTGAGATAAGCCAGTGGAATGTTGCATTCGTTGGTACACTTCATAGATACACCCAGAACAAATATACATTAGCCTATGGGAGACAGCCACCACTGTCACCTTTTGAACTTGTCAAAATCTAAAGTAGGAGCTTAGGGGTAGTCTGAAATCATCGTATACAACATGTATTATGAAAATCCCTTCTAGCATCTTCAATATGAAAAAGTCAGAACTGAAAAGTTGTATCACGGATAGAGGGGAATATGAACAGATCAGGCCATTTACTGCACGCTTGAAGCAAAGGTCACTGCAAAAAAGAATTTACTTCATCACAGCCCAAAGTGAACAACTATAAACATCTGGGACTAGCCAAGCAATGGAAAAAAGAACAGATGGGATCAACTACCCCCATGGGAAAGACCTTACCTCAAATATCTCATTTGCTGGAAGTGCTCTGATCTGGAAAGAGAGAAACTGCTCCACTCAGACCTAGGAGATCAGACCACACTCACACGATAGACTGCTGGGAAGAACTTATCCACTGACCCTAGGTCAATTGTCTCTACAGAGAAGCAGAGGCAGTCTCTCAGTGTAGAGCTGGTATTCAGCTGCATGAGTGAGAGTCAGCAAGGATTGGGGAGGCCCTTTGCTTGTCCACTGCAGGGTTTTTTTTAAAATTTCACAAAGAGATTGGACCAATTCAGAGGACCAGGAACTGATCTTTAGGTGACACCTTTAGGTGTCAGGCCAGTCAAGTTATTCTTTTACCCTTCTGCAAACTTCAAAACTCCTCTTTTTTTTTTTTTTTTTTTTTTCAGGGCACAATAGAGTTTGGTACATGTTAATCTCTTGGACAGATCTTTTGCTCTTCTGTAGTCCCCCATAACCTCCAGGGGCCTTGTTTATCTATTTGCTTTGATTCTTCTCTGTCCTTGGAAGCCAATAGCAGTTCCCAGATGATCAGCTGAGAGGTATGACTGTCCATCAAAATGCTGGGAGAAGTGGTTTTGCTCTTCTACATGATGAAGCATCAAAAAGGATAAAGGTTTGAAGTTTGACTGTTAAGATAATCTTTTCTTGAGGAGCCTATGGCATTAAGGACACACTCACTCAAAAAGCATTTCAAATGTCTATTCACAACCTTCACCAATTGTTTACATATTCTAAATCAATTTATGACTTAAAGCTATAGCCAGCAAAAATGGCTTGAGTTAACTGAAAACATCTCAAAACAGCCTGCTCTTTCCTTCAGCCTGAAATAAACTTATTCTGTTCCACATGGGTAGATTGGAGAAGTGCTGCCAGATGACTTAAAAAGAAAGGAAACTCAAACCAGTGCTTAGTGCTTTCTTGAATCATTTAATGCAGACCTTACCTGACATGAAATGTGCTTTATATCTTTGAAGTGGCAGTGCAAACTGAGTAATTAATCCTCACAAGATGGGACAGGTCAGTAATATCATACTGAGATAGACAGGTTAACATGAAAAATCAGAGCTAATAAGGGCATCCTGGGCCCTTCTGATTATGTCTTAAAGACTTCAAAATCAAATGCTCTCATTTGGCATGTAATAAAATTATCTGATTTTGTGCTTTAAAAGAGCTCTAAAAATTTTTGAGTGGACTTTGAAAGAGAGAGGACTGCTTTCTTCTTTTCATACATTCATTCTGTCAACAAAAAATATGGAACTCTTGACATCCGTCTTGCTATTTTGTTTTCAGATTATGTTCTAGACAACTTGACCCACAGAACTTTTGATACTTAGCAGTCTTGAAGAGTGGGCTACTTATGTCTGAAGGCTGTTTACAGTTTACTGGAAATAAGAAATATGCACCAGGCAATTATGGCCTGAACATTTCTCCTTTTAACTCACAACAGGTTTTTTCTCACTCACTTCAGGCAGAGTGTTAAAGTGATGCTCTGCTCCTGCCACCAACTCTAAAGTTACACTGCAGGATTTCAGGTTGGATTCCATCATTTATTAATTTTTCAGTCTTCAAAGAAAGGCGTTTTGCTAAATGCCAGGCTCCTCCTGGTGCCTCTTCAACATTTCTGTTATCTTTTCATGTAACTTTCCCAACAGTCCTGTAACTAGAGGATGGTACCAGTGACAGTGCACAACAAACAAACTCCAGCTCATCTTCCCACAGCTGTGTCACCTCTGCAGCCATCGCTACATTTAAACTAAATTCACTGCAACTGGCAGCCAGGAGGGCCAACCATGTCCTGGGGGACATAAAGCACAGCATTGCCAGCCGGTCAAAGGAGGGGATTGTTCCGCTCTGCTCTGCACTGGTGCAGCCTCACCTTGAATATTGTGTGAAGTTTGGGGCACCACAATATAAAAAAGACATTAAGCTACTAGAGAGTGTCCAAAAGAGGGCAACGAGGATGGTGAAGTGTCTGGAGGGGAAGCCTTACGAGGAGTGCTGAGGTCATTTGGTCTGTTCAGCCTGGAGAAGAGGAGACTGAGGGGAGACCTCATTGTGGTCTTCAACATCCTCACAAGGGGAAGCAGAGGGGCAAGTACCGATCTCTTCACTCTCATGACCAGTGACAGGACCCAAGGGAATGGCATGGAGCTGAGTCAGGGGAGGTTTAGGTTGGATATCAGGAAAAGGTTTTTCACTCAGAGGGTAACTGGACACTGGAACAGGCTCCCCAGCGTAGTGGTCACAGCACCAAGCCTGACAGAATTCAAACAGCATTTGGACAACACTCTCAGGCCCATGGTGTGACTCTTGGGGTGTCCTGTGCAGGGTCAGGAGTTGGACTCAGTGATCCTGATGTGTTGCTTCCAACTCAGCATACTCTATCATTTGGTGGTTCTAACTCTGGGTCAATCCACTGGTGAGGAAAGTACTGTTTTCAGACAGCTCAGTACCAAGCTGGGCCAGGGGAAAGAGTCAAAAAAGTAGCTGAGTGCATACCACACTTTAAGAGAAAGCATAAAATTCTAATGCAGTAAATTCTGCAGAAAACTAAGACTGATATGATCTATCCAGATTTTCTGCAGGAAAAGGAGAATGCAGCCAAGGACTGGATGCAGAGGATGCTAAAACAGAGCCCTTGGGGAATTCAGAATATTTCCTACATCTCTGCCTGGATAATCTTTCCCTGAACTTATTGGCTCCTGGCTCTTCACTCCCCTCTCCTCACCTCAGCTTCACTCTGCCTCAGAATGTTTTAAGTAATTTTAGTATTTGTCTAATTTCCAAATGCTTGGTCTTCAAAAAACTTTTTCAAGCACATTTTCCTTTTTTAGCAACTTCTATCCTAAATGGGGCCTTGCTCTTGGTTGCTCTTCAGGCATTACTGTATTATGTGTAGTCAGTCACTCATCAGTGTGGGTTCTGGCAACATAATTCTTAAAAATGGATTTGTAAGTGTTAAGAACACAAAGAAAGGTATAAACTAAAAAATAGTGCTGAATTCTAAAGATGGTCTCATGTCACTAGGGCATTGGCCAAGGTGTTCCTGGACTGCAGGAACCTTCTCTGGGTATTGCTTGTGCAACTATGCATTTGCTGAAACAAAAGAGAGCATCCTGAAATAAGACTCCTTGGAAAAGCAGTGTTGCAGTCACCATCTGCCTGTCTGCTGGGGAGAACTTGGCATCCAGTTTGATAGCCTGTTCACCATAGGGAAGAGCATTGTATTTGTTGCTTTAGGTTAAGGATTGTTAGCTGCTGTTTCTCACACCTGCTTAGATTCCCTCACCCTACTTCAGAGTGAGGGAAACAGTTGTGCCAAGTACCCCAAATCCACTTTTTTAAGCACTGATCATACTACAAAACCAGGAAGAGATATGTCAGTCAAGAGACTGACAGTGGGACTGTGACTGCTTTTGGCTCATCCATGTACTGATATACAGTGCGTCTTTTGCAAGGGTGCTGAACCCCCCTGGTTACTCATGGTCCCTCAAGCCAGCAGAATTGCTTCAAAACTCAGTTCTGGAGGTAGCTTCTGAGGAAGGGAGAAATTGGTGCCGGCCGTGCTTAGTACGGCATTTTGACTGCCTCCTGAATTGTCTTGCTTGACAGAGGCTGAAAGCCCTTCACATTTCCCCTATACTGGCCCACTGCTGATCTTTAGTGTGTCATGCAGCCTCCTTCATAACTATTGCTACCTGACTGTTTTGATGTGGCCTACCAAATCTTTGAGGCTATTGATTCAGACCTACTGATGTACACAGTTTATTTATTGTCCGTTCAGCCCATTGTTTGGCCTAAAAGACACTTCTTTTAAAAAGTAATACAAATCAGAACATTATTATTGATCTTTTGCATTACAAAGCCTAAATTCCCAGGTATTGCAGGTGGTCACTTTATTTCAGGAGGAATTTTTCACACGATGCAAAACTGAGCTGAATGGTTCAATGTAGACAGTGATTTTTTTAAAAAAGCAACCACATTAATTCCAACTAGAATCACAGAAGAGAATAGATTTGTTTAGGTTGGTAAAGATCTCTAAGGTCACTGAGTCCAACCATTAACCTAACTCTACCAAGTCCACCACGAAACCATGTCCCTAAGTGCCACATCTACATGTCTTTTAACACTTCAGGGATGGTGACTCCACCACTTTCGTGGGCAGTCTGTTTTCATGCTTTACAAACATTTCTGTGAAGAAATTTTTTCCTAATATCCAATCTAAACCTACCTCAGAGCAACTTGAGGCCATTTCCTCTCATCCTGTCACTTATGACCTCGGAGAAGAGCCTGACACCCACCTCACTACAATCTCCTTTCAGGTAATTATAGAAAGCAATAATGTCCCCCCAGCTCCCTCAGTTGCTTCTCATAAGACTTGAGATGCAGACCCTTCACCAGCTCTGTTGCCCTTCTCTGGACTCCCTCCAGCACCTCAATCTCTGTTTTGAAGTGAGAGGCCCAAAACCGAAGACAGGATTGGACACGTGGCCTCACCAGTGCCAAGTATAGGGGGACAAACACTTCCCTGGTCCTGCTGGCCACACTATTGCTGATACAGGCCAGGATGCCATTGGCCTTCTTGGCCACCTGGACACACAGTTGGATCACTTTCAGCCAGCTGTTGACCAGCAGCTTCAGGTCCTTTTCTGTCAGGCAGCTTTCCAGCCATTCTTCCCCCAGCCTGTAGGGCTGCCTGGCGTTGTTGTGACCCAGGGGCAGGAGCTGCCACTTGGCATTGTTGAACCTCGTATTGTTGGCCTTGGCCCATCAATCCAGCCTGTCCAGATCCCTCTGCAGAGCCTTCCTACACTCCAGCAGATCAACACTCCCACCCAACTTGCTGTCATAAAAACAATCAGCAAGACTTACGTGCATCCATATATGTAGACTAAAGTGCATTATCCTCTTTGGCCTCCATCCTCTCACATGCACTATTTCTCTGGGATTTACTGAATCTCTGCTTTCCATATATTGGTGAAAGCAGAGCTATCATTTTTAATCATTTCTAATCTCTGATACAACTCTTAGTAAAGCTATTCCCAAAATAACGTTCGCCATTTTCATACTATAGCCATGCAGTGATTTTCATTAACTGAGTAGACAAACACATTCATTTGCTTAGTGCTTGTCATTTCCATCTGTTTTAAGTATCTGTTCTTAGCATGCATTTCCTTACAAACAGACCTACCATCGTAGATTGATTCAATTCTATTTTAAATTCCTGTTACAGGAATACATTTTTGCAAACTGGTACCAGTAACCACTTCTTATATAATCAGTCTCCTCATATCATTGCCCACTCTGACACCATCAATAGTAGACCAAGCAATGTAAAATCCTAATGAGAATGAAGCAAGAGGTGAGAGAAAAGTAAAGATACTGACAGCTCTCTGTGGGGATCCTCTGACATATAGGTACAAAGTTACATTGGGAATATTAATGCCATATAGGTGTTTTTATATATAAATGCTAAAAAATAAAAAATGGGGTTGAAAAACCAGAGAACATCAGAGAATTTATTCTGAATGTGAATAATTTTATGCTCCACAGAAATCTGAAGTTATAAATTCTATACATAGACTGAAACTGTGACTTCAAAGAATTGCTACAAATTTTGTCTCTGACAGCACACTTGGTTTCCAAATCTGGGTAATGCCAGCTTGTGGTTCATTCTTCAATAGATAATGAAAAGACTGGGTTTTTATCAGCAAAAGCTATACCATCCTATGGTGCTAGGGCTAGACACATGCTGCTAACTCAAGATAGGGTATTGACAGGAAACTGCTGTGACAGATTTGTTTCCCCAAGCAAATATGACAACAAGGTGATGATCTCAAGCACTGCTTGATGCAGGGGAGTAAGGAAAACAAGAGGACAAAAAGCACCAACCCAAGAACAAGTCCAAATAATTGGGAATTGTCCACAGGCTCCATTAGCTTTTCTGTTTTAGACACGATTGTATTTGTTTTGTTTTTGATTTGTTTGTTTGTTTTTTTTTAATTTGCTTTCATTCCTCAAAAGGCTTTTGTCACAGATTGTTTTACTCAGAACTCATTATATTTCATCTTTTTTCATCTGACAATGAAAAATTCTGCAGCAAATGCATTGAAGGATTTAACTCTAATGCAGCTTCTCCCATTACTGTTCTGAAATGCTGGCTTATAGTTTTTCCTGATGATCCTCTCAACTGTAGATCAGGGAAATTGTCCCTACCACTGTCCAATTTCTGATGGTGGGTCTCCCCTTTCCACTCAGTCGGGATCTTCCTCTTCATCTTTACCCTACTTAACAAGTTTCAGACTGAGGGCTCAGAGCCAGAGGGATGCTATTCTCCCACAGAAAATAAAAACCAGCTCCACTAAATATGCCAAATAAGTCAGAACCAAAAGGCACAAACAAGTACAGACCTTTTGACCATTAAACAAGATCATCACCCATGAGATCAATTATCTGGGCAGCAGAAATGCCCAAACTGGGCCATAGAAGCAGACGCAGTCATTAGCAATTTGCTCTATCCAAGAGCTGAAGAGGCAGATGGTACAGTTGAAGTCAAGTGATACCAAGAAGAAGTCGGGCCACAAGTAACTGTGCCACAGATGGATAGACATCAGAGCTGGCCCCACATCAGCAGTTCAGGCCCAGATGGGTTTATTCACTCAGAAACAACACTGCTGAATGCAACTTCCCTGCTGCCAGGGCCAGCTCATCTGTCCCAGTCAATGCTGGATGTTAATGAGCCCTTGCAGACCTGAGCTGCCTCTGCTCTGCACAGCAGTCCCTCGCAAATCTTGGCATCAGCTCCTGTCACCCCCAGGATGATCAGAAATTCTCTACTGTTTGAGGTGCTTCTGCCTCCAGAGTCACAAGTCCCAGAGAGCTGGTTCTATACTCAGTTCTTTGCATTGCTCCTATCCCTAAACAGCTTGACTAAGGAACAGAAATACTGCTAGCCACAGGGAAAGTTACTATCCCTCTTACAACCCTTTCTTCAAGGTTTTTTCAATATTTTTAAAACATAATTTAAAAAAAAATGCATACACAGCAATATAACTTTGAAAAACGGTCAAAACGTGATGACAAGGACACTTACTCTGCTCTATGCTTTGAAAGCACTAGATTGATAAACATGCTTGTAACCGTGTCTTCAGCAAACTAGCAACTGGGAGGAATGCACATATTCAAGAGCAGAGCCTAAACCCTACTGTTCTTAACCCTTTTTGAAAGCGTCCTGTAGAAGAGGTTCAAGGGTGAAATTAGCCCAGCTGCCTGGGCAGGTGAAATGCCATCTGTGCCATGAAAGTAAGCCTTTTGTGCCCGGGGCTAATAGCTTGAGGTAGTTAGTAATGGTTGTGCAGAGCAAGGGAGTTTACTGACTAGAAATTTTGGGCTTATCCGAACATGGAGCCTGTCTTCCCTCCTTGAGATTTTTATTCCTTGGAGAAGGGAGGTCTTGTTCCTTCCTGAAAAATAACTGTTTCTACACCTTTGATAGGCCCATATTTATCATGCACTTTAGCATTTTCCTATGGAAACATATGAAAAATAATTACATGTCCTCAGACCAGGTGAAAATAAAAGGAATTAATGGGCATTATACGCCCCCTGGGCTTTGTATTTACTTTCACAGCTCTGTCAAAACAAAACACCAAATCGCTCAGATTCATGCACATGAAAGATAAATACTTTTGCTTTTCATAATCACAAAAAGGTGCCAGTATTGTCTACAAAAGTGGGTACATGCAGGAATACATGATACACCAATTATTTATTTTTTCTAATTTGACCATTCCAGGATTCTTACTGGTTGTCTTCCAAGTTCAACTTCACTGCGGTTTAGTCACAAAGATTTCAAGTGCAGGAGTGTCAACAGGCCTCATATTGGAAATGCTTGGGTTAACTGAAAACAAAGCTTGCCATCCTCTGGAGAAAATATATCACTCTTTTCTTTATCTTCAGACCTAGAGGCTCAGATGAAAGCCTGTCTTCCCTTGCTTAAAATATTAAAATAAACGTTACTAAAATAAAAGAAAAACATTTTGAAAATGAAAGTAAATTAAAACTACCGAGGGACAGATCTATTTTACACTCTGGCAATTTTCCCGAGGTTTTACTTTTAATGTTTATTGTTTAACTTCATAAAATTGAATAACTAGCGTAATAGCACCTCAAATGTCTGAGAGAAACAGCCCATTAAAATATGAAGCATCTTCTTAATAAAATACACTCATCAGGATGCACCACAATTCCCAATAAGCTCGTGTAGTTTTAAGGCTAGTAAACACTTCCAATGATCACCAGCAAACCCAAGTTTTCTTCAATGGCTTGTTACATCAGTTCTTTCAAAAAACATCTTGACAACACAGTTAAGCAAAAAAGCAAAAGAGAACACTTCAAATATGGTCAAATTGTTTCATAAACTTCAGGGGGTTTGTAGAGTAAAGATGCAAGAAAATCCTGGCTGTAACGCCACAGTTTTCCTCCTCTCATTGATGCTAGCTTCTGCTCTTCCAGCCTGGGAGGCACAGACAGAAGAGTTTCACCAACCATAAGGCAGAATGGAAGAAATGCACAGTTTTTTACAAAGAGAAAACAAGCATCTCAGTTTTAGGTAATATTAGGCTCCAGCTACCGTGAGCCTTTTAAAGGAAAAAAAAGACCAAATACACTAAAAAAGCATTTTTTTCCCCTCCAGATCTTATGTGCAGCACCAATGAGATGAGAAAAATTCTTACCTGTACCACATCTTTGAAGGACCGAAAAGACCTGTTAGTTTATTTGGTTACATGCTGCTGGTTTCTTTTAGGTTAACAGCTTCATCAGTCTGCCATCACAGATTAACCCAGCAAACTGAAAGCTTTGTCTCCAATGAAAACACACTACCAAACATTTTATGTTTGTTGCTATACAGTGAATGTCTGCTAAAGATGAGGAATTGACCACAATTCCCATTTTCAGGACACCACATCTTTACAGTTTTTGCTTCCTCAGAGGTTTCCAAGGAACAAGATTACACAGGGCACCAAAAGAGCACAGAAAAATAAATCACATGTACTCAATGCAAGTTTAAGATACTAGACCCAGAGAAGGAGAAATCTATCCTCTTCAGTTGACTGAAGACATAGGCTGAAATATCTCTAACATCAAGGCCCAGAAGTGAAGGATTTCATCACAGGATTTTCAAGACTAATTAACAGTTTCCCTGCATGTCTTTGGTTTGGATGCCAAAACTGACATGTTTTTAAAGGTCTTAATTGTCAGAGGTCTGCTGCTCTTCAGTCTTCTGGGGAAAAAAGAAATCAGTCTTTTTAGTGTCAGCAGCATTTAACAAGTTAAGTTACGAGTTGGTTCCTGAGGTCTTTAGAAAACACGAGTCCTACTCATTATTGATCTCCCTGTAGAAAGTTATTTCTTCTATTTCTTTCTGGTTTATTTTATATAGAGACTGCTACGATTGCTTTTATCATTCTCCCTGGAGTCATTTCAGGTAAACTCACTTGACTGGATATACTTGCTTAAATACAGCTTGCATTTGAAGGTCCCCTTTGAACATAGGCACTGGACAGAGAAACTCAGGATGAAAAGAGCAAAGTTTTGGATTCAGAATAAGTTGTCTTAGTTACAAGATAACTATTTTTCTGAAAATGACAATCTTCCACACATTGCGGAATCTATAGTTAATATATGCATCACTCTCTAATTTTTTCTAAAACATGCAGTTTCTCCATCTAAAAGTCCCTTTTCAGCATAACGACCTTGACTTGGAATCTGATCTTCAAGTTAAGAAATATTTTATTTAAAAAACGCACACATAAAAGTGTAAATAGCCAGTAAGTAATGGTAAGTTTTCCCACAGAAAACTAGGTAACTTCTGAAAAATAATTTCCAACTTGGTATAGTTTTTCTATAATTCATTTGGGTAGGAATCATTTAGTAACCCGTACCATTTGTTTCAGCATTTAGGATAATCATTTTAGCTCCATTTCTGAACAAGTATTAAATGTTAAAATGAATAATATGTTTTAGGGACATATCATCTCCCCTCTAGAATTCACTCCGAAATTAGCCAGGGTGTTTGAACTTTGCAAGTTGTTTTGGTTTAACCTCAGCCAGCAACTAAGCCCCACACAGCCACTATCTCACTCTCCCCTGATGGGATGGTGGAAAGAACCAGAAGGGTAAAAGGTAGGAAACTCAAAGGTTGAGATAAAGACAGTTTAACAGGGAAAGTAAAAGCCACATGCACGAGCAAAGCAAACCAAGGAATTCATTCACCACTTCCCATCAGCAGACATCTCTGTATTATCAACACTGTTTTCAGGACAAATCCAAAACATAGCCCCATATGTTTTTTTCTTCTACTATGAAGAAAATTAACTCTATCCCAGCCAAAAGCAGCACACAAGTCAATGTAAATCCAGTTCCGTGTATGATATTAAAATGATTTAAAGACACTTCAAAGGATGATTGAAAGCTGATTAATCTAAATTTTATTTCATGTCTTTTTCCTCTGTGCACTGAAAGTGATGACAGCTTCCTGCAGTTGCTGCTACATGAGTGTTTTTCAGGAACATATTTCTCTAGCTAAGTTTTACAATTAAAAAGAACAGAATTACACAGGTATAGGCTATTGTAAGTTTTCTCTTCCAGGCATACTTGCAGTTTGCAACCAGTGCATTCTAAGACAGATTTACAAGTAATATCCTATTCTCTATCCATCTCTGTGGCCCTCTCACCAACTGGAGCCAACCTGCTGGAGCCATACGCATGCTCCAGCCGTTTGAGAGAGAAGTTCAGTATAGCACAGCCCCATCCTGCACATTGCCTACATTGCCAGCTATGCTTCCTCATCAGAAAAGCTCTTCTGATTAGGTCAGGAGGCTTTGGAGCACTATCCATCTTACACACAGTTGCTCAGAATGGTGTATTTCATAAGCCTTAAGTCCAAAACCACCATCCTGGGTTTCCTGCCTGACCTCCATCCACCGCACAGATAACAGAATTTCACTCAATGGGAAACTGCTTTGAAACTAATGACTTAATGGGTTATAGCAAAACATTATCTTTCAGTTAATAATCAAATTTGGGTATCAGATATTTTTCCCTCTGCTAAGCTTATTTTAAAATACGTATTTGCCCTCTCTCTTTTTCCTTTTCTAGTTGGTTGATATAGGATGCAGGAACTTTACTGATTTGCCCCTGCCTATAACAGCTTTTAGGAATAATGGGCCAGACAAGATCTGTTTTTTTCTAATCTAATTAACAAAGGAAGAAAACCTGAAGGCCTTCTTTGGCTTTGGATTCTCTTTTCTTCAGAAAGGTATGCTACCCCAGTACTTCATGGATTCTGTACAAGAAAAAGAAGCAAATTCGAGTAGTGTTTTTTTCTGCCTCTGCTACATTTTCAGAAGCCTTTGCTGTTCCAGGTGCCATCCAGAATCCTGAGTTGTACAGCTAGGTGTGTAAAGGGTAATTTTAGCATGTGTCCTCTATTCACTAACTGATCATATAACAAGTGGCATATTTCTGAGAGGCCATGGGAGCTCCCTGAGCTGTGGGGCTGAGTGTTCACACACAGCTTCACCATGCATAATGCCAGCAGACATCATGTCATTTGTCCAATTGTTACAGGTACTGGAGCAGAATACTAAAAAGGAAGTCAAGGAATCACCTGCTTTTGTTTGCAATTTACACAGATATATATGTACACAAAAATAGAGTATACACGCCAACAGTCAATAAACTAAGTACAACATACAGCAATGCTAAGTGCAGAGCAGGCCATGTGAGTCAAGTTATTATAATTTAAAATGCTTCCATCCTCAAAAGGATCTGAAAGCAACAGAATGTAGCATGAATTACTGATGGTGTAAGTTCCCTCAATACAGAAGGCTTTTTTTTTCCTGCTCCAAATTCTTTCTTTATTAGTGCTGAGGCGTCCAAGCACTTGGTCAGCTGTACCACATTTTTGGTTGCATGTGTTTTTTTTTCCAAAGTACAACACCTCCAACTACCAATAAGCTGCCTGACCAGATGTGCATTGTCAGTCCATCTTTATTCCCTTGTTCCGTGCTCCAATTCTTCTGCAAAGGTTACCTAAGTAGCAGAAAACATATAAGCAGGACACTGTCTGCAGTTCAAAATAATCACTGTCTATTTCCTGCAATGCCAAGACAGTAGAGTAACATAATACTCATTAGTAAACGAAAATTGCACTCCATACTGCCCTCATAGCACAGAATAATAGCAATATTGGTGCTTTTCCTGGCAGGACTGCATGGCAGGAGCAGAGGCAGGAGCACATCAAAGCACTGATCACCTAGCAGAGAATTTTGATGGGATAGGCCAGGACAACCAAACTACTGCTGTTGAGAAGATTAATACAAATTAACATCACCCATATTTATTCATCTCACTATCTGCTGCAGATCAACAATACCCACGTAGTTAAAATGTATACACAGTCCTTACTGAATATATAGCATGTGGAACATACAACTCTGGTCCACTTTACAAGATGATTGTAAAAAAATATTTAAAATGTATTTAAAAAACAAATTATTGTTTCAACAGCAAGATTTTGTATGGAGCCTCAAAAAAAGTCTTTTTTGACAAACTACTTTATTCCTCCACAGCAAATTACTTCAGCTTTATTTCAGTAAAGGCTATTCCACAAATGCAAAGAGTAAATGAATCCCAAAAGCATTACAAAACTTCCGCTCTAAAAATGTAAATGGATTATCCCTCCATTAATATCTCAGTAAACAGCAACACTTTAGAAGCAATCACTCTTCTGTTGCTCACAACATAAAAGCCAAATGATATTTTCTTCATAAATCATCTGGCTATTACAAGATTAGTGTAAAAAGGGGTTGGGTGTAAGACAATAAAGACTTTAGATCATCTTGGAAGCAGGTTTACAAATGGCACATAGGTATTTTCATCTCTTCTATGCTGGAAGTGATATTCAACATTTGTTCACAGGACTGTTTTAAAACAGAGTAGACTTCTACACTAGATTTTAAGTGCTGCCACCAGCTTATGTCTACTTCATTTTCATGTAATAACAATTGAAAATACAAAATAACTTTTAACAGTCTTTTATTACAGCTGTCCTGTAGCATCTCTATGGAAGTATTGGGACTCCTGCTAGAGTGGGACCAAGATTCAAGTTCAGTAAAGAGAGAATGAAGAACAGCAGTGTTTTAAAACAGATTTGTGACTCTGAGGCCAACACCAAAACAAATTTCTTTACAGAAGCAATAGTGCCAGCAAACAACAAGTTTCTTAAACCCAAACAGCCCACAGTGGACAGGCAGATGTTTATTTCTAGGATTACAACAAACTGTACGCCCCTCTAATGTTAATGTTCTTCTACCCACAGTGAAATGATAAGGCAATTTCTCTTTTTCCTATGTAGTTGATCCAGCTAATTTCTGATCACCCACTTTCCACTTCAGTAGTATTTTTCCACGCCTGTACCCAAAATGAAGACACACATTTTGTGTTTACTTTCAGTTGCATTAACCATCTAATTTGTATGTACTGTGCTGCCTTCCCTCTTTATTCTGGGGTAATGCACTGGACTTCATATCCATGTTACATTGCTAGCCTCAAAATTCACCTCCCTTATAACACAGGCATTACTTTCCATAAATTGTGGCTGACATGAAGATGTTTAAGCATGCATCATTTAACTTGTATTTGTGTATGTACAAACAGCCAATTAATACACAGAGACACAAAAATGCAGAAGCCTCTCTCTCCACTGGGACCTGCCACCTTTCTTCGTTTTTCTAAATTTTCACAATCCTCAGCTTTACCTTCCCTTGCAGCAATTAAAAGAGGTAAAGTATTTCAGGTCTAGCTACTTGGACAGAAGCCATAATGCTTATTAATTACATCAGTATCCAGCCGAGGTCTGTGTGCATTCAGTTTTACAGAAGTATCGACACAATCATCTCAATTCCAGTACCACGGATATAGGTCTTCTGCTGTAATTACTGTGAAGTGACTCTGAGTCACTCTGTCGAGGGATGAGGGACCAGTGCTGGCCCTTGGCCACCTGGGCACCCATCCAGTCATGGCCTCACTGTGCCTGGATGCAGTCTCCCAACATATGTTAGAGCACCGTGGATACTGCTCTGAGTTGCACCAGCAGGCAGGAATCAGCAAAAACAGGGAAACCTATGCCATGCTCTCTCCCATTAGTCATCCTATTAACATAGGCCACAGAAAGAGGAATGTGTACCAGACGTGACGATAGAGGCAGTGTGTTATCAGGGAAGTTGCATACGGGTAATATAATGGAGCAACCTCCTGGGGGCTGACAATGCCATAACGTTTGTTATTTGATTCTTGTATATCCCTAGTGTCACACTTAAAATATTAAACACTTTAAGCTTCCAATCTCCCTTGTTTATAATTTCTTTATAGCAAGAAAAGCATGGTTTTGCCCACCACTAAGCAGTATCTTGCCATGTAATATAAAACTGCCGGTCAAATCTATTTACTAGGTCAAGAAAGCTAAGTTACGTCTGCTATAAATGCAGCACCAATCAGCCATACAACATTATAGTTATATTTTCATCCACTTTTATGCATCAGTCAAAAAAGTCTTTGTAAAGTTCCGAGTAGAATATATTTGCTGATAGTGATGCTCAAAAAGAGGAAGAAAGCACATATCTTGATTTTAGATTACAGGTTGTGCAGAACAGTAAGTAAAGAAATTGTCTCTCCCTTTGAAGTATAAAGTGAGGAAATTTGGTATGTAAGTCACTGAGAGAGAACCTACAATGTCATTTTTACAGTCATTATTTCCTCATTCACTTTAATTGGACAACTGCAATTCTCTTTATACCATATGATCTTTCTGAGCAAGGTTCTGTATTTGGAACTCTATTCTCCTTGGACACTTATGTTTCAGATTCTTGAAGCACTGCAAACTTTTCCTAGATTACTCTTTTTACTAATATTTCTAGGCTTCTCAAAGCCAAGCCCTTATAGAGAGGTATTCTGATGCTTTTACTCATGTGGATTATTTCTTTACCCATCAGTGGTCTAGTGTATCCATTCAGTGGGGAAAGTTAAGACATCAGTGTCTGAACTTCAGTTGCTCCTAGTACTTCAACTGACCACCACATATTTGCATTCCAAGATCCACATGATTCAGCTACAAGTATTTCTGTTTTGAGCACTAATTTTAATGGAGCAGGTTCAAAACAGGTAAATGGTTTGAAAATTTGATTGCTTCCTTGCTGATAAAGAAAATTGCACTTCCTCATCCCCACAGAGCTCTCGGCCAGCATTGGATCTGAACTGGTTATCTCAAAATAACATTTCTGTGCAAGTTCACCAACTGATTGGTGTGTTCTCTGCAAGCCAGCTGGAATATGTAATTTTTAAAGAGATCTTTAAAAACTGTGTCTGAAGACTATATGTACAGACTAAATCAGATTAAGTGCTTCTAAAGAATTAAGCAATTTAGCTAAATTAGTTTCTCATATTCGGAAATGAAATTCCAGCTAGAATACGTCTGTATGTTCTAAAACGTTTCCTGTAAAACTATGCACTAAATCACCTAATGCATGGTAATAAGGCTTACCATGTACAGGTCATTCTGCCATGCAGGTCTAGGCAGGCATCCAGATATTACTAGCTACATACCCCTGAGCTGCTTTATTTATAGATTTCTGAAATAAGGGAAACTTAAGGAAGTTTGAACTCTGTGAACAAACTACTCATGAATGCAGCCTATACATACAATTTTTGCAGGACTGGACACAAAGGTGATAACTGTGCATAGACATTTAGACCTGCTTAACAGAATGCCTGGGGGTACCTCCAAGGACTACCCATGAGACTAAAAGTACCACATGCAGAAGTTTGTGGATTGGAGCCACTGCATGGGTTTGTACTGTTTGAGCCTACTGGTTTCACAGATACCAAGTGTTATACTAGCAGAGCTCTGCTTCATTCAGGCATTGCTCCCTTGGGACTCAGACTTGGCAGCTGGGAAGGAGGCTCTGCAGCCCCTGGCAAAGGCTTCACTGCAGCTCCCCTCAGAGTCCTGCAGATACTAGCTGCCAAGTAAGTGCTGCATATATAAATCTCAGCTAGCCTGGAAGTAGGAAAGTCAGCTTCCAGTAAGACCAAAACATAACAGCCGATGATATTGTCACATGCCTTGGTTTTGTGATGTTTGGGGGTTTTTTTTCCCCCGATCCTATGTTATTTAAAATTTTTATTTGGTGATGTGGTAAAGAAAACAGACTGAAATTACCTGATGAGGCATTTCCAAACTGAAGCAGATATAAAAGGAAAAGTGTATTGTATAGTTTGTCAAAGGAAGGTGCACATAACTCTTACTAGATTGTCTACTGAAATTTTTATTAAGAAACTCCTGAAACTAATTGGTATGATTTCTAAATGAAAGTTTAAATTTGCCACAATGAAAGAGTGGTGAAATTTGAAGTAACAAAGAAAGGAGTGCATTAAACACTTGCTGAAGGAAATTAATCAGCTGTGGAATAATAATCTTTACTTTTGCAGAATTGGTAAGCATGTGGCAGGATTAATTAAATTTTTATTACATCTTTATCAGCAGATTCCCCCTAAGTCTTGAGGAACGTGTTTGCACCTCAAGGAGAAAAAAAAAAAAAGGCTGAACTTAGAACCTTCATATTCAGTTATTTTTAAGGAACACAAGTCAGAAAAAAATCAAGCCAAGATTTTAGAAAACTGATTCTGTACTTTCACACTCGGAATTTTAAAGTTGTCAAGACTCTCAAAAAACACATGCTAAGTTTGGAGGGCCATGGTAAAAGAGCTCTAGAGGAAAAAAAAAATCTGTTGATAAAACTGGCTGGCAAATCACGCCATGTAGGAAATCTCCTATGAAAATGGAGATTAAACTTTCAGAGTAAAGAAACCACCCTCTCTGAACATGCCTTGATTTAGTCTAATGCCTACCATTGTCTACAAAACAAAGGAAAGTGAAATTTTGAGGTCAGAATCTTACCAGTGCGTCATGGATGTGCAACAGGGAACAGAAGCTTGTTTTAGTACATACTGATATAAATGAAAAGAACGGCAAGGCAAGTGGAAGATGAAGGAGCACCAAGACTTCTGACTTCTGCCCTTTTTTTAATTAACTATACATGAAATTTGCAACTGAGGCACATCAAGATGGTTTTGAAAACCATACAGTACTGTGGATTCAAACAGGTTGTCGAGACTGAGCCCTTTCTGCCTGAGAAACTATGATCTGTCTTAGACCATGAACTGGGAAATACCTGTCCAAAAAAAATACAGGCAATAGACATTGATGCTACCTGCAGCATCGAAAAAAGTCCTAGAGGCACAAACCACGGCAGAAGACTATGAGGTGTATTGACTTTTTTTTTCTCTCCTGTAACAGGAAGATTCATTGCATAGGAAACATGGGAAATAAATCTACTGCTACCATCTCCCCAGAAAAGGAAGGCTTTGCAGGTAGAACACAGAACTAGCAGTCCTGTTCCAGGAAGTCTGCACTACTGACTATCCCCAGCAGTGTACGTCCTGCAGTAAAACAGTTTTCAAATTTGTAGTCTGATTTGGACATAGCTGCAATGGATTAACATTAAAATAACTCACTGTAGCCCTAGTCTTAAAAAAATTAAAGACAGAACCAAAGTCCCATTCAAAGTAATAACAGTAATCACAGTATCACACCTGTGACACTAATTTGCCCCGAATTGATAAATAAAATGATTATGTTTTAATTTAGCAATAATCTTTATTAAATACCACCATTTACAATTAAAAGCAGCATTGCAACTGAAGAGAAAAAGAGCTTTGAAGTAAGATCTGGAGATAAAGTGGTATTCAAAGGCAGTGAGGGGAAAAAAGCCATAAGAGAGAATTTTTGATAGCTGGAGAGCCTGAGTAAACAAACCCACTGTCAAAGTGAGGAAGGAAAAGCCAAGATAAGAAAGAAAAGTGTGAGCTGGTAGTGGAGCAGGGGCACACTAGGTAAGCAAGACAGAGAGAAAAATGCATAAAGAATTTTAAAGAGAATTTTATTCATCCTGTACAAGTTAGGTGTGCTTGTTAGAAACTTACTAAAATAGGGTGATACATAATTGAAAATACTATATTTCAATAGTTTGATAGGTTGCTGCACAGGCAATATAGCCATTAATTATTTGAGCCCTTTCAATCAAAGATTTTATGCATGAAATAATGGAGTTTACATGGTTCACAGAAACATATCTAGACAGACGCAGAATACAAAAAAGCACCAGAGAAATCCCAGCATTGTGAGTGAGCCACCAATTAACATGCCATCACTTTAAAGGTACTGTAAGCTTCTTCCTTCCCCATGCCACTAAAGGATTTTGCACAGTGCTTCTGCAGTAGTTCAGCAGAATATCTCGCAAGATCAAGACCTTTGCCAATAAAGTATATCTATAAAAGTACTAAATCAATAATCACTCTTCTTAGTAGAGCAGTAAGTATATTTTCATCTTCTGCTAACTAAGCTGCCTACATAACCAAACTACACTGCCTACATAACCAAACTACACTGCCTACATAACCAAACCTCCATTCCATCATGTGGAGGGGTGCTAAATAAAATTGAGAACTTGACAAAAATGCAGCAGCTTTTCCTATGTTTGAGATTCAACTTCAGTAATAGAGTTGGGTATGGTCAGAAGCCTGAAAGGATAGAACTCCACCAAAATCCAAGCTGCAATACAGAAAACCTGGAGACTTCTGCACTAGAGAGCACAATGGTTTGTCTCCCTTCCTTTCATAGTAAGACAGATGGCTTCACACACACATACATTCCTTTTATGTAGCAATCTATCGTGTAAAAATTTATGGGTCGTTCTGAAGTACATTTTGATCTTCTATCAAGATCATTCATCTCAATAGGAGAAAGAATTTTTTTACATTGAGAAAAAGCATTTACTGGAATAACTTCACCAGGAGCATGGTAGAAGCCCCATCACTGTAGGTTTCCAAGATGTGATTGGACAGCGTGCTAGATAACCTCATCTAGGATCTCTTTCCCACAAAAAGTTGGACCCAACCTGGCAGCAAAATAGGAAATTTGCAAAGTTAGAATGGTAACAGATATTTTTGCAAAGGTAAAGTGTCACAATTGGCTTGAGAAAGACATATGGGACGATCAACGAAACCTGCTACAGGACTTTGAGAAGGGAACATGCTATTTCTACCTCTTGTTGAGTCTCTGTTTGAAACAGTTGTTATTCTCATTTAATATACTATGAGGATTAGAATAATGCTGATAGTTATCTCTCTCACAGGATGTTACAAAGACTGATTTGTTCATGTACATTATTTTAAAAATGCAATACCGAAGAATAATGTTATACATTATTAGCAGTGGTAGAATAGTAATACAGTTTTATATTAACTCGGCATTTCACAAACAGCTAGTAAATTGCTGCTCAAAAGGTCTCTGCTCCTTCCAGTGTTCGTCCCAGATTTCTTCCAACTCCCAAGCTGGTTACTGAGCAAGTTGTAATGTAATTTTAAAAGACTAACAGACTTCCTTTGAGGAATAAAAATCTGAAGACAAAACATCACAAGCCAGTTGTCCCATTAAAACACTTCTATGCAGACATACTTAGAAAAGCTGACATAAAATGACAGTAGAGACAATGGTGTTGCAGGTACATTCTCAACTGTGCTTAAAATGACAAAGAAATGTGATCCTATAGAAGAGGTCAGCTTTACAAGACTGTCTCCTGGTTGAATTTAAAAATACGTTGCTAATGCAAATCTACAAAATAGCAAAAATTATTTTTTTCCTTACATGTTAACATATTTTTCAAGTAGAAAACATAAGAAATCATGTACAATTAAAACTATCACTGTGATAGGTAATTACCTGAGCATCATAAGCAATATCATCTGTCATCAAAAGAAACAGAAGACGAAATCAAACCTACCATCTAGCCATAATTTAATGTTTCATGATTAAATTTATTGAGCCCTTTTTCACAATTGATTGATACACTTTGATTTCACAATTAAAGACAATTAAATTATTTGAAATGCTAAGCCATTTCCTTCACAGGAGTAAACTGGCATTGTCACTCTGTTTATTGTCAGCCTGTTCAAGATGGTAGAGAATTTGTTTTATGGATTCCTGATCCACCTGCATCTTTCTAGTCCTTGAATAAAACTCTGGCCTTATGGAGAAATGATTAAACACATGTGCCTTTGGCCCTCATTTTTAAGGCAGCTGGGCTCCTGTTTCATTTTCATCACCATCACCTCCTCCATCTATAGCAAAACTGGGACACAGATGACCCCATGTCCAAACAAAACAAACTCTACCAAAGAAAGGAGAGTCTTGTGGTCAAGGATTTTATTTATATCTCATTAAACTAATGAGTATTTCAACTTCCACTCAGTCCTTCCCAGTTTTTAAGGTGCTGCACTGTGCTGGTGACACTAATGGTCCAGTTCAGTGTGCTGAGCTAGCCAGCAGTGCCACTGCTCTCCCGTGCCTGGTGCCACACCTGTGAAACACTGCAGAAGTGCTTTCTTTAGCCACAAAAGCTCCAGATCATGCTCTCTGTAATAATGGACTCTTCTAATTGATTAAAAATGTTGACCACAGAGAAAATTCCACAGGTAATTGGACACGGATATCAGCATCAAGGGCAAATAAATTAATATGGAAATAAACTGGGTAGTGATAGAGAATGCAAGCAAGATGGAGGCTGGATTAGATCAACTGAGGCTCAGATCAGATATTTTGGAAAGCCTTTTTCACCATCAGGACAGTCAGAGAGCAGTGCAGGTTGCCCAGAGAGGCTGCACGATCTCCATCCTCAGAGGTTTCCAGGAGCAAAGTGGATAAAGCCTTGAGTAACTCAGTCTGAAATGAGTGTCAACTGTACTTTTACCAGAAGGCTGGACAACAAAACCAAACTTAGGAACAGGTCTGCAGCCTCAGGACACGGTAAAGGCTGGAAAATGAGTCAGGCAGGGGCACAAGCATGTGCCTTTTGCAGCAACAGATTTTCTGGAAACAGGGATTTTATGAAGGTTTGAAGGCGTACAAAGAGAAAAATTTCGCATAAACAGTTCGAATAGTTTAAACAACTTACTTTAATGGCAATACTAGGCAATACAGTTTTAAGCACTAAGAAATAATATCAAATTCTTTAGAATTTTATTAGGTACAAAAATAATTGAGTTATAGAAAAGTATCAATGTTCAAAGATAATCACTTTAAAGAGCCCAAAATTTAATAAAAAATTTAATACAGAAGTTTACTATACAATTTAAATTCATGGCATATAAATCTGGGGGGTTTTTGCTGTGTAAGTTCTACCTGAAAAGATTATTTTGTCTAGACAGTTTTAGAGGAATTGTACAGAAAAAACTCCTTCAGCCATGTTTTCTCCATGACTGGCTAACTTGTACTCACACAAGCGTCCACCAAAATTTCTGGCCATCAGAGGTGGCTTTTTGGTTTTCTACGCAATAGTGCTACACTAGAAGTTATTAATAAGCATCATCATATATAGATTGTGGTTAAGGTTCTGTCAGAAACAGCCTTCTTTCAGATTGAAAGCATCAAGTAGTGGAATACTCATCTGTGAAGTGGTGGTTAAAACAGTAAGAAGATACTGTCCACACTGAAGCACAAAGTAAAGCCAAGCCATAGACTAAGGGTCTTCCTTTGGGTTGATTCTAGTGGGATGGAGTGATGCAGATCTTTGGATCCTGTATAAGAAAAGTTATCAGAAAACCAGCAGCTTTTGAGAAACCATAGGGAATAAGGAGCTGAGTGGCCACATGGACAACAGTCAGTGGAACACAACTCCCACTGGGAAGAAGTCCAGAAATCACCAGCAAAGAAATGGCCTTTGTCTCCATCCCTCCTGTGCTCACAGACACAGAACTCTGCAGATCACTGCAGTGAAAAACAGTCTGGCACAGATCTTGGGGCACCTTTCTAAGAGAAACAACTCAACATGGTCCCCAAAGTCCCCCTTTTTCAGACCAAGAAGAGGCAATATAAAAAGTGACCCAATTCTTACCAATTCTAAAAGGTTTATCTTATAAATTATGAAAGCTGTGGGTTTACACAATGTTTGAAGAAGCCAGTAAGCCTCTTCCTGCAGTTTTTTCTCTAATGTCAGTTATATATTCCCAGTTCCTCAGAAATGTTGAGATATGAAAGGAGAAGAAGGAATTTTGTCAGATAAAGCAGGAAGAAAAAAAACACTGATTCACTAATTTTATTATGCTCAAAAAATGTGCAAGTCCATTTGGATGTTCAGAAAGGAACTGCAATGGAAAGTGATTCTTAAAAAAAAACAAAACAAAACAAAGCAAACCTCACAAAACACAGCAAAACCAAAAAGGATCTCAAGTTCTGTTTAAAATGCAATCTACACCACTTCATCTTTTTTTCATAGGTGCTACTGCATCACTGAGCAACAGGAGTGCAATGGGGAGTTAAGTGTCGGGAAGAAGAACGGGACAGTGTAGGGATAACTACTCACGGTTACGACAGCTATTGATCCTGAGAACGCAGGCATGACAGCTGTATACAGTATTTTTTGGGCAATGCAGTTCATCCATCATTTACTCCTCCATCTAATCTCCAAACATACTGCCATTACCCAATTCCCATCAAGCTGTGCTAAATGAGTCTTTCCGCAGAAGCTTACGGGGCACGACCTGCTCCTCCTCTGCTGGCACCACAGACATATCTCTGTCTGTTTGTAGCCCTGACAGCTTCCTACAGCCATCTTTAGCATCCTTTCAAACCAAATTCTTTCTGTCTCCTTTAGAATTGCAGGAAAGGCAGACAACAGGGCAGTGGGGAGATGATAATTGCAAATTAGCTGTGCTGCAGGTCTTCCCCATCTCACTTTGATCTAATCAGTACCTTCTCATCCCTTGCTTTTTTGGCTTGCAGTAGACTGTGTCTTGACTGAATTTACAAAAATGCTTGGAACCATTACCAGTGTGACAGACAAACAGCAACCATGGTTTTGGCTTGAAAAAGCAATTTCAAGTCTCTGTGTCCTAGGTGTTTCTCAATTAGAGGAGCATGAAGTGTATTTAAACACCACTTTTACAGCAGCAGGTTTTGATGCAATCAGGTTTCAGGAGATCTGTTTTTCAAGTATCAAAAAACAATATGAGAATTCAGGGGGAAAAGGGCAGTAGCCTGCAGCAAAAATACCCAGATTTCAAAGCCCTGGGAAAAACCCATTTCAAGTTACTGAATTACACCATAGAAGAAGACATGAACCACTGTTTTGAAACAGACCAAAGGTCTACATAGCCCTGTCTGCAACAGAAAATATCACACCATCACACCACATCCAGATACACAGTTAAACAGTCTTGAGAACTGGATACCTTAAGTTAAAAACCAAGCCAATGTGCATGTGTGTTAGCATGAGCCTCTAGTACTCTTCCGGGCTCTAATTCCATTTTCAACACAAACCATTCCTGAGATGCATGTTGCTTCTATGTGTTTTTCATGTCTCAGTATATTCCTCTGCATTAACTCATCCAGTCTCCCCAGATGAACTTTTGGCATCTCTGTCACCCTCCTGCGAAGTGTTCCTACTTGCTGTGAAGCTGGTTCTTCGTTTCATTTAAGGCATGTTTCCCTCTGTACTAGAAGCCATGATACCATCTTTCTCTACCCATCCTGTCCAGCCCACCCACGATTTTCTAAATCTCTCTCATGACTTATCTACCAAATTGTCTCTAGCAGAATTGGTTTTCTCAGTCATTCTCTTGCTCTGACTATTCCTGTCAATTTTCTCTGAATTTCCTGCATATCCTTATTGAAATGGAAATCCTAGACTGTGCACAGCTATCAGCCTACACACAAAAGGACCATAAAAGCCCACCGCCTCATTGCCCTTCCCACATGCCATCCAAGGACTGGTAAAGCATCAGTACAATGGTGGAGCCACAGCCTCCTATTCTTGACCCTGAATATCAGCTTTCCAAAGATGAGAGCAGAAGCAACACATGACTTAGGGCAAATTCATGTCGAGAGCAGCACAGAGTAAACATTGCCTTTGACAGGTCTCAAGACGGCCCAGCAGGGATTTGGGGCTGCCCTCTAGCCCTAACCTGCCCCAAAGCACCAGAAGTGACATGCATGCTTTGCAAATTCACCTCTCTTCCAAGGACAGGGCTGTAGATCCATCTCACTGACTATGCATCCAGATCCAGCTATAGATCTGACATCATGTTTATTTATTTCAGATGAGAATTCCAATTATAGCACCAAATTATTCTGAGGGGGTAACAACAAAGATGCTGCTTTTAGTCCAACATGGATTTATTTCAAAGCCATTTCCAACATGCTGCTCAGCAGCAGAAGTTGTAGAATTGTACACCACAAGGCGGGCTGCCAAAACTGAGCTCTGCTGCAGCTGAGCAGGCAAAAGTTCAACATAAACAAAAAAAAATTGAAGATGAAAACTGGGGGGAGAGGGACGGAAGGGGGCTAGTCAGACAAACAGGCAAATGCCAGTGCTGAGAAAGAAAATCCTAAACCCCACAAAAACATTCTCAGCAAGGAGGCAATACACCCTCATTTTAAAACACAGTGCAAAGAAGCATCCCAAAAACGGGCTTGTCCTAGCGCTGGTAGGAAGAGAGCCAGTAGAAGATTTCAGATTTAGCTGCAGCTCAGATGAGCTTCTTTGCATGCCCAGAATACATTTTCAGAAGGTAGAAGCTCAACCATCAGTGTGGCTGCAACTGAAGCCCCTTAGAAAGCAGGAACAGAATTAATACCATATTTTCTCTTATTAAAAGAACAGCATTTAGCTCACAGGGTTAATTACTTTAAAATTATGAGAAACTATTTAGTCACCTTTGCAACTTTGGCCTCTCAGGTCTTTGTGCCACTCACTGGGAAAAGCAACAGAACTGTAATTTCAGAGAGACTTTGGAATTATGAACTTGTATGATCCACACTCATAAAGTGGCAAACTCATGTGGAACAGTTTGGGCTTTGCAGACAATTTACTTGGGGTTATTTACTTTGACAACATTTGCTGTGTTGATACTGTAGTCAAACCTAACAAGAAAGTGTTTTCCAGAGACTGCACCTTGATGGGTCCTATAGCCGCAGCCTAGGAAGCAGCACTGGAGAATCAGCTGCTGGAAACCCTGCTGGAAAATATGGAGAGACAGACTCCTCAGGCTGATCTGCAGTGGTCACAAAGAACTGAACCCTTTTCAATGCTCCCAGGCCAGTAGATTAACTGCTTTGGTAAGCTAAGGGCCATTTTTACTGAGCTGTCATCATCACTAGTTGCTATTTTGTGGTGTTAAAACATTGCGCCTCAGCAGAAGTTCAATATCATTTCAGGGAAAAGGCACCTGAACAGGCACTACTGCAAGTGAGGAGCCAGGCTGAGCTCAGGGAGCACTGGAATGAAAGGTCTCAGGTTGTCTTAAGGAGATGGCAGGAATTTCTCTTAAAAAGTGTCAGGTTAACATATTTTCTTATGGCTTTGATACCAGTTCCATATATGATTTAGATAGTGCTTTTCATCCTGTTGCCAATAAACCACTGAAATGATCAGAGGAAAAAACCTACATGCTTACACACAAAGTGTGAAAGAAAAAAAAACACAACAAAAACCACAATTGAGCAATTATAGTCCAAACTTTTTGTTGACAACAAATATCCCACTGGAGGCAACACTACCCAAGATGAATTGTGGCTTTTTCTTTTCATCCTATCTCTTGATCCCAACATCTAGTCAAGCCTTTGACTAAGAACAGACTAGAAGTACTGGTAAAAAAAGATAGTGTAAATAACCAGATTACAAAATTTACTGTCAAAAAATAGATGGAAATAAAATCCAGCAACATAATACAGAGTTCACTGCAGGAAAGCTCTTCACACCATCTCACAAAAGATCAAGAATTTTGCTCAGCACAAACACAGTAAAGAAAAGCTTGAATCTTCCCAATGGAACAAGAAAAGCAAAACACTTTAAATATTATAATAGCATAAAAGCCAGCATAAAAGTCAACATCATGAATACAGGCTCACTCTGACCTCCACATCTAAAAATATATGGAGATAATAAAGGGTCCTTGAGTCAGACAGCAAAAGTTATTAGTCAAGAAAGACAACTGAATAAGGAATGACTGACAAGATTGGGGCTGTGTCTGACAGATGACAATAGGACTAAATAAATATACACAATATGGTGGAAGTAAATCAGGAAGTATTTTTTACTTGCCCTCCTAATACAAAGTCAAACAGAACCAAATCACATTTCAAATTTAAACTTTAAAAAGAACAGGTGGATAACTTTTAGGACTCGATGGCACAAAATATTAGTGATGACAAGAACCAAGAGGATTAAACTGCAGTTGGATACATATACAAATAATCCACACAGTTACAGTAATAAGCAGTAACTAACAGATGGAGATTAGAGAAACATTCTGTAATGGAGATATCACTTCCCAACAGTTTAGGGAATGATTTCATACACCACCCTCTGTACCATCCTAGTCTTGCTACTGCTGCCTACAAGACACTCAGCTAGGGGGACACTACCTGGATTACTCCAGCACTCCTTGGGTTTCCAGAACTGTTCTGCTACCAGAACTGCTCAGTGGCCGCAGGTATGAGGTACATGACAAATTTTCCATCTGGAAGTATATGTGCATCCTTTAAGGCATGCTTGGGCTGTTATCAAGCAGTCTTGATTAGAGAAGTCAAACTTCTGCAGTTAAGGTAAACTTCTTGTAATCTCATTTAGCTCACTAAAGCACAGAATATTCTCTGTTGGAAGGGACCCACAAGGATCATCAAGTCCAGCTCCTAAGTGAATGGCCCATACAGGGAACTGAACCTATCACCTTGTCATTATAAGCAGCAGGTTCTAACCAACTGAGCTAGTCTCAGTTCACTTACAGACCTTAATAATGCTTAAGCAAACTAGTCTTCACTGTTTAGTCATGAGAGTTTATTTTCCATTCTGCCATTACATCTTTAATGTCATATAAAAGTTATTAATTTTGGGAGCTTTATTTTGCAATCCAGGAACAGACTGCAGAGAAGAACAAAGGCCAGGAACAGTTCACCTTGATTGCATCTTTGTCACACTATATGAGCAAACTCACAGAGCCTCTTCCAAAGCAAATATATTCCTTTTTAAGACAGGCTCTCCAAAAGGTAGTAAGATTCTTTGTAAAGAGAGTATCCTGCATCCTTCAGTAATGGAAATGCTGATAGCCCTATCAGCATCCTCAAGTGACTGTCAATGGAAAATGGTAAACCAAATAACAAGGAACCTGTTTCCTAGACAGAAAAATCAGGCATGATTGCAATACAAACTGAAAGTTCAGCTTGGCAAAGTCAAAGTCAGCAATGGCTAGTTCTTCCACCCTCCCTTCCTAGCTGCATGCTTGCAAGAGTTGACATTGTCACATCTAGGGAAAAAAAACCCCACATTCTTAGTTACAGCCTTAGTTGCTCTTTCATGTCCTATACCTCATTAGTCTAGTGCTGCAGTATGAGAAAATTTGATAATAAATCTATATTTTTATTTGTCCTTAACAAAGTTGGGGATGATTGATGTTTCAGTCAAAGGTGAGCAGCTTTCACAATGCATAAAGATGTGGCTAGGCAGAGTGAGTGCAAGTGTATTGCTACGACATCTAGGTGCCTTCTGTAGTTCCAAAATACCAGAAGACTGGAAGGACTTCTGAATGCAACTGTAATGCAAATCTCATTATTAACTACCACTTTACCCTGCTGAGCAAATATCAGCACGTCCCTCCTGAATAACAAGAGGATTTCTAACAACAGTCATTGTATTTCTTAATGGAGAACTGAGTTCACTGGCAATAAAGTCCAGGTTCCCGGAAGAAAAATTACTCTGTGCTCTCTGTAGACAGACTGGCTTTTAATGAGCAAGGGAACCACAAAGGGCCTGATCCCAACCCCACATAAGTCAATGGGATGGTTTCTACTGACTTCAGTGGGCTTTGGATGGAGCTCTGAGGTCCTGATTTTGCATTTGTCACACTGTCAGCTTCACTGAAAGCTGCAGGGAGTTTCACTGTCACTCAAAGAAGAACATTTTTTCAACAGCTAATATTATCTCTTTCTCCAATGTGGAAAATTCCCCATTATAAGGAGGAAAAAGAATAATAAATTGTTGAGAATTTCAGATTGTATTTTCAACAAAAAGAACTCTTTGGGATGACACTCAGGAGAAACATCTTCTGGCAACCCTGATTGTGAACCAAGTGCAGTTAAGTGCTCCAAATGTATTATTGTCTTTTCCAGTATAACTAGCAGGTGGCTTGCCGAGAGTGTATTTTATTTTCAAGTTTTTCATGTTTTCCAGAACCAAAATGGTCTCTTCATGTGGAAGTGGTGGAATGTGTTAGAACAAACCACTACACTGGAATAGTAATTTACCGTGGATAACAGGTTACATGGGACATTTTAATTTACAATCTATAATATACTGTTTAAAAGACACAACATTTTCCCTGATACGGTATTTTTCTTTCTACTTTTGTGCTTTGCAAAACATTACTTCAGTGTATGCCTGACCCACTCATCAAGTTTGTTCTTCAATCACCTTAATAAATTACCTGTAAGCTTTGAGTTAAGTACACAATTCTTCAATTAAAACTAATGGCCATGATTGCAGCATCTCTATGGTGCTGCTGCACTCTGTTGACTGTACACTATGAAAACAAAGCTGGGGTCAACAAACAAGTGTTCTTCAGAACTGAGCACAGCATTTCCTCCATCTGATAGTCTGACTAGTCACAGATTTTATCTCTTGCTATCAAACTTGCAACAGCTTTGGCTACTTGGTTATCACAGAATATATGCATACATGTTATTTTCTTGCTGATGCTTCTCTTTACTCATAATTACAATGAAAAGGAGCTCCCACACTACCCAGTGATTTCAGTGGAAGTTCCTAATGCTCAGAAGCCTAGAAATAAGGACCCATTTTATAAAGCCAAACCCAGGATTAACTGCATGAGCAGACACTAAGAAAAACGTCTGCCTAAGTGACACAACTCACAGCAAAACACTTGGTTCTGTGTAATTGAGCCTAGCCATTTACTTCAAGAAAAACTTGAATCCACTGCACCATCCTAGGTGATTTTCACCTGCTCAATACACACCCCATCTACCCAATACAACTGAAAGCAATGTTCTCACCTAAACTGTTAAACTTCCATTATAGCTTGTCAGACATGTCACTTAATACTGCAGCCTCCTACGTCTCTCTGGTTCACAGAATGAGGGTGGCAATGGCTCAGAATCCTGAAAACTTCATATATCAAGGCAATAAAAAAAAAAACCACAAGAACTACATTAAATCAGTCTTCATTTATCTCCTTTCCGATGTTCATTCACAAAGAATGAACAGTCATTCATTTCCTTACTATTCATCTGTCCCACATGTGTACTAATAGGCATGAAAATACTAAACATAAATCTTTTCTTCATCCTCAGACTGATTTTTAAAAGGCACCCTTCCCTTGCATTTCTGTGTGATGCCTGATAAATACTAGATCAGTTGCATGGTGTTAGTGTTAATGTCACCAGGCAGCATTAGAGAGAAGCAGGGCAAAAACCTGAATTCTGGAAGAATTTGGTATGGCAGCAGTCACCATCCAGGTGCAAGTTTTGCAGTTCAGGTCTACCTCTCTAATATATAGATCTCATTGGGTGTGCAGTCCCATGAATTTCTACTCAACTTACCCAGAGATGAGGATGTTAAGCATTTGATAGAACTTGGCCACAATTTTTTTAAATTAGTTATTTAAAATTAACTGGTAGGTTAAAATAAAATATCCATCAAACACAAAAAACAGTGAAAGACAGTGTGATCTGCTTCGGGAATGCTGACATTTATTTGTTCTGAAATTAAAGAAAATCTTGTCTCCTCAGCCTAAATGTTGACATTTTCCAGTATGGAGATAAGTAACCTTTGAGCTACTTAATGCTTTGACTCAGTTTAAGAAATACTTCCCAGCCATGGGGTTTTTGTCCCTACAAAAATATATTCTGGATCCATAAAATATAAAAAGCAGGATTAATTATTTAGTGCAAATCCATCACTTTTCTGGGCAGCAGAACTAGGAAGCATATAAAGACTTTTTTCTTTTATCTCACATCTTGGCAGCTTTACAGAATGTATGTTTGGCTGAACCCAGCCTAAGAATCAGGGGCTGGGCCACCATGTTATCCAGCTCAATACACTTCTGAGAATGCCTTGTGAGTGCAAATATGTGCAGGCACACACACATGCAATTCTCAACACACAGAGGACAGCCATGTCCTCCATCATCCCAAGGAATGCGTGGTATGACTGCCTTGGTACTGTGGCTGCTTTCTGTGGCTAGGAAGATTCTTGTAAGATATAAGCAAACAGAACCATCTCTACCTTCCCATGCAGATTTCTAGTCAAGAATTCAAGGGAAACTCAGGATCCGCTACAGATGTGTTGCTTCTTCACACTGCTAGGACACTACAGGAAACAAGCATACCATACTTTCACACTAAAGTTCATTTAAAAACTGATTAAGGAGGAGTGGGACAAAAGTTACATGAAGGACATATCTATCGTATTAAAGAAAAACTAGCTTCAGGTATGGATCTGACACCTAGCCAAAACACGTTTCTGCCCCTCACCCGTATTCCTTTGCAGGGTTTCCCAGCCTGCAGCACAAGCATTCATCACTGGTGGCCTTGACAGGACTGGTCCACCTTGACTTCCTAGCCTGCTCAGCTACGACAGCCAGCTACGGTGTTATTGTGGGAGAATGGAGGGGTAGAGACCAAGAAAAGAGGGGGAGAGTATGGCATCCCACCCCCAGGTGGAAAGCAGAGCCAAGCAATCAGCATCCCAGGCAGCATCAGGCAGAGTCAGAGCAAAGGCAGCATAGGCAGAGGAAACCATTTCAGTGAGTAGAAAGAGAGGAACAATATTCACCTTTGACAAAGGTGATTACAAAAGCTTTCACTCTCTCTCTGACATACTCACAGCCATTGCAATGCTTCTCAAACTCTAACATGCTCACAGTTACATACTATGAAAAACAGTTCTGCACAGAAGTAGTCTCAACCTCTGGTCTGCAAGGTTAGCAATTCACTAGGATTTCTCTGAATTCAGAAGCACTCACAAGCCTATTGCTATCCCTTGTGCATCCTGTGGTAGCTGACTCCTTTAGCCATTTTTCACCATCCCACTGCCTGTCAATAAATCACCCTGCTAATTCCTGTGATGCCTCCTGTGAAGTGCTCTGGGAATTGTGGCGAAGATTTCTGGGCTGTATCTGAGAACTGGTGGTGAATGGCTGACTTCAGGTTGACATGATGAAGAAAGGTTAAGCTCTTCAGCCGAGCAGCCTCTTAGAAATGATTCATTGTGACTCCAGCTATCCCTTTTCTATACGGCAAGTCTATCCTCTGCATCTGCCTGAACACACAAGAGAGTTCACACTTGTTTGCTGTGTGGTTCACGTACTTAAGTTTTCCTCTCTCCACATTAGTTTTGAAGGGTGATTACATCTCCTATGGAGTATCACTAGTGATACATCACACTTTCAGGGTTGTGCTCCCCCCCACCCTCTAATGGAACCTGTGGTTACTTCATCTTTTTCGTTTCTTGAATACCAACCCTCCCACAAGCCTCTGTGTTAGCCACCAGGTTCCCAACAAAGAATAATAACAGGACTCCTACTGAAGTTCATTAACAGTAAATTATTTTCACTAAGTTAAAACAATTCTCTTGGTGAAGTCTGTGGAGAGCCAAGAAAGGTAAAGCAGAACATTGTCTGCCCCACAATTGATTTCAATAGAGTGGTTTGAAGGAACCCTCAGACTTCAATAGCAACCCATTAAGAACAGCTCTTTGTATGGTGTCTGTCTGAATACTGAGGACAAGAAAGAAGGCAGAGTCTGTCTTTGCCAATCTGTTGATTACTCTTTTATTTTCAACCAGATGATTTTTAAATAAACACTGGCATCAGAGGTCTGAACTCACTTGATTTTTGTATAAGTTTTTTGTTTGTTTGTTTTTGGTTTTTTTGGTAGAACAGTTCAAGTGCTTGCTTTTTCTACAGGAAAGACTTCTCTGTCACACTTCTCACTCCTCTCATGGTTTTTCATGACACTCTTTGATTTGGGCATGGAACTTCTACTTGGGAGACTCTCAAAGCAACCCAAAGGAATCTGAATCCCCACTGGAATTTAAAAATTGTAGGTCAGGCATTTAAATACCTTTGAAAAGGATGCCTAACAAAGATACATCCAGTAGGTGCTATAAAGAAGCTGAAACAGAGGCATTTGAAATTCAAATTTTCTAAATTTTTGAAAAAGTCTTTTTTAAACAAATACATGTGCATATTTACTCAATTATTCTCTATATTCATTACAACCTGGAATATTTTTGCTGGGGAGGAAAAGGAGGAATTAAAAGCTTTTCAGTTCAGTTTCCTAAAAGACAAGAGGGCATGGTCTCAAGCTCTGCCAGGGGAGGTTTATGTTGGATATTAGGAAGAAATTCTTTACAGAGAGGGTAATCAAGCATTGGAATCGGCTGCCCAGGGAAGTGGTGGATTCTCCGTCCCTGGAGGCATTTAAGATGAGACTGGATGTGGCACTTAGTGGCATAGTCTAGTAACTGTGGATCAAGGGTTGGACTTGATGATCTCAGAGGTCCCTTCCAACTCATATGATTCTATGACTCTATGAATCTAAAAAAGAAAAAAAAAAAAAGACCTAGCAGATGGCTACCCTGGGCTCCATGAGTGTCCTTTTTACTGTGCAGGATATCTGGGAAAGCTAAACTCTGATAGTCTCAGTCCTGCTTGAGGACAGCAGAGCATCACGACCACTAGAAAGTGGGAAGTGCAAGACGTTGAAGCCACGCAGCAATCAGCACGGCAGCATTACCTTGTAGTTACTGGCAAGGAGCACAAGTCCAGGCTCCTTTAAACCTTTAGGCAGTTGGGATGAAAACCCCACCAACTCAGGTGGTAGATTATCTGGGCTCTGGTGGGACACAAGCAGAACCCATATGTCTTCATAAAGCATCTCCCTCTGAGCAGCCCAGTGTTTACTCTAAATTAATTTGGCGAGAAAGTCCCCGACCACCTCTAAGTAGGAGCTGCTATGAGAATGGAGTTGCCATTTCAACACAGCTGCTGTTCAAAGGAAAAAAGGCCAGGAAGAGGAAGAACCTGAAGAGTAGTTGGGGCCACTTCAACTGTGAATCAAGGAAACAAGTGGCAGGTCCTGCACTTTGGCCACAACAACCCCCTGCAGTGCTACAGGCTGGGCACAGAGTGGCTGTAGAGCGACTAGGCGGAGAGGGACCTGACGGTTCTAATCAACAGGAAGCTGAACATAAGCCAGCAGTGTGCCCAGGTGGCCAAGAAGGCCAATGGCATCCTGGCCTGTATCAGGAATAGTGTGTGGCCAGCAGGACCAGGGAAGTGATTCTGCCCCGTACTCAGCGCTGGTGAGGCCATACCTCAAGTACTGTGTCCTGTTCTGGGCTCCTCTGTTTAGGAAAGACACCGAGGTGCTGGAGAGTGTCCAAAGAAGGGCAATGAGGCTAGTGAAGGGACTGGAGCACAGGCCTCTCACAGAGGAGAGGCTGAGGGAGATGGGGTTGTTTGGCCTGAAAAAGAGGAGGCTCATCACTCTCTACAACTCCCTGAAAGGAGGTTGTAGGCAGGTGGGAGGGTCGATCTTTTCTTCCAGGCAACCAGCAGAAGGACAACAGGGCACAGTCTTAAGCTGTGCCAGGGGAGGTTTAGGTTAGACATTAGAAAGAAATTCTTTACAGAGAGAGTAATCAGACACTGGAATGGGCTGCCCATGGAGGTGGTGGATTCTCCATCCCTGGAGGTGTGTAAGAAGAGACTGGATGTGGCACTTAGTGCCATGGTCTAGTTGACAAGGTGGTGTTGGGTCATGGGTTGGACTCGATGATCTCAGAGGTCTTTTCCAACCTGGTTGATTCCGTGATTCTGTGTGAAACACCACTGGCCACTGGGTTGGTCTGGGGCACAGGGGAATGCCTGACACGCACACACCAGGAGCGCAAACTCCATCACATGTATGTTTTCTAAGCTGATGCCCACAAGGTAAAAGAATCATAGAATTGTCATTGAATGGCTTGGGCTGGAAGGGAACTTAAAGATCTAGTTTCAACTCCCCTGCCATGAGCAGGGACACCTTGCACTAGACCACGTTGCTCAAAGCACCGTCCAACCTGGCCTTGAACGCTTCCAGGGATGGGGCAGCCACAACTTCCCTGGGAAGCCCATTCAAGTGCCTCACCACACTCATAGTAGAGAATTTCTCTCTAACATTCAATCTAAACCCACCCTCTTTCAATTTAAAGCCATCCCCTCTTGTCCTATCACTAAAAAGTCCCTCTCCAGCTTTCTTGCAGGCCCCCTTTAGGTGCTGCAAGGTGCTATAAGGTCTCCCCAGAGCCTTCTCTTCTCCAGGCTGAACACTCCAACTCTCTCAGTCTGTCTTCATAGGAGAGGTGCCCCAGCCCTCTGGACTTGCTGGAACAGAACTAACTCTTTCCTACATTGGGACCCCAGATCTGGATGCAGCACTACAGGTGGGGTCTCATGAGAGAAGAGCAGAAGGGTAGAATGCTCCCTTGACCTGCTGCCCACGCTGCTGTTGATGCAGCCCAGGGAGCAGTTGGCTTTCTGGGCTGTGAGTGCACACTGGTGCATCATGTGGAGCTTTTCATCAACCAACACCCCAAATCCTTCTCTGCAGGGCTGCCATCCTCTGCCTAGCCTGTATTTGTGCTCAGCATTGCCATGACACACGTGGAAGACCTTGCAATCAGCATGACTGTAGCAGGAAGGACAGAAAAGGTTCTTATTCTCAAGAGAAAACAGGTGGCACTGATCCTGGTTGGGACAAGAAAGGGAAAAGAGAAGATGGACTGGGCGTACAACCGCAGTGCTTTAGCCAGCCACTATACAGTTATGCTCTATTGTGACAGCTGAAGAAAGGCTCAAAAGTGAATGGGTATCCTCTGACAGAGCCTCCCATGAACAGTTAATCTATTTCAAAAATATTAGTCTTACATTCATGTGACCAAAAGAGAGGAAAAAAAATCCAGAGCTGGAGAACATAGTTCATTAATTGAAAACTGATCCTCCGATAGCTACTGTCAAAAGCAGCTTCTGGGTTGATTTTTTCTGCAGAGAAGCTGCTGCTGGGACTTTGCCAGTTCAGCAGTTAAAGGTAATCTCAAAGAATCCCTCAGCAAATTGTAAAGTGCTCAGGCTGAAGAAAAACACGGTGTTCAGGGACTGAACTGATTGTTTTAATTTGCGTAATACTAGCAGAAAGCAGCACTTAATTCACCTGTTCCAGAAGCAAAGCAAAACCAACCCAGCTTTAATAAATACACCAGACCTAAAAGTATTTGATCTTATCTCCATCTAGATAAGGAAAAGTGAAAAATCTGGCAATAAAAAAGAAATTATGTTATTACATTGTATTTTCTATATACTAACAAGGAGCTAGGGGTGCACATTGACACAACACAGCTGTCAATAGGATCTGACTCTTTGCTGTCAGATCTGTTCCTTTCACTGCTTGAAAAAGAAGAGACACAGGTCATCTGAGCACTCACAGAGTCTCCAAAGACGGTGCCACAGCGCGCCTACCTTCCTTTTTCACAGCAGCCAATACATTTCCTCTCACTTCATTTAACAGACGGTGACAAGTGTGCAGATCTCACCCCAGACGTGTACAAGTAATTGACTCAAAGGCAAGAATAAACCCCTTCTTACCTATTCCCCACTTATATTTTTAACAGCATAGCCATCAAAATGCAGCAAATCAATGTTTCCCCCCTTACTGTCTCCACACTGCTTTTTCAGAGTATTTTTAGTTGTTCTGATTAAAAATTTACCTCTTAAGTACCACTGAGGACACAGTGCATATCTTGATTACAGTTTTGTATAACTTTTTCAGCCTACCTATGTATCTTTTTTTCAAAAGAAGATGTGCAGCCACATTCCTCCTTCCTTCCCTTATCTTTCTAACAAAAGAGAAATTTTAGTATAAAACTTCAAAAAATTATGTCTCAGACCAGTAGGAAAACAACCTCACTGCAAAATGCAGAAAATATTTTTTCAGAATGAGGATGTGAGGCCATCACACCTGATGGGATTACACAAGGTACTTTACAGAAGAGAGACATGGCATGCTAAGCTGAAAAAAAAAAAAAATTTTTAGGGCTCGCCCAAAGCAAAGATAAGCAGCCTTGGCACTTTTGGATTCTCTGTGGTGCTGCATTTTAGGGGACTGGTATCACCCCTGGACTCTCTCTGTCCTCTTCATCACGGACAACTTGGGTTACCAATGTCTTGTGCCACTTCTACCACATATTCTACCATGTGTGATTAGCCAGTATTTCCTCTATTACTTTGGCCAGGTGTGCACCAAAATGCAAGACACTGCTCTCCCTGGGATTCTTTGCATGGCAGCAGTTTTGATTTGCTTATTCACAGTGGCCAGAGACCCCTCTATTTTTTGAGTGCCATTCAGCCAGCCTTTCTTTTTCCCTGTGAAACCTGTTTCCTTTCCAAAACTGGAGAAGTCTTGACCACCGAAAAGATTACTTTCTGATATTGATTAGACAGCTTAGACCAGTTGAGTAGTAGAAGGCCTGAACTTAAAGATATGGAGGGTACAACAGCCATATAAAAGGAAATAAAGAAAAAAAAATAAGGAAAAAAATAAGGAAAAAAACCCCTCACTGTATTTTCTTCCTTTAGTAACAATACAGTCCGAAACATTCTTTGTTTTTGCAAATGTTTGTTCACTAAAACGTTCCAAAGGGAAAAATGTCAGCTACAAATCCTCGCTCATCATGTATTTGCACAGCAGTGCTTAAAGGTCCTTAAAGATCTCCAAGGATTTGAAAGAAATAATTCAGTGAGGTAGCAGAAACAGAGCCACCGCCTTCCACTGTCTAGTTACACGGTTCATGCAGCATATGACATAAACTCCAGGTAAGTCACAGTGAACTGATTTCACACACTATGCACAGAAAAATATCTTCCACCAACCAAATGTATGACAGCCTGTTTGAAGCTAATACATAAAGGAAAAATAGCTGAAATCCACAAGATGGACTGTGGAAAACATTTTGCTTGCTGCAAAGGAATACTCTATTCTGCTTACCTTGCAGATGCCCTGCGCTCCTGTTCTTGCCAAAACCACCACAGTTTCGCTCAATTTCCTTGGCACTTCAGCAAAGTCACACTTTTTCTTCATATATGCTGCGTGATTTTTTTATATACCTGAATAACAGGTGTGTTACAGCCATGTTTTGCATTATTCATCTTGGATGAAGTTACACCCTGACTGTGTTACCAGGACAAGCCTGAAGCAAAATTTAGATTCCCAGAATATCCTAAAAATTGGGTGATATTTTCCCAACCACATTCTGTCATACAGGTCTGTGATGGCCTTTTACACTACAGGCAATGGGAAGGTATCAACAGCTGACAGAACTACCCTCTGACCGGTTCAGTGTCATGTACTAGTTGCTCCCTCCCTCAGATGTATGTTCTGAAGGCAATAGCCATATTTCACATAGGTGACACACTTCTCTTGTTCAAGGATCCCCTATTCCCAGATTTCCCAGTATAATTGCAGATCTAAAGCCCTTGAGCAGCTGCGGTTTGACAGCTGAGACCGTCAGGCCTCCTTTCATATGATACCTTGTGCAGACACACATCTGTAATGTGGGGAGGTGTGTGAGGATTGCAGACATCTGAGAAGTCCATGTTCTCCTTTTAGTTTGACATGTATGATTCAACAAGAGCATTTGGGACAGGCAGACCTGTTTGGAATTGCTGGGATGAAAGCAAAGGGAAGAAGTTCTTGTGGATCAGAGGACTCCTGCTGAGCATCCCAACAGTTATCTTTGACTCAGAACCACTTTACACAAAAGCTATCTACCTCAACTTAGTTGCTAAAACTTGGTTCTCTGCTTGGAACAGAGCACGTGGATCTCTTTGCTCTGTGAGGTCTACCTGCAGCACTGGTGAACAGGAATTTCCAGGAATGACAACATTCCATAGAGCTAAATACAGAAATGTCAATATGTCCTAACTACTGCTGGTACATTATTTTCTAATAGGGAATGCTTATCTTTCCACCTCAAAGTAACATTTGACTGCAATATGAAATAACTTTCTGCTTGACAGATATTACGATTGATATAGTCCCACTATCCTGGCATTCATTACACTTAGTTTCCACTGTAAGGAAAAGAAAATAAAAATTTCGCAGACAAAAGTAAACTAGAAAGTTTATTTTCTGGAAAGCCTTCTTCACACATTACACATTACTCAGTTTACCTCAATGCTGTGGTGTTTTTTTTTTTTGTTTTTTTTTTGTT